>JAFBJR010000905.1:703027-763372 GCA_016785285.1 Brachirus orientalis
TTAATATGCCATAGACAGAGGATTTAGCTCAAATGGTAGAGCACTCGCTTAGCAAGCAAGAGGTTGTAGAATAAATGCCCACATTCTCCATGGCATGGCTCATGGCCAAGTGGAAGGGAATTAGGCTTGTACCCGGAGGGCTGCCTGTTCAAATTCTGGGACGAGTCGAGGGATGGTCCCTGAGAAAACCTACCAAACCTCCTTTGCTCCTCTGGATGCAGAGACGTTTGTGTGTGTAGACTTCTGGTGGTGTAAAAAGGATGGGTTTAAAAGTTCAAATTCACTATTACTAATTGCTGTGCGTAAATGAAACAAATTCTAATTTTAATGAAAATAATAAGATTTTGGCAAAAAAGATTTAGTTCTGTTTCAGCTGATCAGCAGTTTCACCTTGCACATGTCCCTGCACATCTACTTGTACTTCACATTATTCACATCTCATCCCCTGCAACTCTCACCTCTGGTCTGAGACAGATACGCGACTTTTCCCTCTCTCAAACATTAAATCCCTTGTTCCTCCTCTCCTCAGGCTCAGAGGTGTGTGACTGAGCTAAAGGCTCAAGTGAATCGTCTCGAGGCTGAGGTGGAGGAGCAGCGCACCCACAAGCAGATAGCCATGGTGGAGAACGAGCACCTGCGCATGGAAGTGGAGGCTTTGCGGAGCGCCAATGTCGTCAATGTTGGGGCGCAGATTGGATTGAAGGAGGCAGATAGTGAGTGTTCAGCTGTGTGTAAAGGCAGACTAACATGTATATTGAAGAACACTGCCAAATAGTGGGGTCTGGCTTTTTTAATCTCGCTATTTCTTTGCAGGCAGAGCTCACGCCGCTGAGATTCGTTTCACACAACTCAAAGAGAGGCACGCGGAGCTGGTTACCAGTCATGCAGACTTAATGAAGAAGGTAAATGTGTCTCCTCTGTCTTGATGAGAAGACAACCACTACTTTCAGCATCGGTGTTCTGTCCAGAGTTGTTGCAAATTGTTGTTATCTATGTGTCCATGTGCAGAATGCAGAAACGGTGAAGATGCTGAACAGCACAAAACAAAACCAAGGCGATTTACTGAGAGGCAATAAACAGATGGAAAGTGAGCTGGAAAACCTAAGGAAGGAGAAGCAAAACATAGTAAGTGTTTTTATGTTGCCATTAGGAAAAGTACCAAAATAACCAGCCCCATACTGTTCCATTCTTTGGCACCCTTCCCTTGGGATACCTGAGTAAAATGGTACAATACGGTCAGCTCCACCCACAACAGTCAGCTGATTCAGCAACAGAAAAGACAGCACTCCTTTGCGACTGGCCTTTCATCAGTGCCTGCAGTCTTTTCTCATACAGAGCTTGACACCTTGTTGAGACAAACAGCTGCAAACTGAGCAGGAAAAAAAAGAGGTGCCAGATGATTATTGTGTATTGTGTCACGTTCCATGTGGTCATTTGCCAGTGCAGACTAAGACCAAAAGTATATGCAGTCATTAATAAAAAAACTAAAAACTTCAATATAAACAAAATATAACAAAAATAAGAAATTGTACACCTGATGGCTCTGACCTTCTTTTTTCATCAGTCCCTGAAAATATAACAAAAATAAGAAATTGTACACCTGATGGCTCTGACCTTCTTTTTTTCCTTGTTTGGGCACTTGAAAAACAAGTATCAACAGATCATTACCATGATCCCCCAACACCTTAACCAGCAGTCAAGACTAAACCAGTTCATCTTGGTTCGCAGATTTGCTTGTTTTTCTAATTTCACATTTACATCGTGAAATAACATGTACAGTATGTGGGACTCTTGACATGTGAGATAGTCAGTATTAAACAATATTATGAATGATTTGTCCTCCAAAAAGATGGAGGACAAACCAGCTCTCTACACTAATCAGCACCCAGACATGGATTTCTATGTAGCCTCCACCACAATATTAACACTGATCCCAATATTAACAGCAGCAGGAGTAGAACTTTTATTCACTCAGCTTCTCCTGACTCTTTGTTTACACCCAAACACATTGGAATCAGACATCAGTATCTGTACAGTTAGACTTGTTAAAAGAATAAATTCCTTCTTCTGAACAAACATGACATCAGAGACACATCCAGTATGCATTTTAATGCCGGGTGGGAACAGCCTTACTTAACTGTGTCCATGTGCGATTGGATCAGTCAGGGTGGGTGTTTAAACAAGGTCTAAACAGGACTGAAGACCAATGCTTATGAGGCACTTCTGACCCATTCCAGACTAGTTCAGACCTTAAATCCAATGTCTCCTCTCTCACTCAGATGAATCAGCAGCAGCAGGAGAACGACCGCCTCAACAAAGAACTTCTGGAACAACGAGCTGAGCTGGCCCTACTTCGCAGTACACTGGAAAATAAGGAGAAGGTGAGTCTGTGGATTGCTGTGGTTGCTAAATATGCTTCTTTAAGCCACTTTACTAAAAATTATTATTATTTTGAGATTTTCTTCTTCTATAAAGTTCAGTCTTTACCAGAATTTTGGGGTATTATTTAAAATAAGTGTGTAGTATCAAGTATTTATTTCATAAGATCCATACATTTTGATCATGATTAATCAGACAAACTCTACAATGTTTTGCTCTTATTTTATGTTTTTTTTTCAAACATTTTACCAAGCCCTATTTCATCTAAAGCAGTGGTCACTAACTGGAGGTCCTTTGGTCAAAACTGGCTCACCAGCATTAAAATCTGTTTCTTTTGAAATGTTTTTTTTTTTAATGATTGGCTTATCTTCACAAAAATGACGAAACCATGCTGAGTTCACTTCTTTTTATTCGGAAAAAAGGGTGAACTGAGTCAAAGAGCAGTTTTAAGACATTTTTTTTTTAAAACCAACACATAAGTTAGAGCTGCCATTTTGGTACAAGATTAAACAGTTTACATTCAAAAAAGAAAAAGGAAAAAAAGAAACCTTTGTCTGATGAAGATGATGAGAAGATATGGTATTTAATTTGTATGAAATAAATTGGACCTAAGCCTAAAATTTACTTGCCAACCTTTGATTTAAAGGATGTCAAAAATACCATTTCTCCAGACCCACTCCACAATTAAATTAAATAAAAATGGATTTAGAAGTTTTGTTTAATCCTGACAGAGAGACAAAGAAAGACAGCATAGTCTGTGTTCCATTGTGTCACATTTCATGAAGATCAGTTTAATGAGATAATATTAAAAACTCATGTTGTTCCTGTTCATCCTGTTTATGAAACATTCAAAACCATCATGCCACTCACAGTTTGATATGGAGAACATGTGACTCATCATCCAGTATTTAGTTCAAAGCAGTAACTGAGGATGAATCACACTGTAGACTAATCATTTTTAATCAATTCTCTTTTTGTTAGTTAGTTTTTTGTAGTCCACATACAAAAAACATTCAGATAATGCGCAGATTGATACAATTGCATAAGACCACTTCTCTTTTATTATTATTTAAAACACAAGTCAGGATCATTCAGTTATAATATACATTAAAAAGAACAACATAATAATAATATGAATACAAAAAATACAGGGACAAAAACTAATGAGATAAATAATTGTGTCTACTATAATTAACTACTTACCAAAATAAACTTTTAGGTTGTGTCTTCATATTCTTCCAAATACATTACCGGCAAGGATCAGAAGAGACATATAGAATATATAAATAAATAGGTGAGTCCTCCTTTTGCTTTAAAACAAATTACTAAATTGTAGCCAATTTGTCTTTCTGTCATCTAATTGAGAATGGAATTTTTTCCATTTGGAAAATATAAATAACACCAATCCAATAATCTACTGTAGGAATATCTGGTTTTAACCACTTTTTACTTATCACTTTCTCGCCTGCTACACTTAAAATGTGGTATAACGGGCTAACCATGTCTCAAAAGTGAATGGCATGTCTAAATGAAAGGAGAATAGTTTTATTGAGTGTATGTTATACTATTTATTCAGCCAATTTAAATAATGCAATATGCTTACAACTGTAAATTTATGCCACAAGCAGAAAAGACATACAACATGTAGTTGTGCTGATAAGTTTACATACCGTGGCAGAATTTGTGATATTTTTGTCCATTGTCCGGAGAATATGAATTATAATACAAAAACCTTTTCTGTCACTCATGGTTAGTGGTTGGATGAAGTAATTTATTATCAAACGATTGGGTTTGCTCTTTTTTTAGTCATAATGACAACAGAACCTACCAAAATGACCCTGATCAATAGGTTACATAGTTCTTAGTTCTTAATACTGTGTATTGGCCTCTTTAACATCAGTGATTGAAGACGGTAAAGCTGCCCATTCTTCTTGGCAAAAAGTCTCCAGTTCTGTAAATTCTTGGGGTGTCTTTCAAGAACTACACATATCAGATCTCCCCAAAGTGGCTCAATGATATTGAGGTCAGGAGACCGAGATGGTCACTCCAGAATCTTCACTTTTTTCTGCTGTAACCAATGACAGGTCAGCTTGTCCTTGTGTTTTGGATCATTGTCATGTTGGAACATCCAGGTACGTCCCATGTGCAGCTTCTGGACTGATGAGTGCAGATTTTCTGATAACATGCTGCATTCATCTTACCATCAGTTTGGACCAGGTTCCCTGTGTCTTTGTAGCTCACACATCCCCAACACATCAGTGATCCACCTCCATGTTTCACAGTAGGAATGTGGACTTTTCATCATAGACCTTGTTGACTCCTCTCCAAATGTAACGTTTATGGTTGTGACCATAAACGTTACATTTTGGTCTCGTCACTCAAAATAACTTTGTTCAAGACGTTTTCAGGCTCGTCTCTGTTTGGTGTATTGTAAAAGGGCTGATTTGTGGCATTGGCGTAGTAATGGCTTTCATCTCATGACCATGCCGCTCATTTTTCTTCAAGTGCCTCCTTGTGCATCTTTAAAGAGCCACACCACTTTTTTCAGAGAGTCCTGCATTTCAGCTGAAGTTATTTCTGGGTTTTTCTTTGCATCCCGAACAATTTTTCTGGCAGTTGTGGCTGAATTTTTTGTTGGTCCACCTGACCATGACTTGGTTTCAACAGAATCCCTAATTTTCCACTTCTTAATGAGAGTTTGAACATTGCTGATTGGCATTCTCAATTGCTTTCCTCATGGCTCAGAATACAGCAGAAACATGCAGGGGTCTGTCAGGAGCCCACAATCTCACTGACTTTTTATACCCACACACTCTGATTACAAGCAAACAGATCACAGGTGAGGATGGTTTCCTTTAGTAGCCATTTATATCTGTGTGTTAACTGTTATCAGGCCAAAACCTCCAGGGTATGTAAACTTTTCATCAGGGTCATAGTTTCGGTTGTCATTATGATTTGAAAATAGCAAACACAGTTGTTTTAATCATAAATGTCTTCACTCAACCACTAACCATGAGTGAAAGAAATGTTTTTTATCACTCACATTCTCTGAAAAATAGCCAAAAAAAACACAAATTCTGCCAGGGTATGTACACTTAGGAGGACAAATGTATGATTCTTCTAATGAGCAACAAAAACCATGAATCAGATGAATGAGAAAGAACAAATTAATACTGAGCATAGCTTAAGCTTCGTCAATTTATGATAAACCTATACAGCAGGTTATTGAAACAAAACTGCTGGGATTTTCTCTATATTGTCACATAAATGGAAAAATGTTCTACAAATGTTTCACTGTCCATTATAGTATTTATGTAGAGCTTTTCTAGTCTTGATGACCACTCAAAGCTGCTTTGCAGTACATTTTTCTATAGGTATTTAACAGGCCAAGTGACCAGTGGTCTTCTGGAGCTTCACTACAAACTGTTTATTCATGTCTGTAGGTCTTTAGGAGGAAAAAGAATCACTAAGACTGCATTTTTTAAATCTGATCCAGGTGTAGTAGCCACTGTGTGAAAGTTTGATTTTGTTCTGTTTTTGATGATTGTGGTTTTTGTTTTCTTGTTTTATAATTAACCCTGGCCAGCCCAAGTGGTAAGGGAACTTGGCTTGTGACCAGAGAGTTGCCGGTTTGAGTCCCCCCAGGTCAAGGGCTGGGCACCCAATCCCTATTGCTCATTGTTAATTGGACAACTAAAATTGATCCCAGCCACAGTGGGGGCCACATTCGGTGTACTCCTTGTACTGGTTCCAAGCCCAGATAAATGAGAGGGTTGCATCAGGAAGGTCATCAGGTCCCACTGAGAGGCAAAAGCCCAAAGAAAGTATTTAATCCTGATTTTTTTTTTTTTTTTTTTTTTTTACGTCTGTTCATTGGTTCTAATGCAATGTTTTTCTATTTCCTGAACTGCTTTTGTTCCCATGTATTTATTTACTATGGACCCTGGGGAGATGGACAACCACTCTCTGGAAGCTAATTTGTCCATTTTCATTTTCAGCCTGATTTTCTCTGCCATATTTTATTTCCCTGCTCTCTCTCTCTCTCCCTCCCTCCCTACCTCTGCAGGAGGGTTCTCAGGTGAGCAGCAGCCTGGCAGCTCTGCAGGCGGAGCGAGACGTGCTGCTGCGTTCTGCCAGAGAGAGAGACGCGGAGCTGTCGTTGCTGAGGCAGCAGGCGCAGCAGCAGCAGGGCTCCATGGACCTGGAGAGAGACCGATGCAACAGAGAGCTGGAGGCGCTGAGAGCTCAACTGCAGCAGCAGGTGATACAGGCAGCACGCAAACTGATGACCCAGCAACTGCCATTACAGCATCACTGTCATGACCTGACACAACATTAAACCAAATGTTTATATATTTGTTTATTTAAAAGAAAAGGAAGTCAGTTAAGTTGAATTAACAAAGGGCATCGCAAGAATAAAAACCTTTTACTGTCACTGTGTTCTTAAAAACAAGGAAAGTTTAAATGCTCTCACCAAAGGTGCTTCAAAACACATTCACACACAGGACACAAACAGTATGTTTAAACCATAATAGGCAGGGTAGGGTACTTCAGTTTAATATACAGTAAGTAATAATATAAATATAGAAAATAAAAAAAATATAAATAACATTAGTTCTCAGTCAAAACTGCACATGCATTCTCCAAAGGAAGGGGGAGCTGTTAAAATAAAAAAATTAAAAAATAACAGAAAAAACACTTTTTATTAATCTGTTAGTGTTGGGACATTGTACATTGGCCAGTGGCTAATTTACATCTTAACTAGGAAATAGGGACCATAAGTTTCAAAGTGTCTAAGAAACCAGAAATATTAAAGTGACTGGTGCTTAACTGCTTGTTTTATTGCACATATATTTCTTTAAAGAGTTTGAACTAAACTGCACATTGCCCCTTTTTTATTTAAAGTTTCAGAATTCACTGTTGATGTATAAATGTTCAGACAATGTTGTGGTTGCAGATGGTCACAAGTCAGGTTTGTGCTTTGCCCACATCAAAAACAGCATTAGAAAAGCATCTTAAGCAAACATATGTGTATGTTTTTACACCCTTAATAAAATAAAATTGTATTTAATTAACCAAACATATCTCTTGAAAAGGTCTGGTTTAATTGTTCAATATACTGAATATTAAAATATACTGAAATGGCAGTAAAAATTGTCAGAAAATACACATTATGCACAAATATGCCCTTAAGATTTATGTAATGAACTGGGATCCAATAGTTTGTCATCTTTAAAAAAGTAGACCCCACTATAATAATACTATTTTTGACATTTATTCTTAGAAAACTCAAATATCAAAACAGTTGAGAGTTGATTTTCTGTTGCAGAAGCTCTACATTCACTACATGAACACCTGGACCTTGAAACATCTTTAACTCATGTTCAGGCACCATTTTGTTTGAGATTTTAAATCCTGTCTTTTTTTTTCAAACACTACACTTGTTTGTTAGCTTACAAAATCATATAGATCAGACTACAGATCTATCTTTTATTATTGGCTTTTAATTAAAATTCTATGTATTTATTTGTCCCTTTATCTATGTTTTGATCCCGATTTACTTTGGGCTACATTGAACAATTTTATTTAGTCTCTATCCATCCCTATTTTTTAAATTCCTGTTTATTTATTTTAGTTTCCTTCTGTGCTGTAAATATTTAATTCAACTATTCTAGTCATGTTTGTCACACTGTATGTTTTGTGTGTCGGTGGCTGTCTCTGTGTTTTATGTGAAGCACTTTTAAGTGACTGATTGTTTGACTGACAATTCTATATGTGTTTTACTGCCTGTTTTCCATAGCTGGCCATCAACGCAGAGCAGAAGCTGGAGATTGACAGACTGAGGCGAGAGCTGGACTCAACGCGGGCAGAACTGGTGCGTGCCAACAACCTACTGCAAAGCAAAGAAATGGTAGGAGTCCGTCTTCTTGCATTTTACATCAGCTCCTCTTGAGATGTGGCATGCCCATACCTGATTTTGTTCTGCAGAGTGGTACGCAGATGAGCAGCACACTAGCGGGGCTGCAGGCAGAGAAGGACATGTTGCTGCGGTCAGTGAGGGAGCAGGAGGCAGAACTGAACTCCCTCAGACAACAAGCTCAGCTCCACCACAGCTCACTGGAGCAGGAGAGGCAGAGGAGCAACATGGAGCTGGGAAGTTTGCATGCCCAGTTACAGCAACAGGTGCAATGCTGTGTTTATGTGTTTAGTTAAGATAAAATGATAATGTATTAGTCCCACAACTGGCAACTGGTTACTGAAGGCTTGAGAGTGTTGGTTTGACTTGTGACATATTGTGGTTTTGCAAGTGACATCACCTTCAACCAGTTGGATAATATTAGCTGTCAATCACACCGAGCTGTTTTCTAATCATCCATTTTCCTCTAAATGGGAACATAATTAACAAAACTGACAACATGGCCTATTGAAGAGGACCTGAAATGGGAGATTGAGGCCATTAACTCCTCTGTAAAATATTTACTAATATTTCAAATCCAGTGAAATATAGGCCCTTTTCCCCCCATTTACTTTCATTCAAACATATGTTTGCAGTATTGCCCCCTGGTGGATATTCACTATATTATGGCTTCCTGATTAGTCTAACCCTACAAACAAGATTACCCAGATTTCATCCTCTTTTTATATACAATCCATGCCCACAACAGGGAAATTTGCAGTGTCACAGCAATGCATATAGTAAAAAAAGTTAGTTCATAAATAGTAAACATGCATTACAAACACCATATCATATAAAAATATTGAAAAACATTAAATATTAACATGATGGAAAAGAGAATAATCAATAACATGTAAAAGAGTGTAATCAGAATACCTACATAATGGCATGTTATTCACAGAGTCGACGGATCTACAGATCTGTACAGTGAGTTACAGACTTTTCACAGGAGGCAGATTTATCCTCCTCCTCTTTCTCACATATACTTCAGATAAACCGAAAGATAAGGTTAATCTAATCATCATCATTTAATTTATTCAATTTTTTTTTTGTTATTTATTTCGTTTTCTCTACACTCCGGTCAAAATTCCTCAGCTCCACTCCAATCACATATACCCTGGTATACACAGTAGAACAATACTTCTGATTTTCCTTCAAGTTCCACCAGAGGGAGCTTGTGTACGTACCACAGTTTGAGAACCATGGCTTTAGAGGATTTCACATATCGAATATTGCATGTGTTTATAGTGTGTTTGCCTGTTTGCGTGTGTGAAAACAGGCCTGTCGTGAAGGAGAACTGACCCAGAAGCTGCAGGAGGAGCAGTTCTGTCTGCTCCAGTGTGCCGTGGTGGAGGCCGAGGGCATCATACTGGATGCCGTAGCCAAACTGGATGACCCTATACATGTTCGCTGCACCAGTTCACCAGGTAGAAATGCTTTAAATTCCCTCTCTTCAGACTTAACTTACAACTTACAACTTTGCTTTAAATTTTGTTACAGCACATTTTCACACCAATAAGTTAAATTTACCCTAAACTGTTGGAACCTATAATTGATCTGGGATCCATCTCTGCCTTCCTTGGGATCTTTTGTGATCCGGTATCCCAGTAACTCTTTTGGCATCCTGACACACAACAGCTATCCCTTTTTTATGAAACAGTAAAGAGACAAGATGCCTATATATTGCCTAATGTCTTTATCTACTCATAAGCACATGTACTTAGTGCCTAACTTGTGATTTTCTTTTTCATACATCCCTATCATCACTACTCCTTGTTGTTTTCAGACTATCTGGTGAACCGAGCTGAAATCACTCTGGGCTCTATAGACAAGATGCAGCAGAGCCACCTAGTTTACCTGGGAAACAGGAACGGTATGTGAGGACGATGTGTGTTCTCAGCTTTGGTTATTGTGTTGAACTTCGATGATCAGATCATCTGATGCTTCTCTCTCCTCCTTCTTAGATGCCAGCGGTTTGTTGAGAGCTGTCACACAGTTTTCCCACCTTGCTGCTGACACCATTGTCAACGGAGCAGCGACGTCACACTCTGCTCCCACTGACCAGGCTGACCGTGAGAGACGCACACTTGCACCGCACCTATTAGTGGCACACTAGTGTTGGCTCGTTTGCGAATGATTCGTTCAAAAGAACGAATCATTTAGGTGAAGGAACTGAACCGAATGACTTACTGAAACGATTTGTTCATCTCACAGTTCAGTTGAACTCGAGTGAAACGGCGGCCAGTGGCAGTGGGTGGACGACACATATTGACTGGTTCACTCACTCAGTGAGGGAGTCTCTGTTTGTCCCAGCTAATGCAGTCAGCGTAAGATATTACAGTAAAGACACGCGGTCTAGTTCCCTGTTGTTTTAACAGACTCTCACTCACTCACTCACTCATTTTCTACTGCTTTTTCCACTAGGGGTCGCTGGGGGTGCTGGTGCCTATCTCCAGCTAACATAGGGCGAGAGGCAGGGTACACCCTGGACAGGTCGCCAGTCCATCACAGGGCCACATAGAGACAGACAACCATTCACTCTCACATTCATACCTACGGGCAATTTAGAGTGTCCAATTAACCTAGTCCCCAAATCTGCATGTTTTTGGACTGTGGGAGGAAGCCGGAGTGTTTTAACAGACTCAGTAAACGCAATAAACTCAGTAAACACAAACTTAAATGTTATGATGGTCTGAAATGAGAGGACACTGTACATTAATTAAATATCTTAATTTAACTCAACTCAGGCAATTCAGAAACTAATAGATTGATGTAGTAATGTTATTGTATGTTTTAAGTCAGTTGATAATGTAAAGAGTTCATAGCGTAACAAACACAGGGAAACGTTTCTGTGGTTATTTAATGCAAGATTGAATTATAACAGTGGACTGAGACCCTCGCCACGTACGTACTGGTGAACTGGTGAAAATGTCCGCCCAGAGTGAATCGGCAGCTTAAACTGTCAGAATCAGCCTCAGCAAATCCAGAAACAAAGCTGCATCTTGCTGAACTGTAGATCACTTTAAAAGATCCAAAACCCCCGAAAACATGTGTTAATCTCCAATATTTATGAAGGAAATTCCTAAAATCTTAACATTTAACAATGGAGCCTGGTGTATTTAACGACAGCACTCCCGACTTTTCAGCTGTGTATCAGCTCAGCAAGTGAGTCAGACATAGTTTGTACTCTGGTCATGCAGGAAGAACTGAACGATTTGGTGAACAAATCTTTTGAATTAAGCTTTTTAATGAACATATTCGAAAGACTCAGTACACCCAAAGGAACTGTTGTTCCCTTCACTGTGGCACACTTAATACTTCATGCTCAAATAGTAAGCACTGCATTTTGTGTCTTTGTCTCACGCAGGTTTAACTGACAGCTGTCGGGATTGTGCCAACACCTGCCTTCAGTTCTTAAAGGATCTGAAGATTCAGGCCAGTTTACAGAGAGCAGACCCTTCTGCCATACGCTACACTGTTCAACGCATCCTTGCTTTGGGACAGGTGGGTCACAGCTAATGGTTTATCAGAGGTATAAGACTCTGCATATTCCCACTGGAGTGGCTGATGATCAGATCGTTTCTCAGATTAAAAACAGAGTGTTGGACAGAGTCAGTGCATCACTTATGTTCTTACAATTCAATAGAAAAGAAAGCTTTATTGTCATTGTATAGAATACAGCAATATAATGTAGTGCAACCCTGGTCACTTATTCACCATCTTCACTTTTTATGAATACAGTCAGGCAAAGAGATTAGTTGACTGACATATTGCCTGGTATATATGCTGCCATTTATTAATATCATTGAATTTTAACAGCATGGCAAAATCAGTTCACATGCACACACACCTTCATTAACTCATTGAGATTTATAAAGATTAAAATGGATTCAGTCTCATCTAATTTTTTCTCTACAGATTTAAAAGCTTCTTTTCACATTTCTGTAGTCAGTCGTATTGAATTAATAATAAACATCTTCATGAGTTGATATACTGAGTTTAAGTCAGGTTCTGATGCCTTAAGGTATGCAACAAGAACACAGACTAAAAGAATAACAGAAATCAGTCCAATCCGTTCTAACTGTGAAAGAAAATCCGCACTCATCTGACACTGTCACATCGGAAAATCCATTCAGCAAAGATACAGTAAAACGCTGCAGTATTACCTTTTATTTCACTCACACCCTCCCTATTTATCATGACTTGTCACTCCTGCCATACAAGATATATACATTTTACATCATATAAATGTGTCTTTGCCTTTCGACACACACACTGCTGCAGCACTGATGTGTAACTATAGGTGGTTTTCTTTGTGTAGGATTTGCGTCCCAAAGGTCAGGATGTGCTAAAAGAAGAGCTGGGGAACATGGTGGACAGAGAGATGATCGCGACATCCACTGCCATCGAGGAGGCTGTGCTGCGAATGGACGTAAGGACACACACCACACGTCAAATGTAGCGGACACAACCTTCTGCAGAAAATACACCTGCTGATGCCTAATAGTGCTGTTTCTTTTTTATTTTCTTTACAGGAGATTTTAAGTCAGGCAAAGAAAGACACTTCAGGTGTTCAGCTTGAGGTCAACCAGAGGTAAAATGAGGGCTGGATAAATAAATAAATAAGTGTGTGTGTGTTTATTAAAAAAATAAATAAATAAAACTATATATAATATATATAATTTTCTTGTTTTCAATCTGTGTTTTCTTTCCTTTTGTTTGATCTCAGTATCCTGGGATCCTGCTCTGACCTGATGAAGGTAAAAACTTTCTGATCCAGTTTCTGATCATCTCCCATGACCACAGGATTATTTTTTCTCCACTTTATTTAAATTTCTCCTGCTCTCTCTCTCTCTCCCTCTCTCTCTTTCTCTCTTCTGCAGGCTGTTCATATGCTGGTGACAGCTGCGACTGACTTACAAAAAGACATCGTGGAAGGAAGTAGGGTGAGTTTTGCATCCTTTCCTCTGACTCTACAGAAGGTAAAGAGGTCAAATCTTGAAAGTGACAAATATGTCTAATGTATTTATCTGTTTTAGAGTGGCCTCCATGGCACCAGTGAGGACATTTGATTTGACTTACAGCCCTCTTTTTGCCCTCTCTCTACCCATTTCTTGCTTATGTCTTGTTTTGTTCGAAGAATTGGCCCAAAAATATTTCCCTTTCAAGCTAAATTATAAATTTTAAATTGTAAATTGGGAAAGTAAGCATTAAGTAGACTTACAGAACAATTACTTGATGATTAGTTAACTTTTTTATGTGATTTAAAAACTAATTTTCTGTTAAATGCACCAACAATATTATGGTGCATAGTGATAGAGAATTTAAAATCCTTTTTAATTTTAATGTGTTGGGGGTTTGCTAACTATTTCATGAAAAAGTAAAAAAAACAAAACAAGTTTGATTATATAATCACTATGTGTTTATATTTATATATTGTTTTTAATCCACTGTGTACCACATTCACACCCGCAGAATACACTATTGGTGATTAAACTTCAAAGTATTTTTTTTTATAACTTTAATTCATTCATTAATTTAAATTGGGTAAAGGATCCATCCAATTTTCTGCTACAGAGTCCAGGTAATGTTAATGTACATAACTATAAGAGAATGTGTTATATTTTAATATTATAATTGAAATAGAATAATTGTAAGTAAGATTGATTGTGACATAAATAGCATTAAATTAATAAACATGATACATAAATTAATGCCTTTTTGTTAACAATAAAACATTTCTGCTTGTTAAAAAAACATTTATAGGAAATAGTAAATGTCCTTTTATGAATATTTCCCCAGATTATTTCATATTTATTTGCTTTGCTGTGGTCAAAACTAAAGAAACCCTGCCTCAACAATGACAGAAACCGTAGACCAGTGTTGGTGAACCGTAATCATCATGTGACATTGTTTCTCCTGCAGGGAGCAGCATCTGTCACTGACTTTTACGCCAAAAACTCTCGCTGGACAGAGGGACTCATCTCAGCGTCAAAGGCTGTGGGCTGGGGCGCCACGCAGCTGCTGTAAGTACCAATGACCATACATACAGTACTGTGCATAAGTCTTTAGATTTGTTGTTTTAGCAATGCTATAATGGCCATACTGTACAATTATTTCTCAATCACTTTATTGGAAAACATCCTAAAAATATGGAGAAACACATATGCAGTTTGAAAATAACATCTTTTTTTCAGAAAAAAACAATCAAAAATGCGTGTATAATATCAAATATTTAGTGTGACCTACATTTCCACTTGAACAATAACACAACCATGGCTCTTTAAAACCTGGAATGGAACCTTAATGTTATTGGTAAAACCTGTGTTTCTCCTACTATTTCATGCCAACAAATAGCTGCTGTGAAAGAGGTCTATTATACCTGGTTTACTCAAGACATGTTTGAGCACATGTTTTACATACACATGTTGCACAAGTTCAACTCATTGACAGGTTGATCATATAGTATAAGACTGACTTTTAGTCACATCTTTTCAATCTAAACGCCAATGATCACAAAACTGACATAAAAACAACAAAGCTGGTGGTGGCCTAAGACTTATGCACGGTACTGTATACACTACAAACCAGTGGCAGCTCTTTTTTTTTTGTAAAAGTCAGTTTTCAAATTAACATTTAACATATATCACAAAGGAAACAACATATTCTGTATTTGATGACACTGTCTGTGTTCACGTCTTTGCTGTCAGAGACTCCGCCGACCGTGTTGTCTGTGAAAATGGAACGTACGAGGAGCTCATCGCTTGTTCACATGAGATCGCTGCAAGTACTGCACAGCTGGTTGCTGCCTCCAAGGTACAGTCAAGTCAAAACCTCCTGTAGGTGCTGCAGTGTGGAGCAGCAGTTGCTTCGCTTTGAAGACTTCTGGTGGAAAATATCCACCACAGAGTGATACTGTGGAGGTTTTTAGCAGCTGGTCCTGGTGGTGTTTTGGTATTTGTTCATTGGGGTCAAACAAATCCTCCTGGTACATCCCAAACTTCTTTTTACGCATTATTACATTCTATGGATTTAGTTTTAGAAATACAAAGCAGTCCACTTTATTAGAAACACCTGCTCAATACAAAAAACTTATCAGCCAATCACATGGCAGCAACTCGGTGTATTAAGGCATGTAGACATGGTCAGCGTGAGCTGCCGATGAAAAGGAGCATCAGAATGAGGAAGAAAGGTGATTCAGGTGACTTTGAACGAGGCATGTTTTTTGGTGTCAGTCAGGATGGAGTTTTTCAGAAACTGCTGATCAAATGGGGTTTTCACACAGAACCATCTGGCACTTTGATAGAGAATGGTCTGAAAAAGAGAAAATATGCAGTGAGCTGCAGTTATCCCAGAGAAAATGCTAATTGGAAATGATCACTTATTCAATCAACATTTCTTAATGTCCCCCATTTGAATCTGTCTATAAATGGGGCCCATAATGTACATTTTAGTGCATAATGGAAAGTAACTTAGTACTTTTACTAGTGTTCTATGGCTTAGTATTCTTTACAATACAAGTGTAGTACCTAAAAAGGAAATGTACAGTCTACTATTTTGATGAGATGTTTTGCCTAATTCACAAAAAAGGAAAAGGGCCACACAGTTGGTGTAGTGGTAGTTTGTAGCAAAAGGTCCCGGGTTCGTAACCCGGTTGGAACAAGGCCCATTCTGCATGGAGTTTGCATGTTCTCCCCATGTGTGCAGTCCAAAAAACATGCAGATTTGGGGATTAGGCCAATTAGACACTTTAAATTGCCCGTAGATGTGAATGTGAGAGTGAATGGTTGTCTGTCTCTATGTGGCCCTGCAACCTGTCCAGTGTGTATCCCACCTCCTACCCCATGTCAGTTGGAGTTAGGCACCAGTGCCCCACGACCGTCAGCGTAGAAAATGAGTGAGTGACAAAAAGGAATAAATCAACTATATCATGAAAAAATCTCTTTTTTTTAGTTTTTCCTCTCTAATAGGCTAATTTCATGGCAGACACTCTCTAAATCATTCTCAGCACAGATGTAAATAATCACATGAATAATGGCTGCATTAAATTTAGTTTCCTCAGGGAAGCTTCCTTTCAGTGTGCGTGCTGGCTCACTGAACAGAACAGTCTTAATGTGACCAGTAACACCTGTGCTTTTCCTATTAAAACATGTCAAAATGTGCTGCTGTGATAAAGACCGATCAAAAAAACATCACACAAACAACTGGACTGAACCACCTCTCACTATATGGTTGAATCTTGCTACACCTCTCTCTGCTTGGTTCACCCAAATTACAGCAGAACACACAGCATTTTCACACTTTATATATATAACTGTCCTTTTAACTCCAGATAATCCACCAAAGTCATTGTCATCATCAGTTTCTGCTTCTGCTTTAGCAAGTGGTTTCATGTTCACATGGAATTCTGTGGAATATTTAGTGGACCAGGAAAAGACTACCACTGTGATTATAACACATTTATTTGAAATTAAATTCTACATAAACCTCAAAAAATGTTAAACCCTGGGCAAATAAATCAGTTTTAGAACACAGAGTGTACTGTACACTGTTTTGGTGAAATACTTTGAATATAAATCGACAATGTCAACTCCACAAGCTCTAATTTTGGCTGATATTATTGACCGTGATTTCAGGTGAAGGCTGACCGCAACAATAAGAAGCTTTACACGCTGCAGCAGGCCTCGAGACACGTGAACGACATGGCCGCCGTGGTGGTCACCTCCACCAAACATGGACAGCAGCAGATCTCCAACCACGGTGAGAGAAGGTTGCAGATGTTTTAGACCAGAACTGAAAAGGCTCTCAATTTTTTTTATTTACAGTTCTGGTAACAATTCATCCTGAGTGGGAACATAAATATATAAATCACCTTTCATGACAGATTTGCTCATATATCCAGATAAAATATGTGTAACCTCAGTGTCATGGTGTGGTGAGAAGAAAATTCAGTGTTCAGTCTCAATGTTCATGACTGAATGTCATGAACATTGAGATTATACGGCTTACTTCTTTTCCCTGAAGGCCGATAGAAAACAAAGTTTGAATGGAGGTATTTTATTAACATTTCTATTTTTTCTTGACCTAGATACTGCATACATATATATTTCTTCCCATTTTTGTATATTACAATAATTCATTCATTGTCTACCGCTTCATCCTCCACATGAGGGTCAACAGGAGCTGCAAAGCAACAGTCCTAGCCACTATTCCACCATGCAACCCCTTTAGGAATAATTGTCTTTGAATTCCTTTACATTTTATGTGGGGATGATTGCTCATTTTTGTCAACCAGTCGCTGGCATTTTTGCACAAATTTAGGTGGAATTCAAATATCTCTAAAATCATTCTGACCCATATAAAATCCATGTTGGATTGAAACATTGGGCTAAACTGTTTATTTCCATATATGGAGCCAACATGACTAAAATTTTGATAACAGCAGCTTTAACCCTGATGTCCCCACAGGTATGATGGATTTCTCTGGCATGTCTTTGATCAAGTTGAAAAAAGAAGAAATGGAAGTTCAGGTGAGCCTTTCGTGTCAAATGTAATTACCTACACTGCCGGTTGATTGTAGATCTTTGGTTAATGATAAGGTTCTTCTCTATAAACGTCACAGGTGAAGGTGCTCCAACTGGAGACACAGCTGGAGCAGGAGCGAGTCCATTTAGGCGAACTCAGGAAGAGGCACTACGAGCTCGGCCCCCCCGGGGACAATGGTGACGGGCCGGAGTCGCCTGATAACTTCCCTCCGCCGCCGCCACCCACTCTGCTGGACTCCACACCGGTGCCTCCATCCTTTTCTCAAACACAGCCCTACCTGAACACTCAGAGCTTTGGGCAAAGCAATCCGTTTGCCGTGACTCCAACACAACCGTTCTCTATGCCTCAGACGTACACACCAACAAACACACAGGCCCAAAACTACACACCGTCTCAGTCTTTCACAACATCTCAGTCTTATACGCCGTCTCAGTCCTACACGCCGTCTCAGTCTTATACACCGTCTCAGTCCTACACACCGTCTCAGTCTTACACACCATCTCAATCATACACACCATCTCAGTCCTACACACCGTCTCAGAGCTACGTACCAGCTCCTCCTCCTCAGCCTGCTCAGCCTCAGGCGACACCCCAGAGCAGCTCTGACACTATCAAACCTGCCTTTAAGAAGCCAAGCATCTTCACCAAATCTGGAAACTTGCTGAAGAATGCGGTAAGTGCTGACTCTCATCTGCTAAAATGTCATATTCATCTCATACGTACAGTATAATAAGTGGATCATGTGAGTTCATGAGTCTCTTTCTTTTTCCGATTATAGTTCAAACGAGGTGAAACTGGGACAGGGGACTCCTGAGGAGTGACTGACTGGATTGTTTTTACTTCCACATAATGCTAAAAAAATACACTATCTCTCTGGCTTTGACTCTGTGTTTTACACTAGTTACAGTAAAAGTACATATAATGTGCAAATAGAACCATAATATTATGTTGTTTTTTTCCGTCTTATCTCTGTAGTTATGTTTTCTTCTTAATTGATGTTACATGCTAGTAAGTAAAAGTAAAATTGTCTCTTCTGCACTAAGTCTGATGCTGCAAATAGAAGAAAAAAAAATTAAAGATCATTTTCCACTGTCACTGTATTTACAATTTTGTGGCTTTTTGCACTACAGTATTTAACTATTTCTTTGCATAATGCAATTCACGTGACAACGCAGATTCACACATTCTCTGTGGCATTGTTTCGATAAGCTTCTGCAATGTCACAAACTTTATTTCCGTCCAGTGTTGCATTAATTTTTCACCAAG
Organism: Brachirus orientalis; assembly: GCA_016785285.1. Lineage (NCBI taxonomy): Eukaryota > Metazoa > Chordata > Actinopteri > Pleuronectiformes > Soleidae > Brachirus > Brachirus orientalis. Next base: position 722,175 of record JAFBJR010000905.1, read on the forward strand.
AAATGATGATGGGAGAGTCGGACCACTGCACAAAGCCTTCTCCAGCACATCCCAAAGATTCTCAATGGGGTTAAGGTCTGGACTCTGTGGTGGACAATCCATGTGTGAAAATGACGTCTCATGCTCCCTGAACCACTCTTTCACAATTTGAGCCCGATGAATCCTGGCATTGTCATCTTGGAATATGCCCGTGTAAACATTGATGGAATAACCTGGTCATTCAGTATATTCAGGTGGTCAGCTGACCTAATTCTTTGGGCACATAATGTTGCTGAACCTAGACCTGACCAACTGCAGCAACCCCAGATCATTGCACTGCCCCCACAGGCTTGTACAGTAGACACTAGTCATGATGGCTGCATCATTTCATCTGCCTCTCTTCTTACCCTGATGCTCCCATCACTCTGGAACAGGGTCAATCTGGACTCATCAGACCACATGACCTTCTTCCATTGCTCCAGAGTCCAATCTTTATGCTCCCTAGCTTTTTCCTATTGATCTCAATGATTAGTGGTTTTCTTAAGGCCACACAGCTGTTCAGTCCCAATCCCTTGAGTTCCCTTCACATTGTGAGTGTGGAAATGCTCTTATTTTCACCGACCACATTTCTTCCTCAAAGACAATGGTTCCCCACTATCCTTCCAGTTTTTAATAATGCGTTGGACAGTTCTTAACCCAATTTTAGTAGTTTCTTCAATCTCCTTTGATGTTTTCTCTGCTTGATCCATGCCAATGATTTGACCCTTTTCAAACAGACTAACATCTTTTCCACAACCACAGGATGTGTCTTTCCAAATGGTTGTTTAAGAAATGAGAAGCTATTCATTCAGTTAGGGTTAAATTGTTTCCAGGTGAAAGATAGTCACCCATGCAGTAATTATCCAATTGGGCAGTGTATTATAAAGACATGTAGTGACAAAATAAAAACATGCAAAACATTCATATACATATATAGAACAATAGAATAATATAAAAATGCAATTAAAATTAAAATGCTGCTGTTTTTAAAGGAAGATTTAAATTAAGACCATGTACACTCTATTCACTTTACAGATACAAATATGGCCATGTAGAACTATTGTACAGGATGCTTGAGATAAGTGCACTGTAAAACACAAATAATCTTCATATAGAATGAAATCTCTCTCTCTCTCTCTTTCTCGCTCTCGCTCAATGTAATACAACAACGACCTCATCTGTCTGTTATTTCTGTCATGCGCAACACAAAGTGCAAACTCACACCAGCATGGAAGTAACCAGTGGAGACTCCCATTAGGACCAATGAGGAGGCGTTGTTAAGTTAGAAAAATTTGACTAGAAAGGAACACCAGAAGTGGAGATCTTTTTTTCTTCAAAATAAAAGACCAATTTAATTAGTAAAATAATTGATTTGAAAGACGATGAATGGAACCTGATGGGATCACTGGGTACTACTAGTTAAGCATTATTCTAAAACCTTTAAAAGAGCTTAGGCTCACAGAAGCAGAGACTGGTGTATTAAGTCGCAGAAAACAAAAATAATAAAGGCACTTTAAATCCAGTCTGTATGTGGGAGGTTAGCAAATTTGTATTCAAAATAATACTTTTAACAACTTTTAACATTTAACAACTTTGTGCCATTTGCACGGCAGCCATTTTGACACATCTAAGCAAGAAAAGTGGTTTGTTTAGTTCATGTATATGAACTGAGGAATCTAAATGAAACTCAGCAATTGTTAATTTGTTTATTAACACCTTTTTTCTACTGTGAGCTGTCTGCTGTTCAAAAGGCCCATTATCTATTTGTTGTTGGAGTACAGGTTGCATTCAACAATACAATCAAAAAAGCTCAAAGGACATGTTGCTATGTGTGTATTCAATATTTTTAATTATTTTATTCAAACATACTCTCATGCCTTATTTCTTGTATTCCTCCATAACTGCACAAATCGAAAAAGTGCATTTTAGTGTCATTGCCTGTATACAAAAGGAAACCAACTGTCTAAATTAATGAATAAATAAATTGTAAATGATAACTAAGACTTATTGAGAAGTTGCTCAGAAATGCCTGGGAAGTACATTCGTCAGTATAGGTTATTTTATTGTGAAAAGTGTAGCCGGATGTGTGCTGTTTTATTTTGGAGTAGTTCAAGCTGAAGTGGCGCAGTAGTGAGGGCAGGACGGCAATGGGATATGGACGATATTTACCCAAAATAAATCAAAGTGGAACCTGTACTGTAGCGGTAGTTACAGACAGGCGGCAGTCATTGTGTTTTTGCGGCTTTACTGTATATTTGTACACAGTTTAATTGGAAAGTACACAGCTGTGGTGTAACTTAGCAGGACTGTTGTTCCAGCGGAAGGAAGTTTGCGGTGAGGGAAACATAATAGGAAACCGGGGAGGGCCGTAATATCCTGACATGGAGGAGTCCGGCTCGGCGCTGGAGAAGAATGTTGCTGACCTTACGGTGATGGACGTGTATGACATCGCGGCGGTGGTGGGTCAGGAGTTTGAGCGGATTATTGACCAGTATGGCTGCGAGGCTCTGTCCAGGCTCATGCCCAAAGTGGTTCGGGTGCTGGAGATCCTGGAAGTGATGGTGAGCCGCAACAGCATCAGCCCGGACACCGAGGAGCTGCGACTGGAGCTGGACAAGCTGCGGCTGGAGAGGATGGACCGGCTGGAGAAAGAGAAGAAGCACAGGAAGGTCAGAGTTGGGTAGTATAGTTTATTATCTCTTGTACTTTTTAGTTTGTAATCTGAGTGAACTCATACGGTATAAGCTGTTTATGCACAATTATCGGAACTTTATCATCTGGACTGCGGTACAACAAATAACACAAGTGAACCAGGGCCATAGAGTTTCCTCTCTGGTTTAAGGCGGAGGAAGAATTCAGACGTTGTGAACGGTGTGAAAATAGAAAGGAAGTTATAATTTATTTACCAAACATCTCTTGCAAAGGATTCAGTTGCCAATTCAAAGTCATATTAGGTGTTACATATATGCCTGTAAGTTGCCACATTATGCCCTCATTGGCTTTTCTCACTCTTATTATTGCGATTTGGATTTCACACATATTTGCCATCTTTGGTAAGTATTAGTATTTTTATTTGTAATGGAGCACTGTACTGTGTGGTATTGGGATACAGTACCACACAGTACAGTACTCAACTTTAAGAAAAATATTTGTGCAGCCCTGTTTAATGTTCCATAACATTAAAATACCAATACTACACTGTAAAGTATTCCATAATAAGTACTAACACCAAAGAAGTATAGTTCTTTATTATACGTATAAATATGCCTATGACTTACTGTGAAATGTGAAAATGTCAATAATAATACTAATACTGCATTACATGTCAAAAATACCAATAACACACTGTATAGTATTCCATTGCAAGTAAAAATGCTTATAATATACTGACTGTCCATTTCATATTAAAAATACCAATAATATACTGACTGTTACATGCTAAAAATAGCAACAACACACCTACAGTACTTCTTTATTAGTAGTGATAAAATACCACCATATGTGCTACTTCAATTGCTGAATAATACTTCATTATATGTTAACAACTGCCAACACATTGTATAGTACTTCATTATAAGTATAAACATCAATATTATATTGAATTATACTCCATTATGTGTTTAAAATATTAATAATAAACTATATAGTTCTCCTTTATAATTTAGAAAAAAGCCCAATAATTTGTTGACCAGTTATACATTTCAGGTAAAAACATCAATAACGAAAATCAATGCAGTACTGCAATGCAAGTGAAAGTCCCCATTAAGAATGTTTTTAAAATAAAACTACCAACACCACTTTAAAATTAATGTATTACGTGTAAAATCTAAATGGGTAATCAGTCGTTAATAAACATGAATATAAATTGCAGTCATTAGTGCAGTATCTCCTCCTGACGTGGTACAGCAGCAGTGTAATGCAGCAGCAATGGAAATGATCATGTGAAGTAGCAGCAGCAGTGGAGTGTGTTGGTGGTTTTAAATCGGTCTGACAGTGAGTCTGCCCTCTGCTGCTGTTGCTGCTATATAAAAGTTAATGTCAGCTCCTCGTGGTGATGACAGAGTGAACACAGTCAGCAGCTTACTCATTAACTGTGTCTCATGAATGTGATTGTGTCCTTCCAGATTGAGAGGGCATGTAATGTCTGAATATTTTTAATATATCAATGTTCAGAGGTTTTATTTTGGTGATGTGCAGTAGTTTAAAAGGCAACATGGGATTAAAAAATACTGCAGCCTTTTCACTAACAAACGAACTGCCCCAGTATTAGTTGTGGTCTAAGGAATGTACAAAAATGACTGATTACTTTGTAGCACAACACAAAACAGTCATTTTAAATCTCTTAATGGACAAACACTCACATCTGAGGTAAAGCATGAGCTATTTTCAGACATAAACTGTGTGAAAATATCTGGAAAATTAGGTCCAGACATTGTCCATTTTTCCACTGTGTAAAATTCATGTGAAATATATAGCAATTTTTTGGCAGAATTTGGAGATAAAATCTCACACACAGCAACTACTTACATCTCTGATCCTTTAATACTTTATCACCCAGGAAGAATACTCAGGTCTGCTGATGCTGGTGTTTTTTAATATGGCCATAACCGAAAGTAGCCAACAAAACCAGTAGAGAAGCTGCTTTTAGCTTCTTTGCACCCAAAAGTGTGGAACACCTTGTGCAACTATTTCAGACATGCAAAATCTATTAAAAAACAGATTTTTATTGAGTCAAGCATTTTAGTCAGCAGCATAATTTATTTGCCCTCTTAATGGATGTTTTTTTAAATATCTGCTTTTGATTTTTTTTTCTTTTCACTTTTCTTTTCTTTCTTTTCTTATGTGTTTTATTATATATATATTTTGTTTTGTTAGGCATCTAGAGCAGCATTATATGTATGAAAAGTGATTTATAAGTAAAAGCATTGTTATTATTATTAGTAGTAGAAATAGTAGTAGACAATAATGAAATTTGAATTTTGAAGCTGTATCCATCTTAATACAGTAATTTGTAATACAGTAGGCGTGGCAACTTGTGTTTGTGTTCACCACCGATGTAATATGTTCGTCCGTGTCTGTGTGCGTGGTCAGGAGCTGGAGCTGGTGGAGGACGTGTGGAGAGGAGAAGCTCAGGATCTGCTCTCACAGATCGCTCAGCTGCAGGAGGAGAACAAAACTCTGCTCACCAACATGTCCATCAAAGACCCCATGAGTGAGGAGGACCTGCAGAGGCACGAGGGTGAGGAGGATGTGTGTTCAGCACACAAACACACACAAAGAAGGCCTTCTCTGTGTCTGACTGTGAGTCAGTCTCGCTCTTTCGTGTTTTCACACAGAGGCTGCACAGTGATTTTGATGCCCCGTGGAAAGAACAGCCTCAGTGTATGAGTGCACCTGTTAGACTGATTTAGTATCATTGCATTTACATGACGTTAAGAAAAAAAACAATAAATATGTTACTCCGACTACAACCAGACTTCTGATATGCATATAAACTTGTTAGTTGAGCTGAAATTGTACTAAATCATATATACTGAAGTCAGACTAACATAGCTGATAATGCAATTGGAAGTGGAGCTACTACTGCATGTAAGCCTTGAGTTGGACTCAAGCCGGTCTGGGTGCTCTGTGCGCGGAGCCAGTACACAGAAGAATAAGACAACAGGTACAAAAAGTACTGACCCGCTAACAAATAACTACGAATAAGGAATTTTGGTCCCTACCATAGTACTTCCACTTCCCCATTAGTGCCAGGACACTACAACTGAACATTCTGCATGGAAACGTACTGTCACACGCACACAAAACACTTGCTACAGTGCAAATACTTTTTTGATTATACTGACTCCGTCCTTGTCATCTCCTCTTTCTGTGGTTCAGGTATGTCAGAGAGAGAGAGGCAGGTGATGAAGAAGCTTAAAGAGGTGGTGGATAAGCAGAGAGATGAGATCCGAGCCAAGGACCGCGAGCTCACGCTGAAAAACGAGGACATAGAAGCAGTAAGAGGGAAAAGGGCTTCTCTGGGGGTTTTTTCAGCATTCTGTCTAAAATCAGAGCACAGGTCAATTCACAAACTATTATTACCACCACAGTTGTGGTGTACAATGCAGAAGAGGAACGGATGAAGGCAAACTAAGTGATAGTCTGTGGAGAGCAGTAACATACTGTGGGCTCTTTCAAATATAGTGAACAACTACTACTACTTACACTTGTATAAATACTTCAGTTCTGACTAACTGGTGGGAGAAACCAGCTACTTAACCTCCGAGGCTGATACCTGTCTAGAGACATACCGTCATTTTTTTATTGCTCGATTATTTTTGAGGTTGCTTTTGGCCACCAAACTACTCTACTCCACACCCATTCAAATCACTGAACTCAGAGAGTGTATACATTTTCAGAATAATCATCAACACTTACAAATATCTTTTTTGGCTTTTTCAACTAAACACATGCACAAAACAGAACACAACAACACACATCAATTCTCATGCTAAGGCACTTGCAATATTACAAATAAATACAGAAATAATGACATGGTTTGGTTAATGGTTACTAATCATGGCAGGTAAGAAAAAACGAAAACAACATGCTATAAATAACATATACATGTACAAACATGAAGCAAACATATACACAGGCCTTTAGGTAGATTACAAGGCTACAGCAAAATCTTCTCCCTTCTCCCTATAAAATGGGCATATATATACTATATATGCCCATTTTAGCAATTGGCATAGCAATAGATTGCAGTAGTCCTTCAGCTCAACTTTGTTTGCTTGGTCTATGAACTGATTTCCATGACAATGCAATTTAGGACAAAATATGACCATAATCTTCCTAAACCTCCTAGGTGTATAGTTTTCTGCAAAAAAGTCCAAATATACAGAGTTGGGGACACAATGGAAGATGTTCATTAGTAGCCTTAGATAAAATTGTAATTATCTCCTTCCAAAACTTGGATGATGGGGCATTCCCTATACAATTCCCATGACAATGGAACATGCTACTTTGATGTATTCCATATTGTAACACATACATCAGGTGTGTTTGAATAAATATGATGTAGGACCTCAAGAGTAATATATATTCTTAATTTGAACTGTGTATTTATTGTTTGGACTTGACACCGTAAACATATATCCTTCCATTCTTCTACACTCACTTCTTCATTAAGATCTGATCACCGGGCAAGTCTTTTATCCTCGGAGGATTCTTTTATCCCAGCTCTGATGGTTTGGTAAAACCAGGAGAAAAGTCCAACTGAACCATATGTCATCAACACTTAATTTATACCATGTGATAACAGTTACATAGGGAAAAGTAAATAAACTGTGTCTCAATATTTTGATCTACACTTAATAGTGACTTAATAGATTTAATAGTGATATCATGATGATACAGTATACAATATGATAATGAATTATCTTTGGATGAATATAAGTTTTAACAATCGTGCCTATATGCAGGATGCTGTGTGAAATGGTAGTTCTGCATTTGGCCTGGTAAAATGTTGTCTTATCAAATAATTTCCCCATTAGTCCTATTAGTCACATCTAAATTCATACATCCTGCATGAATTGTTGCAGGATGTGTTGCCTCATGTTCTTCTGTCTCTTCCTCCCTTTCCTTGTCCGTCTGTCTCTGCAGCTCCAGCAGCAGCAGTCTCGACTCATGAAGATCAACCACGACCTGCGTCATAAAATCTCTGTGGTGGAGGCTCAGGGGAAAGCGCTCATTGAACAGAAGGTGGAACTGGAGGCCGGTGCTCAGGCATGGGGCCAGGAAGTTAGCGCCCTGCAGCAAGAAGTTGCACGCTTAAGGGAGCGACTTCAAGGAGAACAGCCCAACCAAAATTCTGAGGAGCCCTCACTTCAGCCGCCCTCACCTGCAAAGGTAACACAGCACACACAATCTCTAAACGTAATCTGAAATTTAATGCTGGAATTAGTTACAATTGAATTGCAGTGATGGATAGACTACCTGCCAGCTCGGTAGTGTTATAAATGTATGGGGCATTGTCGGGAAAACCAGGCCATCCCGTCACCTTCAAACATAGTCTCCTGGTCCAGAATTCAAAGGCTGAATGTCAAAGGGTATTATCTAAATACTACCTTTTATCTTTATCATTTAAAGCTTTAAATTCACTATTGGTAAGTGTATCCTTATCAAAAGTATGATATTGTTGTCGATCGGAATTATAGTTCACTTTATTTATATTCATCATAGTAATTTCAGACTACATGGTTTATCTATGTTGTATACCCCATTCCCACTGGTCAAAAAACACCCAAAAATGTAATCTCCTGTGATGGTTTCATCACCTTCTGATGAGATCTTGAGACAGTCATACTGTCACATCTTTACTTTTTACAACTGGGCAACGCTCAGTATTTCAAGGAACATTTTTCAAGTTTGAGTGAGGAAGCAAAGTAAAACATACAAAGTAGGACAGGTCTGTTAGTTGTTTTCTTCTTCCATTTACTTGTTTCTGTCTCTTTCTTGTCTGTTTCTTGCACCCTTAAAAGATCAAGTCAGGTTACTTTGCAGTCTCCAAGGCCCAGTAAGCAGGTGATAAACTGTCTTTTACTCCAGCAGCATGGTAAAGCTGCTGCCGTGGTAACGGCGGCAGAGAGCTGGTCTCACAGACCTGACCTCTCAGAAGTGATGTCTGGCGGGGTCAACCCCGCCCAACCACTGCCTCTGCCTGGTTCCCTCAGCCCAGAAGGACAAGAGGATGATGATGAGGATGAGGAGGCTGAGGAAGAGGCAGCGTTACTTTGGGTAATGCAGAAGTGGGTTGGTGTGATTGGCCTGATGAGTCTATTTCCATACCTGCACTGCTGCCAGAAGAAGAGCATCACTATAGATGGGATCAAAAATAAAAGCTAGTGGACTAACATCTGTTTGACCCATGAGAAGTGTATGGGTGTTTGTTTGTGAGCTAACAGAAAGTCTCAGTGGGTTTTTATTACTCTCCTGCCAACTGGGTGACACTTTGTGTACAACAGCCCTGGTGAGCTCTCTTAAATATACATCAGTGTGAAAGCTCAGCCTCTTAACAGCACGTTTTTTTCCTGTCATGTGGTTTAATCTTGAATCACAGAATGAAACTAATGAAAGTTATTTGTCCAACTGGATGATCATCGGTTAATTTAAGATTAAGATTTAAGAGGGCAATTTTACACATTTACCAAAAAAAAAAGTCTAATAAATGCATAAAAACTGGCCCCACAGATGTAGTTAATGACGTACACTATCCATTAATATGTTTGTTTAAATAAAAAAGAGATATTGTTTTAATAATGAGCTGAAGAGACTAAAATAGTAATTTGAAGGTTGACCCAAGTACTGGAGAATTTTAATTCTTGTGGGGCTAATGTACAAAAGCAACTCAGAAAAAAATAAAACAGTTATTGTTCACAGTAACTGAAAAAGCACTAACATGATTTTTTAAGGTAAAGGCAGTCAGTGCGGCTGATGGCCGATACACTGTATATGTTTAGCCTAATGTTTTTCCTCCTCCATCTGATAAACTTATATTAAAGTTTTAATGCAAGTTTTTGAGAACAAAATAAGTCAACTTTAACCCCACAGATTAAATGGTCTGTTTTTGACTAATTGTGATTTCAGTTGGACATTGACAACAGAATCTACCGTTTTTACTCAGTGTATGAGTGGCTTGAGTCAGCTGCATGTGGTGTTTGTTTTTGCAGACAGTGAATGCCTAGTGTATACTGAGCTTGAAAAAGAACAAACAGTCCAAACAGTTTCAAGTTAAGTTTAGAGGCTGAAGGGAAGGAATAACTTAACACATGTATTGGAACAAGGCTCCAAGTCTGACTTAGAGTTCAACGTTTGCCACCAGGAGGCGATGTGCGATGAGGACATGCCTGCTGTGTTCCAATATTTTACCAAGGTATCCTTGCTTCCTTCCTTTCTCCCGTCCTTCCCTTCCTTGGGGTTTGTTTCCTCAGTGTGATGCACCTCTCTTTCTGTTTAGGAGGCGCTTTGTGAAGAGGAGACGGGAGGCCTGGATCTGAAGGACCCGAGCCGACCACGGTTCACGCTGCAGGAGCTGAGGGACGTCCTCCACGAGAGGAACGAGCTGAAGGCCAAAGTCTTCCTGCTGCAGGAGGAGCTGGCTTACTATAAAAGGTGAGGCACATGAGAGGCACATGAAGTTCAACCATGAGGAATCATTTACAACAGAAGCACAATGATGATAAAAATGAACTAAACGCCACATACATCTGAATGAGTTTCTTTCTGTTTACTGTGTTATGTGTGAAACTGAATAATCTGCCTGCAAATTGTGGGCGTTGTTTTTTTTTATCATTTACACTTTAATCAAATGCACCCTGAACTGCAGTTGTGGGTCATCCGTCCATTTTCACAGGTTTAATCATGATGTTGATGATAAATGATTTCTATCTGAGCTATAGCTGGCTTTCAGTTTTCTTCTTTTAGTTTTAGCTTAGTTGTAGAAGCAGTAGCTTGTTTTCTAATCGTAGTTTCAGATGTGTGACACTCATCTCCCTCTTGTTAAATAAAGGATATAAAGGTGGTTTATTGGTGATTAAAATAAATTTGGGTATGGTTATGATTGATGCTAAAGAGTAGTAGAGAGAATATATGATATTGAGCAACTTTTTAGCAATTTAAGTGTAAGAGTCTCTTTAAAGGAGAGTACATTCTGAATGACTTAAGTACTGAAAGTAAGGTTTATACAAACCTGAGCCGCAGTTATATTAACTGCAGTCAGCCATTATAGAGAATCCATTTGCCAAAGCAACATGTATAAATCTCAGGTTGACGTGATTTATAATTCAGTATTTGTATTAGAGCAAATATAATTGGTCATTTTATTACAAATTTTGCATTTTGGTTCTCAGAAATTTGATTAATGTTTCTAGGTCATGAATACCTTATTCATTTTTTCATCCAAATGTTAAAAATATTATATATATTAATATTTAGTTTATAGATTATGTTTATTGAAAATACTTTATATAATTGCACTGCAGTGCAGACATACAGTAAGCATATGAACTGGAGAGACAGACCACTAGTGTTGTTTAATGACTGGTTACTAAAGCAGTTTTTTATATATATATATTTAATTGTTCAAATTTATTTGATGCAGGAAAAAAGAAAAATGGAAATATCAAATGTATCGGCCAAAAAATTGGCGCCAGTTATTGGTCATCAGCTGCCAAATCAAAATCAACGTTGGCTATAGAAAAACCCATATTAGTCAACTGTTATTTGTAATAGTATTATTTTTATTATACCACTTCTTCCACTGTCATCAGTTGCAAATTTGCATGACATTATAATTATAAATATTCAAATACGCTCATAGTTTTTTCTTGCTCGGTCATGTGGTTTTTTTTATTCAGTTTCAATTATTTTACATTTATTTCAATCTAATATATTTATTCACATCAAAATTAAAAATCAATTCTAATTTATTATTAGTATATCATGAATTCATTTAAACAGTTATGGAGTTTGTTTAGGATTCAATCTGTGTATATACTGTATATATAATGTATTACTGGCCTTGTTTCCTGGTAACACACTCCTGTGTGTTTACCCACGAGATATGTATCCAACGTGTAGAATGCATTAGATATAGATACCTATTAATATTGGTTGATATGAAAAAATATCACCTAGCTGTACCAATTTACTTATCTACCCATCTATTTACCTTTTTCTGACACTTTGACTTCTAGCACCAGCAAATTGACCTATTATGATGTGTTATGCATATATGAAATACCCCACAAAAGACCATGACTTTATTGTTGTTGACATGTTTAATGTGAAGGTAAAGGAAAAAGGAGATTATTGTAATGGATAAATCAATCCAGAGGGAGGCAGTACTGCAACATTAGGAAGCAGAAGAAGAAGACAACGTGTTGATGATGGTGCTAATGTGTGTGATACTCTGTCTCTGCAGTGACGAGACGGAAGACGAGAATGTCACTCCCTCTCCGTCTCCCTCATCTGAGCCCAGGACTCTCTCCCGATCCTCTGCTCAGCCAGAGTCAGGAATCAAACGCCTGTATGTGTCACTCACTCATTCACTCACTCATTCACTCACTGCGATAAGTTAAAGTGAAATGACAGCTTCATATGCACTGAGTTATGGGGCAGACTTCAGTGTCTATGAATGCTCTCCTATTTACATATTATATGCCTTGTTTTCTGCAAATGAAGGAACTAACAGTTACTCTTGTAATAGAATATCAACCATAATGTAACTTTTTACTATATGTTTGGTTTACAGCATCTATAAATGAAGCACAATACATCATCAGAACTATAGCATTTCTAAACCTCCCTTTACTTATGTTGAAACATGCAACTTGCTACTCACACACACACACACACTACTTTTGAGAGATTACTGCAGTGAGTGTTATGCAAGACAAGCTCATTCTATTGAAAGCAGCTGGACAAAATGTCATCACCACAGAAACAGGTGTGTTTTTGCAGAAAATTTACTTTCAGCCATTTCATCTATATAAAGCTCATACGCAGACACACAAGCTTCTGTTTGGCTGACCTGTATAAACAAACCAGAGCTAAGACAAACATCTCAGTCTACCCTGTCTGCTGGCATTCTGCTCTAGTTCACGTTGTTGTTTCTGAGATCAGAAGTAAAAACAACACATAAAAAGGCCTGCATTTAAGTTGACAATTACAATTATACTTCTTTTTTTTTTCCTTTTTTCTGTTTGTTTTTGTATGGTTGTATGATATAATATAATGACAGTGAAAGTCGGAAGTGGGGATGACATCAACCATGAGTTCACCACGTTCTAATTGAGAAGTCAGAAAATCATACAAATCTCAGGCTAGCTATTGTTTGCAATACCAGTTAATAACACGCCATGTGCTACATCGTATCCGTGTAAGGAACACCTTATGACCTTGGATATTCCGAGTTCCAACTGCAAATAGAACACACCATGTAGCTGGTGCTGCTGAAACTGTGTGCACCCCCTGCTGGCCCCTTTGTGCCAAGAATAAGCAGAAGACAGGCATGGTTACTCTGAGTGAAAACATGGCAGTCAGTGGGAAAAACTGCTTAAGTCTACAATATTTCAGGAATATGTCTGTGACCTTATCTTGCAGTTAAACAGCCTTTTCTGATTGGACACTGAAGATTGTTTAACCCCGTATTCACCTTGACCAAAGTCCATGAAGAAAATTAGCATTTTTAGGTCTCAGTGACACAGGAGCTCCTGTTCACCTGCTGCCACATTTGGTTAGTTTGTGTCACTTGGAGAAATCTAAACAAAGAATTTCAAACAGTGAAGTCACAACTTAACACATTTGATCTATTGATGTGGGCAACAGAGGATCAATAAATTCTGTTTGCAGTGATATAAAATTGCTGATTTTTTTTCTACGGACTTTGCTGCAGGTGTGAGCGGGACATACATTTCAGAAAAGTAAAATTGCAGCCCTTTGCTTTAAGTAAAAGTATGGAATTACTATAAGCTATAAATAACCAATAACTACAGCTGTAATAGAAGTGTAAAGTGAAGTACCATTACCTCACATCTGTGCTTCATTACAGTCCAAAGCAATTATAGAATTTCCACTGCTGTAAAAAGATGCCTTGCTTGACTTTCCCCTCAGCTGTTGGACACAGCCTTTGTTCTCTGTGCATGTTTAATGCTGAGCGCATGTGACCCTATATATACAGTTAATAAGCTGCAAGTAAGATGCACCTGTTTAACGTCTCTGTCTACACTTTGCGTGTTGTCTTCTTTTGTTTTTATTCTATCTTGGGAACCTTACATGAAACAGTCAAACAGAGGTTTAAAGGTTGATGTGGTGCTTGTCCCCCCCCCCCTCTGTTTATGTCTTCCTGTTTGTTTGTGTGTGTGTGTGTGTGTTTGTGCGTGTGTGTTCACGTCTGTGTAACAGGATCTTCACAGCCATTATGCCGATGGTGGCGGCTGGTTTGATCCCAGATGACCCCACATTACAGCCAATCAGACGTCTCTCATCGCTTGTATGACTTTATATTTTGTTTGCTTCAGAGTCCATCAATTCCTCCACTAACAGCCTCGGCATTTTTGCATGCGCTGTCTTTAGCCCCTTTTCCACCAAGTGGTACAGTTGTAAAATGTTGTGAAAGCTATCAAAATGACAGATCCGTACTTCTGTTGGGGGATCACACACAGTGGTCTGACTCCTAAAAGTTGTAGGCGGACACATGCTAGTCTAATGATTTGGCTTCACAGAATCATCACTTACTTGCGACGGGAGGTAGATTGTGGTGTATATACATACAGCTTGCAGACTAGAGGTGGGAATCCTTCAGAATCTCAGGATTCAATTAAATTCCATTTCAAAACAATTCAAATCATTTTTTGATTCAAAATTGGTAAATAAAGCTGCTACTTTTAGGGTCTACTATCTATCCTGAGGTATAATAATCACTATATTTACATGAATACATTTTTGGACACCTCTATTAAAAGCAAAATGTTTCTACTACTCGTGATGAACATAAATTCCAAACCGTACCATGTTGAGCTGAACTGCACTGCACCACTTAGTGGAAACATGATTTTGCTATGCCCTTCTCTCTACCCTCCCTCCATTCTGATTGGCTGATTGTGGGGTTGTCTTATTATTTCTGTCATCCACCTGGATGAATGTGGCTCATAAACATCAGCCAGTCAGAATTAATGTGTCTCCAACTTGTCTTTTCCCCTCACTGACCTCAGTAACTGCCTGTTCACCTCTAGAGCTGCACCTTTAACTGACTAAAGTAATTCAGTGGAATTCACTCACTAAAGTGCTTTACCTGCTCTGCATTTAAGTACTGTAGAAGTAGCACACTGACATGTGTGACAAATATTATAGCAAAAATTAAAGCTGTGGTGCATATTTTTTATAAATAAATAATGGTTATTTAAATCTATTAGGACCATTAGCTCCAAATGACCCCCTCTGTGTATAGTGGAGTTTTGTGTTGCCTGGCGATTTCTTTTGGAAATCATTTCATGTGAAGACAGATGGAGGCAACAAAAACAGTACAGTACAGTAGCTAGTACAGTGAGACGATTACAGACAGGTTGGAGTACGACTGAAAAAACCAAGGAGGGTCCACATTCTACAGCTCAAAAAAAAAAACAGTCATTCAGCAGTTTGTCCCCACCCGCCTCTGCACTGCCAGTGTGTACACACAAACAATCCCTCAGTCAGGTCTGATAGTATTGCTTGACAGAGTCTGTTTTCAGAAGAAGGACTCAGCATACAAATAATGTTACATCAATAAGACAGAACAACACCCAAGAAAAGTTACTTACTACTGCTTTAAATTAATATCTGTTGCTTTTCTCTGTAATATTTTCAAATGACAACACAAAAACTATTTTGAGTTTTTTTTTTTGTTTGTTTGTTTTTTTAGTTTAACTGATGCTGCACCTGAATTTCATTTTCTATTTTTAATAATATGCCGTTATTTTGATGCTTGGTCCAGACAATGAGTATTTGGACTATTAGGCATTTTGGTTAAGCAGTGCTAGATGTGTCTGGATATTTAATATTGTTTGACAAAAACACGTGAAAACTGGTAAGTTTAGCAGGTCACTGGAGCAACACGTGTCTCGTGGATGAGCAGAAAATAATTTTTAAAGGTGAAGAAAAAGAGAAACCACTGTATGATAGCACAGATGGCAGCACAGGATGTGGTTGGACACGTTACCCTGTCAGAAACCAAGAAATGACTTTATGACCAGAACGTGAACCTCAGGACCTGCAAGGCAAGGCTGCAGAAACAAACAAATAGAGACCAAATATCAAACCTCTATCAAAAGTAGTGGAGTTGGTGGGTAATGTACTGTATTAAAGCCATCACTTTATCTGAGAACATGGTGCTCAAATTCAGTTCAAATCTCACCAGACATTTCATCTTTCAAATAAGACTTTTCCCTGGGTGAAAAGGTGGAACAATTTCTCATGATGAATCATAGTTCTGTACTTTATCTAAAAATAGATGTAGTCGTGTGCTGTCAAACTGAGCTCCCCCTTTTGTTTGTCATCACCGTGGCAGTTTCCGCAACCACAAATTCACAGACAGTACCTGCAACCAGCTGTCAGTCACACCGGTGTCCACCCATGTACTGTGCTTTATTGTCTATTTTCCTCTAAATGTGAGCATAATTGACGGAATTTATATCACACTCTATTAAAGACCTAATACTAGTTATTAAGACCATCTACAGTATGTATCATGGAAAGCTTTTTTTTCTTATTTTTTAACCCTAACCCCACAAAGTCACCCCCTGGTGGTTATTCAGTCTGTGAGTCGAGAAGTCCGTGTCCATTTTTATCGATATGTTTTATAGTAAAAACCAAGCTAAGGAAGGTTGGAGAGTGTACTGTAATGGCAGACTGCTCAAAACCAAATATTGAAAGTTTTTTAGGAGAGGATGTTACTAGACTAAAAAACCATGATCTTTGGTGCTTTTTCTATTTAACTAGAATTAAAAATACAAGTTTATTGCAGGTGATAACTTATGAGACAAATTTATAAACTATGTCTAAACGGGTCGCACCGTTTTTTTTTATCTACTTAATCGACACGCTGTCCTTTGTGCAAGAAAGAGTGACACCTAAGGGTGAGACAAAATAAATGACTCTTTCACTGACCTCTCCCTTTCCCAAGTAAGCGAACTACTACAGCTTCTAATTCAAAACACTAAACACTCTCACTGGTTTATCTGCTTACAATGCTGTAGAAAAATAAAATGAAATATTTCACAATTTCCCAAAAAAGTATCATTGTCCAAGTTCTTATGGTCTTTACCCCACATAAATATTTACTGCAACTGTACTTTGCCATAATAATCTTAATCTTAACACTGCCTCACATTACATTAATATACACTACAAATACTACATATGACTGTTAACCACTGTTGTTTTACCTGCCATTAAAGACATATCCTCTGTCTTCTCTCAACTTTCTGTTGCAGGTTTAGTTTCTTCTCACGCGACAAACAGCAGAGTGCGCAGTTTGGCGGCAGCTTTGGCTCGTGGACGGGGAAGGAGGACGTGTACACTGAACAAGCCCAGGAGGCGCTACAGCACATATAGACACCGGACACGAGCAGAAAAAAAAACTTGTTTAACTTTCCCTGATCGTCGCTATAGAAGCTCCACTGTGACTCACGCTGCAGCTGAAATATCATGAGGTGAGAGGAGCGAGTGCAAGAGGGGTGAAAAAACGGATTTTTAATAAAATGTTAATTTAAACACTGTAGATCACAGTTAATGGTAAATGAAGACTTAAAAAAAATGCCAGAATATACTGTATTTTATTGCCTGGAGGTTTTTACAGAAAGGTTTTTACAGACAGGTGGACAGAGGAGAGGAGAAGGTCAACTCAAGTTGTGGGACCGAGAGAGGAAAGTTGTTACAAAGGTGTATGTCGGTTAAAGTCCAGAGAAAATGAAGAGTGAAAATTTCTATATAGATGAAGGTGTGGGACACACAAGTGTGCAATAAATACTTTCAGTTGTGTGAGTCGAAAATGGAGGTGATATTTAAAGGGTTTCCAGATGGATCGTTTTTTTTTTATTTTTATCCCAGTTCTGATGGAAATCAAAAGCAAAACCTGCACATAAAAGATGAGATTATCGTGGTTCTTGTGTTAAATAGCTCTATATTTGACGTGTCTCTCAGTCTCTGTCTCAGGCTCTGACACTGAATCGAGGACAAACGTTGTCCAGCATCTGTCTAGAACTACTGTACGTTAGGAAGTTTACCAAGAAAGACAGGAAGTTGGCTAAAAGTTAGCCTGGAGTCATCACTGACAGCAGCTTTAATTTATCCTTCATGTCTGACCTTGTTCTTGCAGGTCTGTCACCAGCATTCACTTTGAACTATGCAGCTCCACACATTTTATTCATATGATGCCTAGCAATAAAATGTGTCAACCGTATAATTTATGCAATGCAACATACAGTAACTATGGAAGCCCATTCTGCCATAAAATTATATAAAACACATAGCTTAAAAAAATTATTTTGTCTAAATTTGGACATTTTAACTTACGATTTTATTTTTGTTTTATTAATTAAGCGGCTTATTGGACTCTTCATCCCATAAGTTCATCATTCATTATTTTATCTTATTTAATAATTATTTTACTATTTTTAAAAATTTTGGCTTAAAGGTAGGGCCACAACTAACAATTATTTTCACTTAATCTGTAGGGTTATTTTCTTGATTAATTAAGCACTCTTTTGGTCCATAAAATGACGGAAAAAGTTGATCGGGGTTTACCAAACCTGAAAATGATTTATTTGATTATTTGATTATCAGAATAGTTGATTATCGATTAATAATGAATTAGTTGTTGCGGCCCTGCTTTAAAAGTCAACTTAATTGTTGACTCAGTATACTCAGTATACAGTATTTAACTTTGTTAGTATTTTCAGGTTCATTTCAACAATGACAATACATGAAGCTGAAGTAAGGAGCCTAATCCTATTAAGAAAGTAGGTCGTTATACTGTAGGTTGTACTTAATAGCTCATAAAGACTCTGCAGACTCTGACCAGTAATAACATATAAACTGGCTTTAATGTTGTGGCTCATCAGTAAATATCCTGCATCCTGTTTTAAAATAGTCCATTCAGAACCATCAATAATGTGATTTTAAATCATTTTTACCCACACAACTACTAAAGGTAGAATGTGTAAAACTTCACTTCACCCTTCCCTTCCACGTGTGTTGTTGAACCTTTGTAGCCTTCTTTAGATTCAAACCTCTGTGTGGTGATGTTTAGTTTGTCCTCTGTGGGCTACTGTACATCATGCATCTGAAGAGCTGACCCTGCTCCTGTTATAAATATGCTGTAAAAGGCTCATCGTGGGGTATTTACAAACAATTCATACAATCAGGTGATTGTACACTTAAAACATTAAAAAAATGAAGTATAATTATTTTATCTGATAATTTTACACACTGAACCTTTAAATATCTCACAATTTAGATTTTTGTCATATTTCATTAATACATTAAGTCATAAAATTATATATAAAAAGATTGTTTTATTGTACATGCTCTTTATATTTTGGTCAAAGTCAAACAAGGTCAAGCTTTGTGACAGATGATTTAAAATATTCAAACATGCAACACATTTATTTTGCCATTTTCATGGCAAAATAAATGTTTATTGAATCATTTACTGAATCATTTGAGTTTAACAATTTGTGTTTTTGAAAAACGGAATTTTTTTATTACGACATTGCGATATTAGTGTTAATAAGGGGACGCGGCTCTGGTGTAAGAGCAGGTAAACAGCAGCAACTGCAATAGTATTATTATTATTATTATTATTATGAAGATGTGGAAAGGAGTTTTGAAACTGTTATTTTTTATTTATTTTATTGCTATAAATCCATGTTAAAATTAGTTTAATAACAATTATTCTATATAACGATATATAACAATTTAATTTTTGAAAGTAACGCATTTAAATGAAAATATGTGTAACTAAAACTTGCATGTTACTTTAACTCTTTGATTAGTTGGCATTTTAACTCTTCGTCTTCTGAGCACAATTTTCTTTTTTATCTCTTCACTTTCTGACATTAATGGGCTTCCATATCCATACTGGCATTGTGTATATTTATTGTGACTCCCAATAATCATGAAATGAGCACAAATGTCCTTCCTTTCAGAGCAATAGCTGATCATCTTGCTGATCAACTCACATGGCCAAAAATGCCCCTGCACTGTGTCTGTGAAGCCACAGTTGTCATGGTAACAGCAGTTTGAGTGTCACCAGATGAGGCAAAGCAGGTCTCACTGTGCTGGTGATGGAGCAAACTGATGCAGTATATTGAAGAAGAAAATAAAGTTATTACAAAGTTAAGTTATTAAGCACTCCACTAAAAATATGTTCTATGAAGAGGCAGAATTTCACCTTTGTTGTTACGGCTTTATTTATTTTAAGGAGCATTTTAAGCGTTGAAGAGCATCAGAAAGCTCCCGTCTGGTTTCAAAACTGGTTTAAAAAGATCGAGCTGAAGTGCGAGTTAAACGTTTTAAAATTGCTAATCAGTGGTTGGTGCTTCTGCGTTCGTAGCTCGTGTTCACACTAAACTCTGACAGGTGTCAGCCGTGAATAACTGCAGTGTAAAAGGTTGCGTTTTTAATACTCGTGGCACTTTGTCGTCATTTATATTCACTTCTCCAGGTGAAATGAATGAATGTAAAACAGTGAGAACACTATAATGAAAGCTGTAAAGGAGTGTCAATGCATCTACCATTAGTTTACATGTGCACAAACAATAACGTGTAAAAAAGTATTATCTACGGTGGCTGGGAGGTGACATCTGTGGGGGGGGGTGAAAAATCACGTGGCCCTGCATTGTTATTGTTGGTGTTATTGTGATGCAAGTGAGGGATTTTCTCCTCTATGAGCAGCTGACTGCAATACAAGTGCGTAGGGACCTTCTGCAAAATCTATCATCTACGTCTATAATCATTTTACAATATGACACTTTGTTACGGTGATGATTTTGCTAATATTATGAAGTGTGTAGCTATTTTAGAGACACTACACTGTATTACGGTGAAGGTATTGAACATTTGCAATTTGTATCACAGCCAGCTGTTCATAGAGGACGACAAGGTTGTTGCTGATTGTTTATGTATATGTGTATGACAATTGATTTGTCAATAAAGTTATTTAAAAAAACAATAACATATAACAAACCATAACAATAACATGCATTATGAACGCATGTGGCCCCACAGACCTCCAGAGCTCCAGAATTATCAAAGGGAACTGAAGAATAACTTAATTCATATTTAATTCATGTAAATATTTAAAGGGAAATTCGGTCAAAACAAAGCAACATTTTCCCATATATGACGCCAGGTCTTGGGCCTGTCATTTAAGTCAGTATTGATCACATCTTTCAGTTTTCTACGATTCCAATTTAAATGTATATTTAAAAAGATATAATGAATTGATCAGTGCTTTATTAAATAAACTGGCTTTTATTGAAATGTGTTCACTTAAATGGGTGTGTTTTTCATTTATCTGCCTTCATTTCTCATTTCAGGTAATGATGACAGGTAGGAGATGAAGTCATATTTTCCATGAAAATACAGGAAATATGTTCATAATATGGAAATAAAATGGCTTCCATAGGTAAAAGTAGGTACTAAGTGTGACTACATTGTGAACTCTTATGTATCTTATTGTTAAAATTATATTATAAAAATTAATAAAAATTATACATTTTTTTTTATATAGCGCTTTTCACAACCTTGAAAGTCGCTTTACATTAAAAGCACAAGAATCAATAGGATACTAGTAATTAATGACAAAAAAAGCATTAAAAGCACAAAGCTGGTAACGTCAAATAGGAGCCTGTTTATACGTGTATGTCAAAGGTCAAACTGCAGCCTTGAGGCTTCAGAACAGGAGTTTACTTTGCAAACAGACGACTATGTCTACTTTTTAAATGCCGTCTGTGGTTAAAGCACAACCCTTGCTTTAGATACAGTCACTTTTTAGAAAACAATTATGCACTATGTACATTACCTTTAACAAAGGTTTCTAACCTGTATGTACATGTTTATTAATTGCTCTGCTGCCCAATCTTTATTTAACAGATGTCCCTTTAAATAAATAAAATAAGAAAATGAAAAGATACTGTATTTATATCATCATCATCTTACCACATTTATTTCAACAAGAGAACAACCCAAATGCTCAGGCCTGTTAATTTGCATAATATATCCTTATTCATTGACGCCTAAACCCCAGCATTAAGATTTATTCAACAATACAACAGCAAAGATCTATTTATCACATCCTAAAATGGCCAACAGGTCACAGTTTGGCCTCCCAGTTATTATTGCATTAGTTCTACATTAAGAAAAATGTAACATATTTGTTTAAGAAAGGCTCATATGAAAACATTTCACTCTTTAACACAATGCTACTGTGGGAGGTGACAAGGAAGTACTGAGGTGAAAGGCCAGGATCAGCGTTTTTATGTCTCACGTGGGCTCTTTGTATTAACACTGATGGGCAAAAGAATCCGTAAAATTCAATAACCATGTGAATGAAGATTTGGGATATTTGTGGGGAAACTCAGTCGTCCTTTTATGTCTGATAGGTACGAAAAGAGAATGTTTAATCTTGGACAACTTGTAGATTTGAAAAAAAAAAAAGCTGCACCAACAATAATACAAAGTAAGAAATGATCTCATTCACTCTGTGCAAGAAAGTAAATAAGAACATCACTCAATGTTTAGTCTAAGACAGAGAACTTGCACATCATGTGTTCACGCAGGAAAAAAAATCTGGCTTTGACTTAGCTGAACAAATAAGTGACACATATTCTATATGTTTTTTGAATAAACAAATCCCATGAAAATACCACTACCAGCAATGAACTGATCCATCAGCACGTGTTTGTGCGTGTGATAGAACTGCATTGGTGTCCTATAACCTCAAATACTAATAACTACACCACCACATGTGGATTCATCCGTAAACCCCAACAAGTGCACCACTTCTCCTGTTGTTAGATACAAACTACTTTAATAGGCCCTTTAATGATATA
Source organism: Brachirus orientalis (assembly GCA_016785285.1). Taxonomy (NCBI): domain Eukaryota; kingdom Metazoa; phylum Chordata; class Actinopteri; order Pleuronectiformes; family Soleidae; genus Brachirus; species Brachirus orientalis. The sequence goes on from JAFBJR010000905.1 coordinate 744,830, forward strand.
TATATATATATATATATATATATATATTTAAAAAAAAAAAAGAAAGAAAGAAAAACCAGTACATTGTTGGGTTCTCTCTCAGGTCAATTACTTAGGTCATTAGTTAAGGTACAAAAAGTTCTATTTCATCGGGATCAATGATTCTTTTCAAACAAAAATGTTCAGTGATTTTCTGAAAAATTGATTAAATCAAGTACAACAGTTTAAAACCTTTTAAGGAAGTATGTGACAGCTCTTGGACCTTCTGGCTACATAAAGAAAACAAAAGTGAAAAAGCTACTAAAAATATAAAGTATAAAAGAATGACCTGTTGGCAGTTCAGCTGTTAAATAAAACTAAATTACAAATAAATTAACTTTTTACACAAAATATCTGAGTGAACAGTATGAAAACAGAAAGTATACAGTAAATCGCGAGAGTGGAACAGTTTGTCGCACACGTGGCTACGTGTTGTGTGCACATGAAACCTGTGTACATGTGGGTTTGGTTTGGTTTGGTTTGGCCCATCTCATCTCACAGGAATGATTTGACAGTATGGGAAATGTGCTTCTTTGCTTTCATGTGGAGAGTTAAACAAGAAATGTGAAGTTACAACCACCAGGAGACAGGTAAGTTAGCTTAGCATAAAGACTGGAAAAGGCGGGAAAACATTAGCCTAGCTCCATCTAAAATTAGCAATATCTACCTGAAATGTAACATTTAGTGCTTTTATTTTGAGCCATTTGTGGAGGTTCTCTGTGACAAAAAAAAAAGAAAAACATGACAGTTTAAAAGTTATAGTTCAGGTTTTTTTTTGAAGTGTGGTTACTTTTCACCTTGTGCCATTTAGCCACTAACAAAAAGTCTCACCTATTAATATCTACGCCAACTTTAGCTTTTTCTGACTGGAAACACACTACGCACACCAAAGTCCATAGAGAAAAAGCGTTTCAACTTCACAGCAGTTATGTTGTTAGTGAGAAATATAATTCACTGTTGCCTCCACCAGTAAGTTTAAACATGTTATCTTGTGATCTTGGTGTTTAAAATCCTCTGTTCAGATTTACATAAGTGACACAAACTAACAAAATGTGACAGCAGTAGACTAGCAAACTTCTGTTTTCCCGCGAGCTAAGAAAGATTTTCCTATGGGCTTTGGTGTGGGAGTAGGGCGACAAACTGCAATAATCAGCTGAAATGTGTGTCCAATGATGAGGTAAAGCGGGAAACACTGAAATTAGAAGGGGTTGATTTTATTACTGTTAAAAAGGCTAAAATCTGTTGTTCCCTCAGTCACTTTGGGAAGCTTTGTTGCAGGTAATGACCCATGTCAATACCTCTGCAATCACAAAAACACTGAGGAATTACATTTTGAAGCTTAGAAAACGACACTGTAGCTGCAACAACACTCCCTGGTTACTTTATTAGTGGGTTCATTTATACCATTTGGTTTAATAATTTAAATCTTTAAAATTATTAACCAAGACAAAAGCAGTTTCAACACTGCTGCCTTAATACAGATAGTAGTTATGGGTGAGATGCTGTATTTAATTGCTCTGATAATCCCAGGTGCACCTAATATGGTGACTACTGAGCATATTTTTCCCTATTCCCCAATTAATCTGGTCATAGCAATTTAGTTTCAGTTACATTAGTTCATACAAGAGAAGACTTTTAACATTTCGTACAATTTGTTGGTCATTTAGTTAAATGGACAAACACCAACACATGAGCCTCTATTGTTAATCTGCTCTTTCTCTTCATATTCACTATCTCAGCCACAAACGCAACAGCACGGTTTTGTATTTCTGTAATTATTCTCCTAAAAATAAATTAAAAATTAAACTAAAACACATTTCCCACAAAGTCAAACCTCTCTTTAACTCACTCCTTACAAGAAAATAAATATATTTACACAGCACAGTCATACAGAGACTGTGATCATCGAAAAGGACCACTGATCACACTGACTGGATAATCACAAGTCAGCATAGGCCGCAGAAATTCAGTGTATCATTAATTCATTATTACAAACTGTCAGAAACATTTGCCTTTAAGGAAACATAAGAAATCATAAAAACTACCTGCAATTCAAATATGCAGCTTAATATTAAAAAATACTACATGCTGAAGACTAAAAAGGCATGAAATCATCTCTGCGTAAAGTCCCTATGTTGAACAATTATTTCACACTTAAAAAATGTAATACTCTAATCCAGTGTCAAATATTGTTTCATGAAATTAAAAAGTACCAAAATTGCCTCTTGAACCACGAGTGTGATAAACTGTTACACGCCCACTAAATGGCGATGGTCGACTCGGTGAGTTTAATGGCTGAAATTAAATCCCACTCCGACAGAATGTGTGTTTAAAAAGGGGTCTGTAATTTGCATTAGATACAAAGTCACTCTGGGGCCATAAATAGAAGTATTGCTAAGTATCTAACCACAAATTAAGGAAAAGCGGCATAAAAATGCAGAGCCTCAACTACCACCTGCATGCTGGAGAAGCATTGGTCTATAGGAAATACAAAAATGTACAAAATAAATGTGCTGCAAAACAACTAGAATACTTCATGTACATGTAAAAATAAAACTACAGATGTCATCTGCCCTCAGTCCAGACATGATCAGTACCGATCAAACCCCCAGTCCTATTAATAGCTACTAAACTCATCCAGCTCATTTCACAATGGAAGAAAAAGGGTACACATTCTGTTTCTAAGGCATTTTGTACACTTGCAAATGAGAAACACAAAAGTTACTGCATGTTTCCCTGTTTGTCTGTTTGTTTGTTATTGAGGTCCCCTCAGTCAGTACTTGAGCCATGGATGAGCTGCAATGGAGGCTTTGCTGCGGTCTCCGTAGTCGTACAGCAACTCCTCGCCCTCGTCGATGTCTCGAGAGGCGACGAGGATGAGGTGTGGGACACCGTTGATGTCGTGGAGTTTGGTTTGGCAGTTTCCGTTTTTACTGTGGTTTATCAACCTACCCATTCTATCAGTCTCTTTTGTGGCGTCCACACTGTCAAAACACACAAGGTCAGGCTCAGTATTTACAACATTTACACACAAGTACAGCAGGATTAGTTAACAGTGTTGATTTCATCATTTCTTGATGCCATGTTTTCTAAAGCAGTGATTCTCAAAGACTGGGTCAGGACCCTCAACTGGGTTGTGGGAAATGTTTTTTTGGGCGCCCAAACTAATTTGCAGAATTTTCCCAACCTTTATGTCAGAATTTGTGTGTACTTTCTTGAAGTAACATCCATAAACTAAAGTTAGAATAAATTTACCAAACACTGGGAAACATTGGAAACATTGGGAAACACTGCTCTAAAAGAACAGAAATTATGCAAACTTTAACAGATAAATTAGTTGAACGAGTAGATACAAACATACATTGATCAGTCATAACATTAAGACTGGTTACTGATTCAAATTTTGCAGGGGATGTGTCTAATCTCAAGAAAATATTCTTCCTTGTGACAGGAAGAACTGGTTTTAGAGTAAGGTTGAATCTTTTGGATTAAATATACAATTGGAATTCTGCCAGATTTTGCACTTGGATTTCGATATAATTTTATATATATATATATATAAGAGATTTGAAGTTTACGCCAAACAATTGAGTCATATAAAACCTGAAAACTGAACAATAATTATTAGAAATAAAATGATAATTTAGGGGAGCATTGTTTGTGGGATTTAATTTGCTGTACTTTATAAAATAATTCAGCCAGCTAAATCAACTAAATGTCCACACTTATATAATGTAATGATTTAATGATTTAAGCGGCTAAAATGAAAATGCAGAGATTATCTTACCAGTATGTTTTACAGAGGTACTGGAAGTAGTACATGTAGCAGCCTGTGGCAGGGTTTTGAGCATATTCAGCCTCCCTCTTTTTGGCGTCGGTGATGTGCAGCAGGTCTCCATGGTACTCAACCACATACTCGCCTTTCTGGAAACACCGCGTGGCAAACACTGCTCTCCCCTTTCCTTCTATATGCTGCACCTTTTAAAAAAACCAGCAGAATAAGTGCAAAAAACAAGTCTCTCTTCTGCCTGTAGCTTTAAATATGACCTGCAGCATGGTGTGACTTTTAATATCAAACTGGACTCTTGATTGTACAGCAACTTTAGCAGGATTCTAACCTTTTTTATATATACAGTTTCTTGAACACAACTTTGGCTTTGTGGTTCTGTTAGCAAAAAAACAGTATACCTCCATTCCTTCCTCTATTCCGTTTGTGATCAGGTCATCTATCAGCTTCTTTTCCTCACACTGTGAACATGAAAAGATATTACAGGAAAACAGCAGCACACAGTCACTGTCTCTACCTTTTGCCTGCATGCACACACTTCATGGTAATAATGTGATTTTAGCAATTAATTTTCAAAGATTTTCTAAACTATTATGAATGTAGGAACCCTGATAGGGTTTAAACTGACTCTTATCTTGCCCCCAAGCTATTACCTATGTGACGTGTTTGTGAATTTCCAAAGCAGCAGAAACCAATAGAACATACATTCAGGCAAATACAATAATACATATGTGGTCTCATTTTATGTTCAAGAGCTTTTCCAGTGTGTGCAGAAGGCTGTGACAAATAACAAAAGTTTCTTCTTACCTTTAGAGCTGTTTTACTTTTTCTTGAGCTTCGTCTGATTGGATAATAGTCAGTAACTTTTCGGTTTTGGGAATTCTTCCCAGCTGCACTTTAGTGGAAAAAAGAGAACACAAAATATTATCTAAGATATTAATTATTCAATATCAAAACAATATCAGAAGAACCAGGTTGATGATGCCAGGAAATAACAGGGCAGCAAAATGAAAAAACAACAACATTATTTTGAATAGATATATGGATTTCTATGGATTTAGCTTATAAGTACGCTACTCAAGAAAATTTAGAATGTTAGTCTCATCCTATTTTGGATATTTTAATGCAGAAATGTTACTTAATATATCTTTAAACTATGGCGCTTCAACTATGTATTTTTTTGTAATTTCAAAAGATGTCAGGGTGATAACATTGGGACATGAAAATGCATCAGTAATGGGAACCTGCGTACATTCTTTGAGGCGTTTTCTTTCCTTCGACCTTGGGCCGCATTTTTCTCCTCTGGTGCCGGTGAAGAGTGCTGCTGTTGCCCGTGAGGAGGAGACTGTGACACCGGCCATTACTGATGGGCAGGGAGGGCTCAGTTGGTGAATGTAAGCGGGTCTGTGTGCAGTAGAGCTGCGGAGGTGACGGCTGTTGTTCATCTGACCAGCAGGGTGAACACGGGCTCTTTGAGTCTTTTGGTGAAGTGGTGGTGGTGGTGGTATTTGTTCTGCAACCTGGCAGGGGAGGAGAAAGGCTAAAGTGAAGTACTTTAGGTCCTTCTTGCATTTGTAGGTCTTCTAAACTACTCTTACATAATCTGCTGACATATAAAAATAATCAGTTATCTATTTGTGAAACTACTCTCTTCTGAGCTGGATATGCTGCAGCAAGCAAACACTCACCTTCTCCCTGCCTCTGGGCATCATTTTGCTGTAAGTTTACTGGAAGGCACCTCCCTTCCTGTGTCAACTTGATTGTCATTTCATCTTGACCTGGTACTGTGGACTTGGGGTGGTTTAAGATAGTGACTGAATTGCATACAATATCCTGTGAACGCAGGAGGGGAAAATTTGTTTATACTTCTTAGACACGTCAAAAAAATGCTAAAATGACAACTGACTAATTTTCACTGCCAGTGAAGAAGTTTGTTTATCTGTTTTACCCCAGTGAGTCATGTTTGATGTCATAAATGCACCATCGACAACCCTATATGCAAGAAAGCACCATGGAGAGCACCAAAAATTAAATGTGTAGATCTTATACTTCAGCCCCACTTTCCAACTCTACAGCAAATGAAAGGTTTTAGATTGCTGTATGAAAAATGGTGAGTGGAAGCATTTTGGATTCTTAACTTTAGAATGGAAAGTTACTAACAAATCTGCACACTCTCACCTATTAGCCACACCCAATTGAGGTGACGCAAGAGGAGCCATGACAGGCAATGTAATGACAAGCGTAATGACGAGTCATAGTCAATGAAGTCAATGAATATCCACTTATCTTTTAAGAATTGTCTACTGTGTAACATTTGTTGGAATGTGATTTTTTGGAAGAAGTGACAGTCCTTTTGCAGAGTCTTTTTATTTTAGAGGGAATCAGGTATTAGTGGAGCATTTTGACCAGTGAACGGAGGCCTTTACATGGCTCAAGCTCCACATGTACAAACATTGGTGCAACTTTGATGTGCTCCAGGGCAACATTTGTGGAAAAAAGGCTGATTCACTACATGAGAAGATTTACCATTTTTCAGTGGTCATTTCTGACCAATAACCATTCCAATAACTTCCAACTGGCTTTAAACTACCACCAGCTGCCTCTGAACTCTGATGGAAAATGCTCAATCCTCTGTCTTGGTGTTGGTTTGATTTGATTTTCTCAAAGTGTGTGATCTGATCTACGTCAAATCTTGTTGACCGTTTTTGTACAATTTCCATTTTGAAACATGTTAGCATTTAAGATGATTACATAGTGCCAACATTGTTTTTTAAGAAAATGGAGGGAGAATTACTAAAAACTGTAGGGAAAAGTATTAAGATTTCTGTAGAGCCATGCTGGTGTAATAGTGAAGGAAATGTTTTCCTGTTGCTTTTGGCCATTTAATACCAATTATTCTTTGTTTGAATATTGCATTCTACTTCAGTATTATGTTGCTGACCATGTTATTCCCCTTGTGGTCAAACTTTACTTCTGGCTTTTCACAAAGTAAAATTCTCAAACTCATGAACTCATGAACAAAACAGCAAGTTTAGTGAACTTCAGTGACCTTCACGGTCTCTGGATGTGAATCCAGTAGAAGCACATCTGGGATGTGGTTTATTACAGTGCTCAGAGCTCTGCTTTTGGTCATTGGAAGAAGTGCAATGTCTGGTTAGGTGAAGCATGCTGGCAGTATTTGTGGTGTTAGTTTTAAAATACAAGTACTAGCTGGGACCTAAAAAAACATGGCAGTTATAAAGCTGGGAAATGCAACATACTCTTGATGTAATTGACCAAAACTTAGCCTTCAGCGTAATGTCCATCAAGTTATCAGAAAGAGCAAGACCTTTGCATCCTGTATATGCTCTGTAATGTGGCCTGTGACAGGAGAAACTGACAAATTAAAAAGGGCAATTCAGGGGTGGGGTACTCCAATTTGCAATTTTCACATCTTAAGAATATATTTGCCATTTCCCAACAAGAAACCGCAGTTTGTGTCACTGTGTGAACTGCTCATTCTCCTACATGAACATCCATAGAGAAAATCAGCTATTTTTCCAACACAATATGCAGGGGTTATGGATCCACTGCAGCCTCTATCAATCAATTCAAAATGGAATATTTTGTGACATTTGTACCTAAATGACACAAACTCATTGAACAGCTCCTGAGTCCCCATAAGCTACAAACATTCGCCTGCAATCTCTAGTTTTTAGCCAGTAAAGACATGCTAATTATGAGATAACACAAACAGCATATTCTGATGATAAAATAAATATAACCAACGTAATTTTTATTAGATGTAAAGAGGCCAAAAATGTTTTCCCTTATGTCTTTTCTGGTAGCCATGTTTTCACTAGGAGAGAAAGGTACAACAATAATGCCTGTCTTATGTAGGGTCTTATGTCTTATGTAGTGTGTACCCACACACCAGATTCTCTCTATGGATTTTAGTGCAGGAGAGTGAGTGTATAACCTGAACTATCCCTTTACCATGATTGCGAATAAACACAACACATACCCAAGTCGTGTATTTTCCATTAGTAGTGTGGGAGGGGCTGTGAGGAGGGTTCACGCTGGTTCCACACCCACTCTCCCGTCACTCCCTTTAAAAACCCACAGTCACAGTACAGACAGGCCGCTTGACTCTTCTTTCACTAGCCGAATTAAGGCACGCACTTACATATGCTTATAAACCACCACCCGTCCATCAGAGACAAACCAGTATCAACTGTTTGCGCCATCTAATATCAGGAATCACTGTGTTTTATTAAGTTTTGCTCAGGAGAAGAGCACATGAACCCCTCATTACTAGCTAATGTTAGCAAAGCAGTACTCAACAAAAAAGCTAATTTATGATCACTTTATACTCACAAGAAAACGTGTGGAAATTGTAATGTTATTTTCTGCAATGTACCCCTGCAAACGGACACAGCACTCTAATTCTGGAGTAAAGTGGGTTTCTTTGGAACTACTTAATCGATGTTTGACAAGGAGGTGACAAGCAAACTTACCCCGTTCATGACTTGTTTTCGTCACTCCTCACTTGGCTCCGGCGTCTCGTTCACAGGAAAACAATAAATGAAATTTTCCGCTAATTCCGAATTGAAGCTTATCCTGCTACACGGCGGTGTTGTCCAAAACCAGGGTCCCGTCCACGAACGACTTTTGAGCTAGTGGTGTGAAAAAACCTCCAGTCGTTTAGACTATGCAGCCTCCGCAGCTCCGCTCCGCCATTTTTCTACATGGAAATAAAAGAGAAGAGGCGAGTGAATGTCGCCCTCTGCTGGTCGGCAGCGAAACTGCATGTATGCTCATATCATTGAGTAAATCAATCTACAGTACATAACAGTAAAGCAGTCAGAAATAAGAGAAACTTACGGAAGATGATTAGTACCACCGGGAAACAAAATAATAAAAATGCAGAATTCTGAGATTCTAAAATTCTAAGTGAAAAAAAGTCAGAATTTTTTTTTTATTTTGTGATCCCAATCCTCTTCGGTAGAAACTGATCATTATGTGATAGCGTTAAATATTTCTTTATACATTATTTTATTTCATTCCGTTTTATTTTTGTGGAAAGAAACAAACACAGCTTGAATTATAAATATGCAGGCTGTTCCTTCATCTTTGAATACTTTGAATTAAATTCATGTTATTTGTTAAAGAGGTTGTGTTTATTTATTTCCGAAAATGAACATAAAGTGTAAGAATAAAAAACTTCAGTCAGATGAATTATTTCAAACAAAAGTTATATGGCACTGTCTTCATAGAACTTGCCAACTTCAGTTTGAGTTTATGTATGTTGCCAAGTTAAATCATTTTTAATATTTGTCAACATTTGTCAATATTGTTTCACATTTTGTTTTTCATTGAAGCCCCGATGGAGTGCCTAAATTCATTCATTCAACTGCACGTTGATTAAAATATCTCATCAGCTGATTACATGGCAGCAACTCAGTACATTTAGTCATTTAGATACGGTCAAGATGAGCTGCTGAATTTCAACCCAAACGGGAATTTAAAAAAAAGGCAATGCAAGTTATTTTAAGTGCAGAATGGTTGTTGTAGCAAGATGGGCTGGTCAGAGTATTTTTTGAAACTGCTGATCTATGGAGATTTACATGTAAACCCATCTCTCAGGTTTATAGAAAATTGTCTGCAGTTCACTGGGTGAATGTCAGAGGTCAGAGGAAACAGGTTTGAAATTATTGAAAGACCACACTTACTCAACCGAGCATTAAACCCAAGGTATGAAGAAGCCAATATGTGAACACATAACACGTTGAACCTTGAAAGGGCTGGACTACAGACGCAGAAAACAACACCAAATCCATTCCTCACACTTTACTGGTGTATTTTTTGCCTAATAAAGTGGTGAGTGAGTATATGCTGTATGGTGATCCAGACTGAAGGGGGCAACAATACTCCATCGTTGCGTCTGGTGTGCCACATCAAAGAAGAGGACGAAGAATCTCTCACCGTCACTTCCGACGCAGACCTGCCTGGGTCACGTGACGCACTGTTAGCTCTGTGATTCTTCTATGTTTGTCGTTAGCTTTAATGTTTTTTAAAATGGCAAATTTCTCGCTTTGGTTTGTCCTCCGACGTCGAGGGGGGCCCCGTGGCTACTCCGAAGCCCGTTTTTATAGACGCCGGGACCGAGGGTTGAGCGAGAAAATAGCCACTGTTCAGTCGCACGTCACGTGACTAGCATGCGACGGAGCAATTGATAAAAAAGATGGCGTGAGCGCGTCGGAGCGGAGAGAACAACAAGCTGCCGACACACAGAGCGTCAACCGATAGCAAGGTAAGCTAAGCGCAGCGGGGGAACTGTATGTTTAACAGTAACTGGATACTAACTTAACTGAAAAGGAAAACCCACGGTGGTGGTTTGACACCATGGTAATGTTAAACACGCGGGTTGTTCAAGGTTTGAGGCGGTGACTGTACCTTGTTAATGCTTCTTGTTGCTAACATAAGCTAGCTGCAGCGATGACACTGCGTGAGAGTAACAAGAAGAGTTGACAGAGCCGCAGGCGAACTGCCGAGAAACAGGCAGAGAGAGACAGATAGGACACCGTGAGGACAGCGTGAATCCCGCACTGGTGTTTTTGTAAGCAGAGTTCAGCTTCAGGTTTGCTAGCATTTATTTGTTATTCAGTTTAAAACGACAGCAGAGCGTGTTTGTTAGCAAAATGTAATAGAATACATATGTTAATAACAACAATGACTGTTAATGCGCAGTGGTGTTGGGGGGGGGGGGGGGGGAGGGGGGATTTGAGACACGAGGTTATTCATAATGTCACCATGTGTGAGGAGAGGTTACAGCGGACAATGGTGACAGTTAATGCTTGCATTGTCATACTGAAACTAATGGTTGCACGATGCCACATACTCTTGTATTTCATTCTGTTAGTTTGTACATATTTCGTTTCACTACCTGGTTCAATTTAAGTGACTAATGTGAAAGTGTATTTAAGCTAACACCGCCGCTGAGCTGTGTCACCCTGGGCTAAAACAAACCAGCCAGAAGTTAGTGTTGACACCATGGTTATCTTCCGCAACGGAACCGCGACCAAATCAGCGGAGTAATTCTTTGTTACGGTGAAACCACAGCGTTAGATCCTGTTTGTTTATAATTATTAACCGGTTGAGTTATTGCAGAGTCCGGGAGGGCAGGGGGGTTGTGTTAAGTCACTGGGATCAGGAAGTTGAAAGCAGGGCATTGCAAACCACGTGTCTTGTTTTGGATCACTTTAGACCGAGACTCTCAATGAACTGGGTGTGTAAATGCTTAACATATGAATGTATGAATCTGATTCTTCCATGGATACTATGATGGTAAGGGTTAGTGTTTATATGGTTAAATTTTACGCTGTGATACATAGACATTTTTCTTTATTTTGTATATTTTGTTTATCTTTGAATGATTGTAACTTTTACTTTAATGTGACTGCATACTCTATTCTGCCATTGATGTCTATTGGATGAAAGACACTCGGCTCACTTTGATCATAAAAAGAAGAAAGCAGAGTTAAGATACCAACACGTTGCTCAACTGGAGGTAGGGAGAGACGCTTCACACGATTCTACAAGAGACTTCAATTGCCCCCCACCCTCCACCTGCTCAGATCACATAGGAGGGATATTTGGATCTCGGGGCTGTTAGGGCTCACGCTCGCAAACAGTGCTTTTCCTCCATCACGTGTGCCGAGGATTTTTGTGGACCCTCACATGTACCGGGAATACACTAAGGACGTTGCGGATTGGACATCGAATCACTGTCTGTCCGGCTCTCTGAGCCTTGGATTTACCTTTGACACGTCAAGATCGTACGCCGCTCTATTTCAATTCGGACTCTTGGGCTGAGGGCAAAGACATACGAGTACAAATAACTGTAAGATCTTCCCAACGCTATTTTGATTGTTGCCATTACTCTTATAACCTTTTGTTAAAGACCCAGGCCTTTGACTTGAAATAAATAAGTTTTATCCTCTGTCTGCTGCCACGGTTCCTCGATTCCTTGTGAGACGCTCATGTAACAATGCTCTCTGAATATATTGTGTGCCGAATTTTTTAAATTTTAAATGAAGCCTTATTTACCTTGGCTCACAATGTAATAACATAACCCATGTGTGTTACATTTGCACATTAGATTGGTCTTTACATTTAGAATTATATCTTTTTCCTTTTTTTAAAAAAAAAGAAATGTGTATATTAATGCTTGTTTGACATGAAATGTGTGCTATAAATAGGGCTACATTTAACTTTTTTACTCTTGAGTAAGCAAGATATCTCCAATTTGACAATTGAATCCATCAAATGTTTTACCCTTAAATTGGCAGAATTACTCAATGCTTAAATATTATCGTGCTGCTGCAAAGAATAGTAGTAATAGTCATAATAATAATTATCAATTTAATTTAAGGATTTGTTTGTTTTTAATAAAATAAACTGTCATATTCAACAAAGTTGGAGTTGAATATAACAAATATGACTATTTATATATACATATTCCTATATGGTTATTGCAATATTTAGATTACACTCAATGTGTAGCAAAATGCAATTGCGTGTTGGCGCTAAACCTTGAATGCAATGAATTTTCTATATTTCAAGGATTAGCAAACTGCTGTACTACCTTCAAACTGCTTGTTTTGATTGTGACTAAATTTTCTGTAATGCGAGAGGAATTGAGAAATGGTATCTGGAAATCTTGGCATTTGCTAGCCTGGAACAAAAACATAAAATTGTAATGGGGTGAGAATATATTATTCATGAATAAATAGTGTCCACCCATAATTCAACCTATACACTTGTCTTGCAGATGGAGCCTGGACAGGATTTACTTCTCGCTGCCCTAAGCGAGAGTGGCATTTGCCCCAATGACATTGGTCTATTTGATGTTGAGTCTCAGGATGTTGTACAATCCAGTACAACCCAGCAAGTAAGATTGTCTTCAGTTATTAAATGGGGCGACACAAACTTGATTGTAAATTGAATATCGATCAAAAGGACGTCACAATCTTGACCTTTGAAAGCGAAAGTGGAATCGACGATTTAACCATGCCCCCAGTGTGACGTCCTGTAGGCATGCCAAATGGGGGGGGGGGTTGGTTGTAATTCAACTCGCACTAAAGCGATAACTAGTGCTGTCAGTGTTTTTGTTGCGTCAGCCATGCAATCTTATTCAGCAGTGGAAAACGTTGAATTTAAACTTTTAATTCGTGTACTGGAACCACTTTGCGTAATACCAAGGAGGTTGCATCTTACTTCAAAGGTTTTGCCTTCCATGTATGATAATGGTATCAGTGCAGATTTAGTGGTCTTACAACACACAGCTACATGACTCTCTGACTTCACTTCTTTTGACACTTGGTTTACAACTGACTGGTTATTGTCACCTTCATATTGTTATAAATTATTTAAATTTGACATTAATGCCCTATTTCACTTGACACCATGTTAGACAATCGAAATGGGAATTTAAAAAAATTAATGACATAAAATCAATGATCCTAGGCTAACCTAGAGAAGTCTAAAAATAAGGGACCCGTCTGCACTAAAAGAGAAGAAAAAAAGATTAAGAATCAAATCAAAGATTTGGAGAATCGTGACACCCCTAATTTTTATGGCATAGAGGCAATTTCTTAATACTTTTGTAGCTTAATATTCTAATTTGTGTTCCTCTTTCAGTCTATCTCTATTAGTGCCCTGGATAGTGGAGCCGGTACAGAGGTGGTGGATGCTGAGGCTCCAGCTCCAGTCCCAGTAGTAACTATCAGGGTGAGGTTGCTTAACACAAAGTCCATTGAACTAATTGGTTAAGACACAGTGGTGTGATGCTGTATTTGTATAACCATGTATATTAAAATTTAACCTAACAGTCCCTCTAACATCTCCAACAGCACAAACCTCAGCCATCAACCACCACGTTTGTCTTAAATCAGCTGAACCAGTTGCCAACACTAGGAACTGCTGTGACCAAGCAATCAGTTACAAACCCAATCAAACATACCATAACTGTCACCAAGGTGGTTCATGTCGCTAATTCAGCCCTCCGAGGTTCATCCACCCCCTCCACTACAACTGCTCCTCCTTCATCATCCACGGTTGTTGTGCCTTCTAACAAAGACCAGGTATGTTGCTGGAAACAGTGTGTCAATATTAGCTACAAAAAGGAAGTGGAGACTCGCATTGAAATGTACTACTTTTTGTTGTTTTCTGAGCAGATTCAGTTGAAAGACCTGCTTAGGACTGGCCATATGAAGAACACTGGCCTAAAGGGCAACAGTCTGATAGAGCTGATGAAACTGAAGCCTCCACCTGACATCGCCCCACCAGTAGCAACAGCAACAGGCCCAAGTGAGATATTCAAATATAGAATTAGACAGGGTGAAATGGTGTATTAATTATCCCATTATGAAAAGCCAATATGGTTATTAAAGTACTTGTATAAAGCTTGGAGTTTGGATGACAGAGAAGCAAAATAATGAGCTGAAATTAGAGTTTTTGTGTCTAATTTTAACTGACACAAAAACTCGATGAGGGGGTGTTGATGAGCGGAGAGTGGAGTATTAGTATTTGAAGGTAATATGGGAATTTAAGAACAATTTCTCCTAAACCAAAAAAAAAAAAATTTTTGCCTTTCAGAACACAAAAGAAAAATGGATCCAATACACATTTGACCCCAAAATGACCCTTAATTGTCTGTCCAGAATAAAAGAATCGTTTTCTGCTTCTTCCCTGACAAATGTAAATATACAATATAAACAGTTTATAAAAAAAACAGGCAAACCTTGAGTTCATGCTCTTTACACTAACACTTTAATAAGCAGCTATTATGATAAATTAAATGACATGATAGAAGTGATGACCTCACTTCCATCTTGTCTGAAACCTCCATGCATTCACAGCATTTGTGTGCGTTCGTGCACATTCGTGGAACAAGCACTTACAACAGAAACCAATTTTCCAGCAACAAGAAATACTGTTTTCTGATTGGCTGATAGGTTGCTAATTCAAAACAACTGTATGAATTGACTACACAGAGCAATCTGCCTTCGCATCATCCATTCATAGATTGCAGTCTCTTGTACAAACTGGGCCACCAGTATTCCCAGGTGTTGGAAGATATTTTCTGACATGTCTCTGCTTTGCTGTGTGATTTCCTTTTATTTATTTATTTTATGGTCATTTTTTAAGCAAAGGGCAAAAACAAGTCATTCTGCTTACAGACCACATTCTTGAAGGGGTTTCCTGTTTCATAGTGGTAGATTTTAACCACTAAAACGTTTGTCAGCTCTAAGGGGTAGGGATAAATATGAGAAACAGGATTGTGCCTGAGTTCATGGTGACATTGCTATTGTTATATATATATAAGAGTGTACTGTTGTAAGTAGTAAAATGGTTCTCACGGTGTCAATAACACTTTCTGTTTTAGGTGAAGTTAACAATGGGATCAAGAAGGAAGTCATGGGCAAAGATGCTGCCAGGATCTGGGTTAATGATGACATTAAAGTGCAAAACTTTTCACTCTCTCAGGTTAGTGCACTTTTTTTTAATTTATTTTTGTTTGTTTATTTTTTTTGAGTGGACCTGAATTTCACATTATGTTTGCTGCTAAATGCCCAAATGCTAAATTGTTAAGGCAGTAATGAGTTTATTGATTGGAAACTGCTTAGAAGCATGTGATTATTGTGAGAACATGTCTTTTTATCCAGTTAAACTTGAGCCTGTATAATTTTACGTAGAATTATCAATATATGACTGTCGATATATTTGCCAGAGTGGGCGCGCAGCTGTATGCAATCGCCTCACAGTATTATCAATCTTGGATTGAGCTTTTTGGCAAGAAGAACATGAAATCCCCTATTTGGAAGTATTTTGGTTTTAGACCTGCAAAAGGAAAGTCAGTGGATCTAAAACATGTAGTGCCGGCAAAAGCTTCCAACACGACTAGTCTGCCGAGCATTTGTGAATCAGTCATTCTGCTTACCATGACACCTTGACCACTAGGAGCTGATAATCCAAATTTACAATGACCATAATTCATTCAATTAATTTTAACCCACATCTCTCTCTCTCTCTCTCTCTCTCTCTCTCTCTCTCGCTCTCTCTCTCTCTCTCTCTCGAAGGACACGGGCGGTAGATGTATTTGTCCAACCTTAGTGGGAACCAGTTTTATTCTACAAGTGGATGGGTTAAACCTGTCTTGAAGGGAAACGGCACATGACGGTTAAATAACGAAAATATCATTCTATCTTCAGAAATCTGCAGGGATGAAGGAGGAGGATGAGCCTGAAGAAGAAGAGGAAGATGAGTTGGGTCATGCGGAAACATATGCAGAATATATGCCAATGAAATGTAAGTACACTGACCATTAGTGAGTATTTGTTTTGAAAATATATAGCATTTGAATTTGTGACATTGAATGGTGAGACTGGAGGACTTCTCCGAATTGTGGTGGCCGTTGCATACCACAAAGGTTGTCATTCTTTGCCATTTGTGTAGAAAGCTTCCATATGTATGTAGAAACAGAGCTGGCAGCCTCTGTAGAAGAAAGTCTTTGTCTAAATTACATATAAAAGGCTCATTCTAAGGCTACAGAAACCTAATGATTTTTATACGCACTTAAAACACTGATACTGACATCCTAACTAGTTGTATGTGGCCAATAAACCCTTCTAAATGTGACACGCCACATTTACATTTACTCCACTGCTTTTACTAAGAATAATGTCACATTTTGCTATAACAGTAAATCTGTTTTAATGAGAGAGAGAGAGAGACAGACTTATTTTTAATACCAGTTAGTGTCCACGTGTCCTTTCTGTGGACAACCTTAGTAGAAGCTGGTTCGTGGCCAGGTAAATCTGTTGCAATTTTTGGGATTTATTCTGGTTGTTAATAACTGTACAATTGTGCAATCCTCAATTGAAGACTGTGTCATCATACTAAATTAAGTTGCACTATTAGACCAGATACTACATAATCAAGCAGGATGAGGAAAATGAAACAGTTCAAGTGACAACTACTAGCCACTAGCTGATGATGCTAAGCTTTCCTACTAGTTGGTTTTTCTCCCTGCAGTGAAAATTGGCCTTCGGCATCCTGATCCTGTAGTGGAGACCAGTTCCCTGTCCAGTGTTAGCCCCCCAGACGTGTGGTACAGATTGTCCATCCCAGAAGAAACCATTGATCGGGGCTGCCTGTCTGCTCTGCAGCTCGAAGCAATCACATATGCAGCTCAGGTAAGCAGCCTTGTTTCTGCAGGACAGTGGGTACTAATTAACTTTTTTTTTCCACCCAAAAGATAAGTAAAAAAGCAAAAAGCTTTTGAAAATGGAAACCATGGGAACAAAGATTTTGCATATAAAAAATAATCTTATAAATGGAAAACTGTTAAGTGTGATTGGTAAAACACTTGCTTTACAATACTGTGTTCAAATCAAAGTCTGATGCCAAAAATTAAGACTCTACATGGTTTTACTTGGTTTCAAATGTAAACCTGTGCTGTTTTTAAGTGTGTACATCACAAGCCTAATGTGCATTTTACAAACATCTGTAGTTGGCTGTAGATGACTGTACTTGCTATGACCTGGATGACAGAGCCGTCAGACATTTTTCAAACAGCCTTTTCCCCACATATTGTAAACTTTGGACAAGTGTTACATTTTTTGTGGTGCCATAATTTCTTAGTGTTCTTAAAATTTGTTAGACTGACATAGTCTTCAAGTTGGTCAGATTTATTTTTTTTTCTTTCCATCTATTCATCTTTGGATTATCTACCTCCATCTTGCCCTGTCCATTATGTCCTCTTCTGTTACACCAACTGTCCTCAGGTCCTTCTTCATGCTCTTTTTTTATGAATATTATTTTTCTCCTGGATATTTCACAGCAACATGAGACATTCCTCCCTAATGGTGATCGAGCTGCCTATTTGATCGGTGATGGAGCTGGGGTGGGCAAAGGCCGAACCATTGCGGGGGTCATCTATGAGAATTACCTTCTAGGCCGGAAGAGATCACTTTGGTAACTACACATATCATGCGTTATGGAGAGTTCAAGCTTTTTTTTATACAATTAATTTTCTTTTACCTCCTTTTTCAGGTTTAGTGTCTCAAATGATCTCAAGTATGATGCTGAACGGGATTTAAGGGATATCGGAGCCAAAAACATTCAGGTTCATTCACTGAACAAGGTAAGATCCTTCACTTGAACGGTGAGATGTGTTTTCTAACTTCCTAATATCAGTGTGACTCAATTAAACTTTTTTATTTTCAGTTCAAATATGGCAAAATCTCCTCAAAACACAATGGGAGTGTGAAGAAAGGGGTGATCTTTGCCACATACTCGTCCTTGATAGGAGAAAGCCAGTCAGGCGGCAAGTACAAGACGAGGTTTGACCAGCTTCTCCACTGGTGTGGGGAAGATTTTGATGGAGTTGTATCCTTTTATCAAAGCTTTTGGATGGCAAAATTATAAGAAGTACTCACTTAGTACTCATGAAATAATAATATTGGTTAAGGCTACATCTATAGTACTATGTTTTCATTTTAAAATTGCTTTTTTTATAATTTGCATTCGGGAGAACATGTAGAAGTCATCATATATCCATACCAACACTACTAAATATGTTGGGAGCAGTACTTGGTATGTGATGTGTGTGTGTGTGTGTGTGTGTATATATATACGCGTATATATATATATATATATATATATACGCGTATATATATATATATATATATATA
>JAFBJR010000905.1:763441-779562 GCA_016785285.1 Brachirus orientalis
TATGTGTATATGTATATGTATGTATATATGTGTATATATATGTGTATATGTATGTATATATGTGTATATATGTATGTATATATGTATGTATATATGTATATGTATGTATATATGTATATGTATGTATATATGTATATGTATATGTGTGTATGTACACACACACACACAATTTTTGGTCCATATTGTGAAGTTGTAGTTGATGAGAATTGTACAGCGGCTTACTGCCGAGTCAGTCAGTCAGAACTGAAGAAGGCTCTTGATGTGACGAGATAGACTTGGAACAATCAGCCAGGAAGTGAATGTGGTTAACTGCATCTTTTTCTTTCCATTGTCCTCAATTATTCCCCATTCATGAATGCTGCCTCTGAGTTTTCAAAAACAAATCCAGCACTCTTTTCCAAATGTGTGCAAGACTGTTTTATCCAGTGATGGATTTGTTTTTAATGTTTTTCAACAAAAAAGTTGATTTCTGTTGATGTACCCCAAATGTGATTTTTCTTTTTGAAATGCATACGCTTTTCCTTGACCTAATATGTGTAGATTGTTTATGATGAATGCCACAAAGCCAAAAATGTTTGTCCGATTGGATCATCCAAACCTACAAAAACTGGACTTGCAGTGTTAGAACTGCAGAACAAACTCCCTAAGGCACGGGTTGTGTATGCAAGTGCTACAGGTTTGAAAATGTTATTAAGTGAAATCTGCAAATTTAAAATTAACTGGCATATTAAACACTTTTACTGACATTGTATATTTTCTTTTTGTCTAGGTGCCTCTGAACCTCGGAACATGGCCTACATGAACCGACTGGGCATCTGGGGGCCCAAAACACCTTTCAGAGAATTTGGCAACTTTATTCAAGCTGTTGAGCGCAGGTTTGTCATGCGGTTTTGAATGTGGCAGCAATACTTTTCTTACTCAAGAACAGCTAATGTCTGTTGGCTTCATTCCTTCTGACAAGTGATGAGAAGGAAATCTCATTTCTGTTCTCTTGCCAATGTGATGTATGGTTGTGTGTGTTTTCAGAGGTGTTGGGGCCATGGAGATTGTAGCTATGGACATGAAACTCAGAGGGATGTACATTGCCAGGCAGTTGAGTTTTACAGGTGTGACATTCAAGATTGAAGAGGTTCCCCTCACTCAGCAGTACATCAACATGTACAACAAATCCGTGAGGCTGGTAAGAAAATAAAATCGAAATTGTTGGAGTAAATTTACACATCTACATAAATTGATTTGTACGTTCATTTAATACTTGCTTTCATAATGCTTCTCTAGTGGGTGAGTGCACGTGAGAAGTTCCAGCAGGCTGCCAATCTGATGGATGCAGAAAAACGCATGAAGAAGTCAATGTGGGGCCAGTTCTGGTCTGCTCACCAAAGATTCTTCAAGTATCTCTGCATTGCATCCAAAGTCCGCAGAGTGGTACAGCTTGCCAGAGAGGAGGTCCAGAATGGAAAAGTGAGATGCCACTTGAAATTTGAAACGACTTAATTTCAAGAATGTCTAGTGAAAAGCACAAAAAATGTTTGTTCTCAATAGAAGCAAAGAAACATGTCCAACTAATGGATTTGATTTACACATAACAGTTACACCCTGTTTTAATTATTGTAATTTGTTTGTTGTTGGATTTTCACTGCAGTTAGCATCGTACTAACTGTATTACTGTCCTCTACATTTCCTTCCTTAAGTCTACTGCCTCCTCCTGCGCTGTCTCTTTTTCAGAAAATATTTTTAGTGATGTCCCTTTTGGCCTTCATCCCAATCTTTCTTTCACACTTTATTCTATGATATGCTGTCATGTCAATTGAACAACCTTTGAAGTGAACACGTTGTAGATGAATTAATCTTAAAAACCTTTTTTTTTTCTATGACCTACTTGGTTCATTCACTCACCTTCTACTGCTTTGTCCTCCACATGAGGGTCGTGTCCTTCGCAGGGCCACACATAGAGACAAACAACCATTCACTCTCACATTCACACCTACGGGCAATTTAGTGTCGTTTTCCTAATCCCCTAATCCTGCACTGTACTGTGGGAGAAAGCGGAGAATCCGGAGAAAACCCACACACACAGGGCGAATGTGTAAACTCCATGCAGAAAGGCCCTTGTTCTGACCGGGTCGCGACCGTAGTGCTAACCACTACTACCCCCTTACTCGGTTCATAAATATAAAGGTTGTACATCAATGATATGATAGTCCAGCAGAAAATGTGACTGATGAGGGAAGATGACACCATGTCACCAACTGAAGAAATGATTGATTTGCTATATGGCTTATTTTTGTGGTACCTCAGTGAGTCTGTCTTCCATGCCTGATTGTTTGAACTTGGTGTCTCTGCTTTTTTCTCTGCAGTGTGTGGTGATTGGTCTTCAATCAACTGGTGAAGCAAGAACACTGGAGGCTTTGGAGGAAGGAGGAGGAGAACTCAATGACTTTGTGTCAACTGCAAAGTATGCACGGACTTCTGATGAGTATTTTAATCCTGTTAAATCCGGATAAACGAAGAATCACTGTGATAAAATGTTCTCTGTTGCAGAGGTGTCCTGCAGTCCCTGATAGAGAAACACTTTCCAGCCCCAGACAGACAGAAGCTCTACAGCCTGTTAGGCATTGACCTCTCAGCTAAGAAGTCTGTTATTGACACTGCAGCACCAGCTGAACAGAAGGGCAAGAAAAGAAAGGGTAATAAGAATCAACTGTTAGCACAACTTAACTTTAGATGTTTGGTCAAATTAAATTAGGAAATGTATTTTTTCCCTTTGGAAACTTTTATCTTGTAATTTTCTTGTCCTCATTATCTAATCATCTCTCCAGGTTCTGAGGTTAAAAAGCAGCAGAAAAAGAAGCCTCGCAAGCACGGTGGCCTGTCGGGCACAAGCTCGGAGGAGAGTCAGTCAGAGGATTCAGATAGAGAGTCTGGTAAAGACAGTGACGACAGCTTCAAATCTGTCAGCTCAGCTGATGAAGACGATGACTTCAATCCATTCAGAGATGAGTCGGATGATGACGAAGAAGATGGTGAGGCTGAGAAGGATTAAGAATGTTAAATAAAGGCATGACATTGACTGTTTGATACTTTTAAGAAACCTTTAAATGTTCAAAATGAAATACCCGCCCCTTTAAATGATTTCTTCATCTGTAATTTTTGTACCACTTCTGTTATTTGTTATTGGAGTGGTTGTGTTTTTCCAAGTATTGCATGACGCTGCTTATTGATCCTGTCTTAGCTTGGTCTAACTTTTTTTTTTTTTTTTAAATCCCATAGGTCAAAGAAACAATCCTGGGTTAAATGTGTTTTAATTTTAGAATGCAAAAGCTAGAAATTCTTCTTACAATGTGAACTTCTTAGTAAAAAAAAGATTAAAATTAACCCCTAAAATTAAAGTTAACCCTTCTGTTGTTTTAGATCCATGGCTTATCAGAAAGGAACCAAAGAAAGGGAAAGAAAAGAAGAAGAAAAAGAGAAGGAAGAGTATTGATCCTGACTCCATTCAAAGTGCCTTGTTAGCCTCTGGGCTGGGCTCCACCAGGCTTGCTTTCTCTGCCTCTACAGCTATAGCCAGTGCTCCTGCCACTGGTAAGCACATCCCTGCATGGCAAAGCTGAAGTGAAACCTTTTTTTGTGTTGCTTTGTTAAATTTACTGAATTTGCTTGCATTTAAGTCAAGGCAGAGAGTCAGGATCCCTGCTTAACAAGTCAGGATGCAGTGGAACATGCTCAGAAAATGAAGAAAGATCTGCTGGAACAACTTGAGAAGCTGGCAGAGGATCTACCTCCCAACACTCTGGATGAGCTCATAGACGAACTGGGTGGACCCGACAGCGTAGCTGAGGTATAAGCATCTAGAGGTGTATGGCAGTGAGTATTTATTGGTTAATGGATGAGTATTTGATTTAATTTACTTGCTCGTTTTACTCAACCATGCTTCAGATGACTGGTCGTAAGGGTCGCGTGGTCAGCAACGATGACGGCAGCATCAGCTATGAGTCTCGCTCCGAGTTGGATGTTCCTGTGGAAATCCTCAATCTCACAGAGAAGCAGAGGTTTATGGATGGAGAGAAGGTGGGGGCTGAATCAGTAACTCATTGTTCATCAGTAACTGTTTTAAAATTTTAAAGAAAATTTATAATTTTGGTTGATTTATCTATTTAGACTGAGTTTTACTTTATTTGATACAATGGGAGGAAGAGCGAGGCCTTTTTTGCTTTATGTATGTGAAGAGAAGCTTTTCATCCACTTTTGCAACTTCTCAGTATAATTCAGTCAGGGAAATTTCCACATTCATGTGTTAACAGGCACATCACTGGGTGACAAGTTTTTTTTAAATTAGTGAGGAAATTGCATTGATACAAGCACAGATTTATTTTCGGATTGGTTGGTGTTTTTCACGCAACAAAATAAACCCTATCTAATTCCATCCTTGAGTCCACATGAAAAATTTCATATCAGTACAATCAGAATTGTACCAGTACTGAGAGATTTTTTTAAATGGTATAAAAACAAGCTGCAGATTTATCCACTTTATGTGAAAAGTAATACTTGTCTTTGTATGCAACCAGAACATAGCCATCATCTCAGAAGCTGCCAGCTCGGGTATATCCTTGCAGGCCGATCGTCGAGTGAAGAACCAGAAGCGGAGAGTCCACATGACACTCGAGCTCCCGTGGAGTGCCGACAGAGCTATTCAGCAGTTTGGTCAGTACATAGTAAAAATATACATTTATAATGAATAGGAACTATTAAGAATATGGGTTAAACCTTTTCTCTGTTTGTTTGGACACAGGGAGAACTCACAGGTCAAACCAGGTCACGGCTCCAGAATATGTCTTTCTCATATCAGAGCTTGCAGGGGAACAAAGATTTGCGTCCATTGTTGCCAAAAGGCTTGAAAGCTTGGTAAAGACTTGCTGAAGTCTTAGTTTGCACTTATTTTATTTTTAGAAATGACATTTCTCATTATTATAACTTAAATATTAACTGCGTACAAATTTTACTGACAGGGTGCTCTCACTCACGGAGATCGAAGAGCAACAGAAACCAGAGATTTGAGCAGGTTCAACTTTGACAACAAAGTATGTGCATCACATTTTTCTAAATTTAGCCTCTACAGTTGTCTTCATTTTCCAGTGGTTGACTCATTTCTCTTTGCTACAGTATGGCAGAAATGCTCTGGAAATTGTGATGAAGTCAATCGTGAGGCTCGATACTCCATTAGTGTCTCCACCCTCTGACTTTAAAGGCGACTTCTTCAAAGGTATGACTCATGCTGTTCTACACAATGCAGGGAGTTTTTTCTTGTTTTAGTCTGACATACAATCTGTCCAACTTTCTTGCCTTGTGATTTTCTGTTTTAGAATTTGAAATCAGTGAGGTCATTTTGTTTTTACCTGCTGGTGAATTATGTTTTGCCGACAAACGTTTAAGTGGTTCATGTGGCTATTTTTTTCCTTTGTAGAAATTCAGAGTGGGTTAGTAGGTGTCGGCCTCATAAATGAGGAAGAAAGGTCTGGCGTACTCTCACTGGATAAAGGTTTGTCCCTCCGATGTTTAGTCCATGTTCACCAAGATTTTTAGCCAAATCAAATTATAATGCACATTATTTGTGACTTTGACAGACTACAACAATAACATTGGGAAGTTTCTGAACCGTATCTTGGGCATGGAAGTCCATCAGCAGAATGCCTTGTTTCAGTACTTCTCTGACACACTTGCTGCAGTCATTCAGGAGGCCAAGAAGAATGGCAGATATGACATGGGTATTCTTGGTAAGATGATGTTAAGATTGTAATTCGTGTAATTTCATCATTAAGCTATTTTAATGACATTTTGAATCAAGTGGGTTTAATTGCTTGCTCATAGTGTGCTCATCTATCCTGAAAGTTAGTTTTTAGCAGCTAAACTGTAAATCTCGTATTAATTTTTAAATATAATCTCTCCCCACTTGTATTAGATCTGGGTTCCGGTGATGAGAAAGTGAAGAAGGTAAACTGCAGGAAATTCCTGACACCAGGCTACACCACATCAGGACATGTGGAACTCTACACTGTAAGCGCTTGAACGTACAGTAGATATATTGATATGTCCTGTGTTGAATTGGTAGATTGCACTTTTCCCTGACTTCATATCTGTGTGCCTCCTCACAGGTGAGTGTGGAGAGGGGAATGTCATGGGAAGAAGCCACACATGCTTGGGCTGATCAGAACGGTCCTGATGATGGATTCTATGTACAGGTATTTTACCATGGTTTTTCCATGGTAAAATACCATGGAAAAACCATGTTTTTTTTGTTTGTGTTTAACAAGCTGTATGTTTTCTCGGACTTGACAAATCATACCCTGAAATAAAGATGTCCTTAAACATCAAGTGTTTTCACAGGCTGAGAACATGCGAATATTTTATGATTAGTACTTTTGTGTAAAATCAGTGGAATACCCCTTTTAGGAAGTTGTACTTCCTTTTCAGATGAGAAACAACAAGAAAACGGCCATATTGATTAAAGAGGTGAACACGAAGAAGAGGCTTTTCCTGGTCTACAGGCCGAACACCGGTAGACAACTCAAACTGGAGACTTATGCAGACATCAAGAAGAAATTTAAAAAGGTTCCACATTATCTTTATAGTGAAGCTGGCCATAAGAACACTGTGCTCTGCATGTCATGGTGAATCATTACTTACCTCTTTCTCTCTGTGTGTTAGGTCTTGTCAGAAGATGCCAAACAACACTGGACAGATCAGTACATGTCTTCTGCACACATCTGCTCGCATGCATATTGGTATGTGCATTATGTGAAAATATTTGATCCTTATACTGCCCCCTGGTGCTGGAACCAGCCTGTGAGAACAATATTCTTGACATGTAGCATTACATTTCTAACTTTCTGATTGACTCTCCCTCATTCTACTTCACAGTGCAATTAAAGCATTTAAAATATACAAGATATTTGTCAGTTAACATAGCATAGTGTAGTTAATGCTGAAGTTGGCATTCAGATTTGCATTATCCTGGATTGTAGTTAAAGAAACTTGACTTACAAAGATTGCAACATGCTCCTTCCTCTCTCGGCTTCTCCCTGAAGGGGTTGTCACAGCGGATCACCATTTTGTCCTTATCTGTTACACCAACTATTCTCATGTCCTCCTCCAGAACATCGATGAACCTTCTCTGTGGTCTTCCTCTTTTCCTTCTGCCTGGCAGCTCCATCTTTGACATCCTATGTCCAATATAATTACTATCCCTCCCCTGCACTTGGGGAAACCATCTGTACCTTGACTCTCTTGTGTTATTTCGAAACTGTTTAACTTGAGTTAACCCTTGAATATGCTTATTTCTAATCCTGTCCATCCTGGTCACTGTGAAAAAAAATCAGGGGAAAAAAACAATTGCATTGTCCCCAATTTTGTCCAATAGAATAAAGCTTTTGTCAATGTCATACTGTGTCTCAAAATACAGTAATGCGTAAAACTTCCTCCTGCTCTGCTCCACTGAGCTGATACAAAGCTACAGTTTTTTTTTTGTCTGGAACATCCATCTGTGATGCTGTCACAGGTCTACAACTGTTTTGAAACACAGTGCATAATTTTGAAATTGACAATACTTTTACATTTCTATCTTTTCCTGATATTTGTTGAAGGTGAAAACTGAAATACATTAGTCTTTCATCCTGTATCGTTGCTGCTTATTGCTGACATTGATAAGTATTTTGTTCTTCTGTCCACAGGCGAGGAAACTGTAAGAAAGTATCTGTGGGTCTAAAGTGTGAAGTTGGTCTTAGGTGCAGGACTTACTACGTACTGTGTGGCTCAGTGCTCAGTGTGTGGAACGAACTGGAGGTAGTTCTGACTCCTGTCAGTGGAACCAATGTCAAGGTGCAGATTGTCCGCCTCAGAACAGAAGATGGACAAAGGATAGTCGGTAAGTTAAAGGACTGATCTTAACAACTATTAGAAACACATTATTAGAACCTGTACTTCTCAGAAAATTAACACTTGGTTTTTCCGATTTCCTCAATACATACCACACAGCCATCTGGGAATTTTGTGTGGATTACCTCTCAGATCTCTCTTATTTCATATCCACTGACTATGCTACTGTCATTCTGTAGATTCAGACCGATTTTTAATGTAGCGCTTAAGCCCTGTTGGTGTTTCCATTGTCATGAAAAGGTTACCAGAATAACTGCACAGAAATATACATGTAGTGTTGCATTGTTTCTCTTCACAAAGACCGAACAGAATTACCATCAACAACAAAAATCAGCACAAGTTCCACACTTGAGCTTTAACTCATTTGAACAGCTAAAATGAGTTTTATCTCACCGGATGAACAGGTGTTGGATTTACATGTAGTTGTCAGACTCCTTTTTAAGCAGTGAAGTTTGTGGTGTTGCTAGTTTGAAATAGAGTGCTAATAGTGTAACCAGTAGTTAAGCCAGTATACAAAACAAAACGTTTGTCATGTTGAACTGTCCCTTCCATAATTGATGTGTTAAAGTAAACATTCATCACTGCACTCTAAGATGCATTGGCTTCTAGTTGACACTTAACCATGTATTTCCTCCTCAGGTCTGTTAATTCCAGCTAACTGCGTGTTTCCACTAATTAACAAGCTGTCAACATCAGACCAGTGCCAGCAGCTTGCTCTACAGGAGCAGCAGAAGCGACAGCAGCTCCACCCTCAAAGTCTGAGTCACGCACCAAACACATAGTTGGGGTGGACCTCTCTGCTTCATTGGCGTCAAGCCTTTCTCCACACCTCAAGGCCGCATCCCATTGTGAAGGGATTTGGCACTGGTTAATGTCTCTGTGTGCACTACAGGCTCCAGGACCACTGTTCTCATTCTGCACCCCCCCTTCCCATCAACACTGAGGGTCAGAGGTGTCGCAGCACCAAGCTGTGGTGGTTGTCAAGGAATGGTTGTACAGTGAAAATATTTCAGGGTTGTTTCTTTTATTTTATTCTCTATAGACTCTTTTTTTCACCTAGAGAGATTTAACAGGTGATGTATTTGTCCTCTGACATTCAGAGTGGAAAGATTAGACATTATTATTGATCCAGAGTTTAAGCAAGAGGGCATTTTGGCCTGTGGCTCTTGTTCATGCTTAACCTGTGCTTTAAGCTATTTAGCCCAGATCACCTTGTATGAAGCGAAGACTTTGTTTCTTGGTCTAGACCAAAGAAGGATGAAACAAGGAGTTTGTCTGTCAAAGTCTGACCACTTCTTTTACTGACTAAAACAATGGCATTTATTACTAAATTTATTCACATTCTAATGTGGAGAGACAAGTTGGTGTGAAGTAGAGGAGGTGCACACCTTAAGCTCACTTAGCTGCTGGTGAACCTGACATTTTTTCAAATCTTTCTGATGCTCTGTAGCTGTTTTCTTATTTTCTTCATAAAGACCAAAATGTCGTTGTCAAACACCATTGTTTCGTTTCTGTACATCTTTGTGTTGGTGTGAGACTGACCAATATTCCTCTTCCATTTTCATAATTTTGTTTGCTTTTGTCCATAACAGCCACTTTTTTTTCTGTTTCCAAATATTTTCTCATGTACGTACAAACAACTGCTGCAGTTGGGATCCTTTACAAAGGACCAACAAAGAAAACTTTATTTTTCCTGTTAATTTTTTTCTATTTATAGTACATGACAAAGAGTGTTTGTTGATGAAACACATGACATTATGTCATGAACTCACCAGGCTGAATTTACTTTGGATAATTTGTTTGAGAGACCAGCATTGTATTCAAAATTCTGTTCATCATTTATTTGCAGTTATCACACACAGTAAAAATTTGTCCCATTATTAAGGAAATTTTAATATTGTTCAGTGTTAATGATAAGAACTTCTCTTGAAAATAATGTTATAATAGCTGTCATCGTCTTTCACAATCTATTTAAACAGGAATATTAATGGTTATTTAGAGAAGGAGTTAAAGTGACAAATTTAACAAAGGTTAATATACACATCTTCAAGCAATCACCTAATTTGTTTCAATTTTTAAAATGCTGCTTATAGTTGTTAAACAGATTGGCAAAATGCTGTTTTCTACATTCTTGATTTGATGTTACATGTTGAAAACCACTTCTGGTCTCCACCTTGGCGTTACCTCAGTCAACTTTTTTTCTATTCTGGTGTGATGTTGGTGATAAGTACCAGCTGTCCCAGCTGAGACTCAGAAAAATAATATAAAGCAATTGGGAAATTCAGAGTAATGAGAAAATGCAGACTCTTGACAAAGATTCATTTATTGATTTTTTTTTTAATTATTAATTCAGAGCAGTTACTGCACAGATTCTTTAATTTCTTTTTTGCTTTAATTCACTCAGGGTTTGAACTTGTACAGAGACCATCTTTGGAAAAACGCAAATCTATGGTTTTACAGTGTATCTGAAATGCATGACTTCTGCACCTCTACTCAGTAATGTTATTCTCTGGCTCTGTCTTTAGCTGGATTTCCATCTCGTTATCTTTGCAGTACATGTTCCTTAACTTGCCCCCCTAATGCCTCTGCTTCCTTGAGCCTGGTCGTAATTAAAAAACAATGATGGCTTCTATTTAATAGCACACCTTGTTGCCTCATCTGTCTGATATTGCATTCTCCTCAATCTGCACTGGAAGACACAGACTCCTGTCTGGTTATGTAATCAGTCCTCAAAGATGTTTCACCTGTGAGTTAGTAAATGGTGTTCAGTGTATTCTCTTCAGTTTTTTTTCTTTGACACATTTTAAGACGAGTGGAAAAAGGAAGGAAGCGTCTTTGTATTATACTAGTGAGCATTTTGTACGATTTTTAAAATTACTTTCTTCAAGCAGCATCTGTTGGACAGTATTTGTAGATGCCTCAGTAAAAGCATGAGGTTTCTTCTCTGTAACTGCAAGATACAATTATAATTTTTAAATTCGTTTCTATATATTGAAGCCAACAATAAATTCTTTTTTTTTTTTTTTTTTGCTGTTCTGTACATGGGCTGCTTATGTATCATTGTTTTCAAATGCTGTGGATGTGACAGCAGATCAGCTTCTTTGAAGTAGAAACACTTGAACTATTGTTTTTTTTTTCTTCTCTCCTTCGAACATTGCACGAGTTGCACTACTGACATAAGTTGTACAAAAAATTTGACATTACCTGTACATGAATGAGTGTGATGCTCAATAAAGCTTGGTATACTTCTACCTCGTGTTGGTTATTACTGTGTACAAGACTAGACTACTGTTTTTTACTTTTGCAAATAAATCCCACTTAGTTACCATTTCATAAATATGTATTAACAGCCACTTATACCTGATAGATGAGCTGTTAATGGTAATATGTAAATTTATAAGGGACATTGATATATGTATAATTTGTCTTAAAATTGAAAAAACTAAATTGTAGAGGTTCTCAGTTTCTTTTCAGTGAAGAACCTTGTTCAATATATAAAGAAATAATTGGGGTCTTCATATACTGTATTTCCCCTAGCATAATTTTACTATAAATTGCATGTTTATAAATTTGTCTGAGGTATCCAAGATAACAAAACTAATAACTGTTTCCTTCTATACTGTGCAACTTTTTGTTAAAAAGGTAAAACAAAGACTATATAATTAAAAAAAAGTACATGTTTGTCGTCGTATGTGGAATTGTCTATTTCAGAAATTTATTCAGAATAAGGGTATGCTCAAAGCACTTAAAAAAAAATCTAACAAGTTCATCTTATACAGAATGGCCCATTTGAGAATACCAAATTACTTGGTGGTATGGTGTATTGTCCTTGGTAAACAACATGAGATTAATTGTAATCATTCATATATTCACTTATTTCAACATATTTACTTTTTAGTGGAACTGTGACTAACTTTGCTGGTAAATATTACCTTTATTAATCAATACTAATACTAATATTAATACTAATACAAAGTAGCTTATTTACTGATATGAAAAGTAATGAATTTGTGTTCATATAAAATGTCACTTTCCATCCGCCACAGTCCACTATTCTGTGTCACTCAGAGCAGAGCTCCATACATTCAGTGGTCCCAGTTCATGACTCTGAGGAACCAGGCCTTGTTCTTGTGTGTCCAACCATGTGGCTCAATGGGGGTCAGAGCTGAGGGCTATAAAAGAGCTTCTGCTCTCTTGTTTCTTCTTCTTCCCAGCCACATGCTTCCACTATACTGTCACTGAATTCTTAACTAACTGAATAAGTCTAAACTTAATGTAAAGAGCTGCAAAGGTTGTTTTATTCTCAGTGGCTGCAGCAATGGACGCGCCCCCACGGACAAAGACTGGTATCTACTGCCTCGCGCCGTTAGTGTTAATGTGTGTGTGTTTGTGTGTGAGGAAAACTTGATGCGTTTTACTACATTCACTTTGTTCATTGTAAACATAAATGTCCAGCAAATTCGTAAATGTGTGACGTATAAATGTAGTTTTTCCTGCTTTTTTCCAACGTGGTATAAAATTCAGTAGACTTTTAACAATTGACAGTGTAAAGGGAAGTTGACTGAAACAAAGGCATTTTACGACACGTACAATGGCTGACTCATGTAAACAGTATCCTACAACTGTTGACATAATACATTTAGATAATGTTTACTAATGTACTTCTCAATGGTGTTTTTCTGCTTTTTAAAGCGCTTTAAAAACCGAGTAGACGTTAAAAATGTGACAGAAAGCGGCTCCCATGTTCACACACATTTTTAAAAAAAGGAAGATTATCTTTTATTAGAGTTTCAAAAGTGCTGTTTGAAGTTAGCTTACTGATAAATGTAACCACAATGTGTTAAAAGTGCGTTAAGCCGTGTCTTTAATTTACCGCTCCTTGTCAGAAAAATGCCGTTTTGTGTATATTTCGTTATTATTTTAAAAAAAGAACAAAGACAATGGTTTTTGTTGATGAGCCGTAGCGGTACAGTTGCAGTGTTACAAAGCACAGTAGTGGGTGTCAATATAAAGTGACGGCCATATTTGCCGGTGCCGCTGTTGTAAACAAAAAGTGAGAGACAGACGCTTCACTGAATTTCGGGTCATTTTTATTTCTTTAATTTACAATGTCTTTGGGAATGTCTTATAAACCCAATGTCCACCAGCACATTCCGGGAACTTCTGGGAATCAGGGTAAGGAGAAAATTGGTCTGAAAATCAAAGTATCCGTGGGTTAAACCGTGTGTTAAATTCGGGGTCTCGGAGAATACCTGGAGAAAGACCGTGTCTGTAGTTTTTGTCCAGTTATATATATAGGGTCAGATCCTGGGAGCTAGGCTAATTCATATCCGCCATTATTACTAATGTAAAAGAGCGCCTTCCGTGAAATCGGTCGGCGGAGAAACACGGCCGGGATGTGTGGCGAGAAAGCGGCGGTTCCTAAAATGCGGTTCCCCGTCGTCCGAGGTCGCGGTCCCTGCGGGCAGCTGCCGTAACACGGTGACAAAAATGTATCACTTGTGTCTTCTTGAGCCAGCCTTGTTCCGTTTCCTCCATGATGCTCCTCGGTGCTCGCTGCTGATCGATCTGCCTCTGAAATTTTTTATGACTCTTTGAGGACACCTGGTGTCGCAGACGGGATATTACAAGTGAACAAAGCAGCAGGGGAGCAGCGGTGATAATGGAGGATGAAAAACAAAAAATGATTAAATAGCGAGCAGTTTGTTTTTTCTCAATAGTGAAAATAGTAGTGTAACGAAGTAAAAATAGTAACACAGTGTGTAAATTCACCGTTACAGGTGGTGCGTTCAAGTGTTTACATCAAGGCATGTAAACATTCCTACCACATCAACATAAGAGCAAAGGCCATGGATTCAAATTCAGTAGCCTTCAGTATATCTCAACATAAATACCTGAAAATAAAAGCTGAAATAATGATTATATTCATGTTTGGATGTAAAACCCAAATGTCAGTTTACAGCAAAACAATTAAAGTACATGTGTTTGTGTCCACTTTATGATAATGTTATATCACATGTTGTTGCTTTGTGTCTTTGTGATGTTTTTGTCCTTTTGTTCATCTGGTTGTTTTGTGTCACTGTTTGCATTTGTGTGGTTATTTGTGCCTTGTCGTTTGTGTATTTTTTATTGTGCATCTTGCGGTAGTTTAATGTAACTTGTTTTTGTCATTGCGTTGTTTTGCATCTTGTTATTTTTCTTCCTTTTCTTCATTGTTTGCATCTAGTGTCAATCATTTGTTGTGCATTTTGTGGTTTTGCATTTCTTGGTGGCTGTGAAGTGTCTTTCATTTCATTTCTTTCTTTCATGTTTTGTTTTTACATCTCATGGTTGATGTGTATCTTTAGATAACGCATCTCTGTGTGTTTTGTCTTTTGTGTTCCTTTTTTTTAATTTATATCAATGGTGTTACATGTCTCTTATTTTCTATTTTGCATTACTTTTGTGTTTTGTTAATTTTTTGTTTTGCATCTTGTGGTTGTTTTACATTTCTTGTGTTTTTATTTTTTTGGGGTTGTTTTGCAACTTTGCATGTGTTGTTTTGTTTGCATCTTGCGGTCATGTTGTGTCTATTGGTTTTGCATCTCTGTGCTTTTTCAGTGCCTCTTTGTGTGTTTCTGAGCTGTGAACTCTTTATGAATTTTTATTTGTTTGCACCCAGTGGTTGATGTATGTTACTTGGAGAGGGAGAAGCTAAAAGACAGAAATGATACATTTTGTATCATGTATTAGTTGTTTTCCGTCTATTTGCTTTCACATTTTGATATATTTTTTATTCCACAACTTTTTGTTTTTTTGTTTTCATCTTCATACGCTAAACACTAAATTAAATAATCAACGATTAACTTTTTTTTTTTCATCTGCCAACAGTTGGAAACCTCCAGTCTTCCTCCCCAGCTAACCTGGCCACATTGCAGTCTTACAGGCCTCTCCTGAGTGACTACGGACCTCCATCTCTGGGATTCTCACAGGTACAATAAAGCTGCAAGTGTGATTTTCACAGCTGTTTTACATGATGTGCCTCTGAACAAAATGATTCCTTGACAATGGCTTAAAGCTATTGTTGATTTAAATAAATCTGTGCTCCAAAATTACAGATAGAATACCCTTCTCACATTTTCATCTCTGTTGGTACAGTTACTCAGCCTCTGATTTATATTTTTGAATTATATTTGGTCCATATCGAACATTTTTTTTTGTTTACTATTAATCTGTTCTATTTATTTTACTTTTTTGATGAATGGTTTAGACTTTTGGTCCTAAAAAATGTCAGTGAAATAGTGAAAACTGGTGACTGGTGTTTTCCAAACCTTAAAATGGCTTGTTTCAATAACCACTTTATTGCCATAGAGGAACAAAGAAAGCAGAACATATTCACATTAAAGAAGCTGAAATCACAAAACTTTCTGAATAATTGATCCTCAAAATTGTCTTTGATAAGTTTAGTAGTCAAACAATCATTGACAATCAATAAATTGTTGTAGCTTTATATTATATATGTGCCTTTTAGCTCTATAATTTTTGCTTCTGTTTTTTAACAATTTAGTTTTGGGAAAAAAATATATACACTATTAAAAGTAGATATGTGCCTTTTCATTGAAAGCACATACTGTAGTGTAAAAGACAAATAAATGCAATAAAAAGAAAAACATATTTAAAGTTATATACAAATTACATCCTTCTCAATATAATGAATCTTCTGGGAAGGATTATGAGCCAGCTGGCCCCTGGGCACAGACGGGAAAGTAAGATGTAAAGAGTAAATAACAAGGAGATTGTAGAAACTACTAAAATTGGGTTAGGAACTGTCCAACAATTATTAAAAACTGCAAGGATAGTGGGGAACCATTGTCTTTGAGGAAGAAATGTGGTTGGAAAAAAATTGTGATTGCGATTGGCAATCACTTAAACGTAGAAAAACAACAGGACTATGTTTAATAGTGAAAGTAAGAGCATTTCCACACTCACAATGTGAAGGGAACTCAAGGGATTGGGACTGAACAGCTGTGTAGCCTTAAGAAAACCACTAATCAGTGAGGACAATAGGAAAAAAGGCTTCAATTTGCTAGGGAGCATAAAGATTGGACTCTGGAGCAATGGAAGAAGGTCATGTGGTCTGATGAGTCCAGATTGACCCTGTTCCAGAGTGATGGGAGCATCAGGGTAAGAAGAGAGGCAGATGAAGTGATGCA
>JAFBJR010000905.1:779609-1024830 GCA_016785285.1 Brachirus orientalis
GGGTTGCTGCAGTTGGTCAGGTCTAGGTTCAGCAACATTATGTGCCCAAAGAATGAGGTCAGCTGACTACCTGAACATACTGAATGACCAGGTTATTCCATCAATGGATTTTTTCTTCCCTGATGGCACGGGCATATTCCAAGATGACAATGCCAGGATTCATCGGGCTCAAACTGTGAAAGAGTGGTTCAGGGAGCATGAGACGTCATTTTCACACATGGATTGTCCACCACAGAGTCCAGACCTTAACCCCATTGAGAATCTTTGGGATGTGCTGGAGAAGGCTTTGTGCAGTGGTCCGACTCTCCCACCATCGGTACCAGATCTTGGTGGAAAATTAATTCAACACTGGATGGAAATAAAGTGTGTGACACTGCAGAAGCTTATAGACACAATGCCACAGCGAATGTGTGCCATAATCAAAGCTAGTGACCTTTTTTTTTTTTTTTTTTGGTGGCGACTTTTTTTTGGCCAGGCAGTGTATCATATAGCATGAGTTTATTTCACTTACCTAAAATAAAGAAACAATGAGAAGTGTGTTAAATGTGGCTCATCTCATCTCGGTTTGTTCCAACCTCAGGGCTCCACCGGTAGCCAAGTTCCTCAGAACAAATATGCAGAGCTGCTCGCCATCATCGAAGAACTTGGGAAGGAGATCAGGCCCACATATGCTGGAAGCAAGACTGCGATGGAGAGACTGAAAAGAGGCAAGTGACCCTAAGCAGAAATTGATTTGGGGGCTCCCTCCCACTACCTTAGAGTAGTTGGTGCTTGACTATTACTGATATAAATGTAACACTTTGAATTGCATTAATTATAAACCAGTGACACTCTAGTTTTTTTTTAATTTTAGAGGGGAGTAAAAATTACAAAAGTGGTATTAATCCCACAGGTATTCATTTGCACTTTTCGAGTTTGGTTTTTTAGGACAGATGTGCCCTATATGATGATTGTCAACTCCAAAATACAGTATCTAGATTTCTTGAATATGTTAAAAAAAAAATCTCCACACACAATCAACCACTTAGTT
Source organism: Brachirus orientalis (assembly GCA_016785285.1). NCBI lineage: Eukaryota > Metazoa > Chordata > Actinopteri > Pleuronectiformes > Soleidae > Brachirus > Brachirus orientalis. The sequence goes on from JAFBJR010000905.1 coordinate 780,640, forward strand.
ATTATGCTTATGCCTTGGGCCGGCTCTGCATGTGTTAAACACTGTGAGCAGCGGTGAGTGAATAAAAGTCTGTTAATCAAGATTGTGTTTGCTTTTCCTCACAGGAATAATCCACGCCAGAGGACTGGTGCGCGAATGCTTGGCAGAGACGGAGAGAAATGCAAGGTCCTAGCTACAATCCCACATTCGTCCCTGCAAGAAGAACTTACCGTCTCATCAAAACAATAAATAAACTCGCATGGCATTGCCTCTGTGAAGAGGAAGTAAATGAACAAAGGGTGGGAAAGCAAGCTCAGCTCCTAGAGGAAAGAAAAAAAAATATACGTACAATTCATGACTCCTGAGGATTCTGGAGAATCATTTAAATCATATGTCGGTCATCGGAATTAAAAAAAAAATCATCAAGGATATCATTTGTTTTTACACCCCCACTTTTGGGATCTTAATTTTGACTCAATATTTAAGCATTTGGTTTATGCATGTGAAAGAAAGGTTAATTGTTTTTATTGTACCACACTGCATGACTTGTACAGGGTTAGATGGAGACTTCTTTTTTTGATAGTGTTCAGTCTGTTTTTCAGACCCATGTAAGACATGAATGAATGAGTGCGTGAAGGACAGATGAGCCAAATGCATTGGTTCGTTCATGCTGAGGTTGGTTTTGGTATTAAAAAAATGAAAATGCTGTTACTTGCATCTTTGTATGTATTTATTACTCAGTGTAATAAATTGTATTTTCAATATGGTTGTCGGTGTGATTCATTTTGTTTTAGACAACCTTGACTACTACGGTGGCCCTGAAGCTTGAAACCTTACCAAAGATTTCACACAATACTATAATGTTTTCTGAAATGCTGTAGTGCATTGACCTTCAGGGCCACCATAGATAAGCCTGTACTGCAGCACTAAATGTGGTCTCCAAGTAACCTCTTACTATTGATAAGACTTTAGGACAACTGCAGTGATTGTTCTCATCGCCTTGGGGTTATAGATCATGTGAGAATCTTTCAAAACAAAAGCTGCTTTTTGAGATCAGTCATATGTGTACTGTAGATGTCATGCATTTATGGATGGTAATCTTTCTCATTTTCTAAACCCCCAACAGACAATCATGTTCCTCAGATGATGAATCCCACTGGCTTTGCTGAGCCCTTAACTGTTCGTCTAGTGCCACCACATTTTGAGCGCAACACTTATTCACTGTTATTCACTCACTCACCCATCTGCCACAAATCAGACTCTAATTCAATTTTGTTCTCATTTTTAAATGATACTGTGTAGGTACGGATAGTGTGTGCATTTAAACAGATGGCCCTTTCAGACCACACAGCTACAAAGATGTGCATTGACATAAATACAGATACAAAGAGAAGAGGCAGGTAGAGGTTAAGTTTATTATTTTACGAAACCAATTAAAAAGAAATTACACAGAGTCAAGGGAAATTTACAGTTTTTTTGGTTTTACAGGCTTGCTGAATATTTAAATAACTTATTATGAGAACAATATTTGTTAGTTTTGGACTGACAAAAATACTATGACTATGATCATTATTAATGTACACAGAATAGTTTTTAACTATATAAAAATGTTAATTTCACTATAGGTCCCTATCCTTCCCACATATGACTATATGTTACTTACAAATCATTTAGGGACCCATCAGAATTGCCATGACAAAACTGAAACAAAACATCCACATTATTGTACAAATGATCATATTTTCATTAATAGTGAGGTGTACAATGTCATGTTCTGAGCAAATTCAACAATAGCACTTCAGTAGTCAAGCATGTCTAGAATGAACCTTATGTTTTTGGCAGCATCCATTTTTAACATAAAATAAATAACAAACACTGGTGTTAACAGTTATAGTAATTATAAATACCTGAAACTTTATCCTGTAGAGACTGTCTTTTTTTAATCCCACAAATATTTTTTCAGCATTTTCTGGTTATATTCTAACAAAGAGATTAATGAATTTCTATATGTCAGTTAGAGCATTGCTAAAACAACAAACCTACTCAGAATCGGGAATACTTTAATGATCCCTGCAGGGAAATGGCTTTCAGAACAGAAAATAACAGAGATTCACAGCCAATACTAAGATACATACACTAAGAAATTGATTCAAGTATGATATACTAAGAAAAAAATAGAAAAAATGCTTAAGATTAAACACAAAATATGTATCTCTGTGTCAAATATACTAAAATTGAATAAATAAGTACCAATATACAGTGTATAAACAGTATTAATGTAATGATTTTAAAAAATGTTATCTAAAGTGACAAAATAAAAGACCAAAACTGGGACCTTGACAATTAGAAGAAACAATTTAATCTATTTAAGTGAACTGTATATAATCTATAATATATACATACAAGTTTTGAAATGTGCAACTACAAACCCCAATTCCAATGAAGTTCAGACACTGTCAATAATTTTCAACCTACATTCGATTGAATATACTACAAAGAAAAGATATTATTTTACTGTTTCTGTGCAAATAGTCACTCATTTTGAATTTGATGCTTGCAACACGTTCCAAATAAAATTAGACAGGGAAACAAAAGACTGGTAAAGTTGAGGAATGGTCAAAGAACACCTGTTTGGAACATTGTAGATGCAGACCATCATTTACATGCCATACTATCATCAAAAGATTTTGAGAATCCAGAGAAATCTCTGCACGTAAGTGGCAAGATTGAAAACAAACAATGAATGCCAAGTAACTTTGATCCCTCAGGTGGCACTGCATTAAAAACTGACTTCATTCTTGAAGGATATGACCACGTGGGCTCAGGAACAGTTTGGAAAACCATTGTCAGTTAACACACTTTGTCACTTCACCTACAAGTGCAAATTAAAACTCCAAAACCAGTTTTCTCTGTCCTAACAAATGTTTCCGCCCCCTTTCCAGACAACCAATAGAAGTAGGGCGATGAAATTGACAGCCAATCACTGCTCTTCATTTTAATCGCGTTTTTGTCCAATGGACTTGCAGCCTGTTAACGGCACAGCGGCCAGCCATCTCTGCAGTGCAGGGTTAGCAACTAGCCAGCTAACCTGTCTACTTAGAGAAAAATATGGATGAAAAAAATGATGACACAAGTCAAATGGTAGGTCAACTGCTCTTTAGTGGCGTCTCTTTTTTATCTCTCCTGACATGCAGTGTCTCTTCTTCTTCTGTGTGTCATAAATTCACGCGCGCTGCCAACGCTGTGCTTCACAACCTCTACTATACTAACTTAGCTCAACTTAGCTAGCTAGCTAACCATTTGAATTGACTGTACGCGGTGGTTGTAGCCGTCGGGTTTGCCAGATAACTAACTAACTACCTAACCAACTAACCAGGCGACAGGTAACTGACAGCGCCCGTAGCATCTGCTGCTGCCTGACGTTGTAGCTGAAGAGGTGAATACAACGTTGTCCAGTTAGCCACTGTGTTGTGTTTATGTTGATGCAGGTTAAAATTATATCAGTTGTTGTATATAGACAGTTCAGACCACGTTCCCTATGTAATTTATAATTACATTATATATTACACGTTAATAGAACACATACGTGTTACATATATGTAAGACGGACACGGCGTCTCTCACTCACAAGAAGAGGTCATGTAAGACAGAGGAGAGGGAAGTGGATGCAAATGCGTATCATCAACACATGTGACTGAACGTTTACGTGTTTGGTCGTGATAAGACAAGATAGTCCTTTATTAGTCACATAACGGGAAAATGTACACATTCAATTAGCCAACCTGAACGTAAGGCTCTGTATTGCTGTATGTTTGTTTGTTTTGCAGTCGCCCTTGGCTGCAGATCCCCATTCATGTGTAAACAACTGGCTTTACCCACAAATATTATTGTCCATAATGGTTGTGTGAACGTAGCGTTAGGGTGACAGGCAGCAGCACCGCTACAAAGACAATAGAACATGTTGTGATTCAATTTAAAGTATGAAGATGTTATTATGTGTGGAGATGTGGTAGAGGGGAGTGTTCTTTTTTTTAGGTTTTTACAGGCGAGACTAGTTGCAAGACTATAATGCACGATTTTGCATTATAGTCACTGAGAGGACACATAAAGGAAGCAAAAAAAAACAAAAAAAAACATGTACCAGTGATAGGTTTTCAGTGTATTGCGTTCTGTTATTCACATGTGGTGATTTGTATGGGTCCCTGGGAAATTTAGTGGGTCCCAAATAAAATGATAATTTCTGCAGAAATGATACTGTCCAACTCCTGTTTGATACCAGTGTGTTATAATGATAAATAACAGAAATATTCATTTACAGTATACCCTTGAGGATTTTTTTAGAAGTGGGGGCAAGACTGAAACATTCTCGCCATAAAAGTCCAAATTTGGTGAGTTGTAGTACATTTTAATGATGGCATTCCTCAATGTAAACATTTCAGCTATTTTATGTTGACGTTTTGAAGATGAATCAGGAAAATGAGGAATTAACATTTGTTTGGTTACTCAGACAAGATTGCAGATTGTCAGCAATTTGACTAGGAACTTTTCAGACTGTGCTGTACTCTATGTCAGTGTGGCTAAATCACCACTGAAAATATGGTTTGTGTGTCTATGCAGATGTTACTGAATCAATACAGCAGCAAATGCAGTGATAGTAGTCTTGAACATCACTTTAGATGCAGTCTGGAATAAAGCCAGTGGGTGACAGCAGTGGTCAGATGTCATGACCACATGCATTGCATATTTCATTGCATATTTCACATTAGTGCTCTTTCTGTTGAAGGTTAATTAATTAGCTGTTGTAAATGCTATGTAGGATAAATTAACTGGTTATGGAAAAATGTATCATCATATTGTGGTTTCGGTATTGCGATGAGTATCGTACCATGGAGTTGTAGGAAATATGAAGACCCAAAAGGCAAACCCACATGTCATGACATGTGCTTTGATCTTGGTTCCTTTGGTACATTCATTGTTTTTTGTTTTTTTTAATATCAAGGATATGAGAGAAAAAAATTAGAAGAACCCAACACGAGAAACTAATGCAACATTATCAATGCCATCTGATGGAAAAACAAAAACAGAAGACAGAAAGAGTGAGGGGAGACGGAGGGCCAGCATAAGGTGTCAGGTGGGAAAGGAGGCAGTGAAGCAGCATTATAGCAACTGCTATAAAATACCAACCAATGTAAACAGAAACAAACAGAAACAAAACTTTCCCTTTACAATATTTTCTTTTTCATTCTTTAAAGGTCTTTGTAAACACTGCATCGTTTCAAGAAATGTCTACATACACATGAAACCAAGACAACTCTAAACACTGTAGTATATATTCCATTTAATTTTTGGTGTATTTAAATGAAAAAGACATGGAGCATGCACATAACGCTGGGGTAGTGGTGGTTGTCGTGTTCTGTCTATGACTTCATTGTTTTTCTGAAATTGCATTAGTTTAGTTGTCTACATGAAAACACAAGACTGTCATTTTAAGATTTTGTCACTCTGTGACCTGTTTTCCAAAAACAGTGTTAAAGAGCTCCCAAGGTGCCAGTTTTGTGTGGATAAAAAGCTGACAAGATACAAAACTTCTGCTGATTCTCCTAAACACAATCTCGTTTGGACTTGCCCTTACTTTTCACTTCTGCTGTTCTGAGTGGTTCTTGTTTCCTTCTACTTTGTTTGCAGCTGTCAAACTGATCCCTTCTGCATGGGCCCATGAACATGTCCACAGATGACAGTATCTCTGAGGATGTGTCCAGCTCAGGGGCTTTGAGCCATTGCCATGTCATTGGTGACAGGGATGGGGGTAAGGAGAGTGAGACCTCTCTGGTGTCCTCTGAGGGGACGTCAGCTTCGGGCCTGGCAGTCTCAGAGGACAGACACAAGGCTTCCAAAACAATAGGAGGTGCCGTGGAGAAAAGGCCTGCAGTCATCACACCAGCATGCAACAACATCAGGTGCTTGACTGTAAACACAATGATAAAATTTAACACAAAGTGCTTCACATAATAAAGCAACAATACCAACCTCCCCCCACACATGCACACACTCGCATAACTAAAAAAAGCAATACTAGTATTAACAATTAATAAAAGGATTGCACTCAGGATAAAAGACATAAAATATTATCTGAATAAAAGCTCAGAAAAACTAAAACAACAAAAGCCAGATTAAAAAGTGTCTTGAGCCTCCTATAAATATCATTGCTAAATGCACTGTAAAACACACTGGAAGATAAAAAGACAGTTTCTCTGTGCATCGATTGACAGAACTGTATATTGTGGCTATCGCAAAAAATTACTGTATGATTAGCTTGATCCATGTGCAGTCCATGTGCAGGGAGCCTATACTTTGCAACTTTCATGTTACTGAAAAAATTATGAAACATACTTTATAAATGTATTCATGGTTCAAATTTTATAGAATATGTTACATTAGTTGCTGGAAGCAATTATAATTACATCACTGGCAGTAAAGACCCATTAAAATGGGAGCTTTTATAATTCTACATACATTTACAGTATATATAAGTATATTAAGTATCAAGGTAACAGTGCTTATTTAGAGAATTAGAGGTATTGCAAGTAGGTCTTAGATATTGAAAATGTTATCAAATCCATTAATACGTCCCTTTTGTTCTTGGAGAAAAATATCCTATTTTAAAAATACATAAAAACAAGTCAAATTATTTTTTCATAATAAAGTTTCACTTTATAACATTACATAGATTAATGTATGTTGTGTTTATATGCAAACACAAAATGGGCCTTCTCATGGCCAGAATAGAATAGAATAAAAGAGAATAAAATATATCTTTATTTTCATTGCAACATACCCAGTTGTGCAGTTTGAAGTCATATATTTTTTTAGATGCTCAAAACAGTAAGACGAAGTAGGAAATAACATTTAAAATTAAAATTAACATTGAAATAAAAAATTAAATTTAAAAATTTAATTGTGCAGTGCATCCTAGATGCAAAAATAGTCTGTGCAAATATTATAATAGCAAGTGCCTGTGCAGTATTTTGCACTATACTGTTTGTTTATATAAATACTATTTATATAAAATACTTTTATAACAAATAAAATTTTCATAGGGGGGCTCTTTTCGAGATATACATAGTCAGTGGCAGTGATGATAGACTGGATGTTTTTTGGCCTGATTTAGTGCAGGTCAGCCACAACCTCTGGAATGGTATGGTAAATGGTACTCACAATTATTCTGATCAATATTGAGGTTATGATTATGCATTGGTAATTGAAGGAAAAACACCTGGCCTTGGAAGTTTTGCAAACTCTTTTAGGTGCCTCAAACCTGTGACGTATAAGACTCTTTGCAATAGTGCAAAGTTATACGAGACAGTATAGTCTTGTGTAAGTGGAGCAGATACAGAATATAAATAAATATCACTGCATAATTAACTTCAGATCTATGCTCAAAGGTAAACTGGGCGGATAATTGTCATCTTTTAAAAATTGGCAGTAGCCGAATGGCACATTTTTACAGAATCAGTCTCAGGACAGTTTGAATGACCTGTTTAATGTATTAAATATTTAAATTTTACAATATTTCAATTGAACACTGTATACAGAAATATTTTTTAAAACTGCAATACAGGCATTAAATGTAGATTGAATAGACAGGCCATTTTGTTCAATAACTGGTTGCTGAAGTTTGTATTATTTATCATCAAACAGTTTTAGGAGATGGAGGGGAAAAAAGGAAAATGACTTAATGTATGGGCCAAAAAATATATAGGCATCATTTATTCACCATTTGCTGTCCTGACGTATAAAATGTCATTAGCATTGGGCATGAAAAAACCATATCAGTCCCCTCAATTCAGACATTTCGATAAATACTGGACATATTTAGTATCATGTCCTCTTCTGATGCTTAATCCTGACAAGGTCATTAAGCATCAAGTTATACTTAACTACAATTATTGCCATTGAATACTATATGATATTATTTCAGGAGCCTGTGTCTGAGCACAGAAGACGTATTTGAACAAGGGAGGAACCTCCCATTCATCAACCCAAGCTCTTTGGAGACTCTGCAGGCTTTGGTTCAGGAGATTGAGAACAGCGGAGAGACAGACCCTGAGATCTGGAAGAATTGTGAGGTGGGTACAGTTTACAGTCTGGAACACTTGACATTTAATCACATGAAAGGATACAAGCATGTTTATGGTGGTGGAAGAGAAATGGCTGCTGTTACAGCTGTGCTTGAGAACTGTATTGTGTCAGTATTTAGCAAACAGATTAACCACTATGACAGATTTGGCCTGAATGTTTTTAGTTAAAAGCCCTGGAGAAAGCATATTGTACTCTCATAATTATATTAAAATGCCTTTAATTTGTTATGTGTTGTATGCTGATATTGCTTTTTCTTCTGTCACCTTTCACGTTCTGATGAGCATTTGTACCAAAAGCACAGCTGCCTAGATAGGGGTGTCATTTTTTGCAGATGGGTCTGCCATTTTTAGACTTGTCTACTTTAGTCTAGGATCATTGGTGTTATGTCATGATAATTCATATCATTTTTAAATTCACATTTCGATTGTCCACATAGTGTCATGAGTGATATAATGTCATAATTTGTTTGCAATGTACCACACTAAGGCCAAATATTAAGATGTGACCTGCTTAGTATTTTATAGAGTTGTTCCAGTACACTAATTAAATATTTAAATCCAGGGTTTTCTACCGATAATAAGGTTGCATGTCTGATGCTAAACCTGTGTATAGTGCTAATTATCGCTTTAGTGCGAATTTTTAGGACATTTTGCCCCAAATGAGGATGGAAGTAGTTACGTCTACGTCCTTATGATGCAAGTAGTGATGTCCTGTGCTTTTCTACACATAATGCTATGTTACACACTGGTTTTCTTGTTGACAACCAAATGTTGTTGATATAATGGGAGGGGGTTTGGTCCATGTGTCGCTTTTAGTTGTAGCTACAACCACAGCTTTGTGATTTTTTTTTTTTACCTTGGCACATCTGTAGGACATCACACAGGACATGGTTAAATTGTAGATTCCACCTTTTCTTTCGAAGTTCGAGATTGTGACGTCTTTTCGATCAATAGATTCACAATTGACAACTATCAAAAATGTACATGTGTAGCAGGCAAATTCAGTTAATGAACTATTAATTGCTATAAAGAAATCTCTAGCCTCTATTTGACAGAGAGCTATTGCATGTATGATATTCAGTCAATTAAATTATTGCTACGACAGCAGAGTAGGGTTGCAAAGGGATGGAAAATTTCCAGAAAAATTTCTGGTAAAGTTAAGTTGGGGAATTGAGGGTAATTTAATGGAAACATAGTAGTGTATGTAGTATGTTAGTAATATCATATCCAAGCATAAATATTTGTTTGTTATTAGCAGATATCCATCCAAAATAATACAATTAAAACAGATTTATTTGTAAGTAGAAAAATATTGTTATTATTGACCAATCAATTCATTGAAGAACAAAAACATGAATGTTGAGTTAAATATTATTCCCCCCCCCATCAAAAGTGTGGTCCAGGATTCTAGAAATCATCTATGCATGTGATGGAGGAATGCACTGTGCATGTAGAGGGCATGGTCTCAATAGCCCTGCAGTAAGCAATGTGCTATGTGTGCTTGCGTGATATACTTGCAGATATCATGCAAGTATAGATATTCAACTATACTTGCATGATATCTGTTTGTTTTAGTCAGGATTATGCTAAAATATATTTTCCCCAACTATATTTAAGTTCCCTATTATGGACACACCTTCAGTTTAGTAAATTCTTGGTTTATTCCCATTTCCGTTTGTTTGAAAGTTTGAAAATTCCCAGAATTTTGCAACCCTACAGCGGAGCAGCAGGGTTAAAGGAACTGTCACTGTGCACAATGATGCCCTCTCAAATCCTGAACAACCCTGGTCTAATTCTATGTCCAGGCTTAGACCTGGTATTAACATGCATCTTGAGAGACCCGCTCATGTGTAGACACTGCTGAATTACTGAATTACTACTCTTGTCTTATCTTTTGATGTCAAACCCAAATGTTTTCATTGTATAGCTGAATACCTTTGGTGGGAACTGCAAATGTGTCCTGGATGTGTTAAGGTTGGGCAATATATTGAATACACTCGCTGTTGCTGCTGTTGCTGCTGCTGCTGCTGCTGCTGTGATGTGACAGTTATTGTTCAGTGAGGTTCTTCACAGACACAGGCTTCTACCTCTGTGTTTTGCTCACAGTACCAGTAGTTTTATTTTACTGTCCTGAAAATGATGTTGAAAATAATATCAAGCAGAAAGAGCAGCAGAGCTCTTGTTGTTTGTTTAATTATGTATTGAGAGTTACTGCACATTAGGAAGGCCTACCATGTAATTATTTATTTAAAATTTTTGACAGTGTATGGGTTAAGCTCCCTAGTTCAAAATAGCTTGCTCTATTTAATTTGATTGTGATTTCCCATTTTTGCATGTATACATTTATACAGTGTAGAGGAGATATACAGTATATCATGAATCATGATATATCCTAAAAATATTGCGATAATGGTTGTAGGCCATATTGCCCAGCCCTAGAATGTGTTTCCTGTCACCATTTGTGATCTGATCTCACTTTTCCACTTAGCTGTTTACAAATACACATGTTGATTGTATGTCCTTTTGCTCTGCTGTCAGCCATTCAACAAAAGCCTATACATGCACACACAAAAAAATCACATAAGTTTACTGAATCGCTCATATAGACCCTTCAGACATGTTTTAAGACAAATATACTATATGCAACACTTGGCTTCTGTTCTCTTCTGTAACAGAGCCGATGGTTGCATCTGTTTCAGCTGGTAGAGAAGCAATACCAAGCGCAAATACTTGCTCAGCAGGAACAATACCAGTGCCAAATTCAGGTAAGACCTCATTTGAGCATGTCCTCCACCATTAGTTATTTTACAGCATGTGTTAATCCAGTGGATTAATGTTGTGCCATCTTTTTTTTCAGCTGATACAGGATGAAATCAAGGCCCTGGTTCAGCTCCAGAATCGCCAGACCAATGTCCAGGCACACACAGAGTTTTCTCCATCTCCACGGGTCAAATCTTCTACTGACGCAAAGGAATATATTTTCCCTCTTCTCTCCAGTGACTGTAGAGTCCCTAAAAATGTGCCCAGTGACCATGACAGCCTGGCAGCCTCTGCTCACTCTCCGTTTAGCTCTCCTTCACCTCCCCTCCACAGATCAGAAACCACCAACCAAGGGGAGGAGCAGGCAACTACAGTGCTCAGCAGTGGATATGGGACTCTGTCTGCTTTGGAAATGTGTCTGGAAGCTGCACAGTCTCCAGTGGGAGATGAGGATGGTAGTCCAGGGAGGAAGGAGCATCACTGGTCCTCTAACTTCCATGATGACACAGGGACAACTGTGACTGTGCATCAGCAGGGCTTTTCTAATGAGAGGAATGTTGGAGCGGAGCAACTTGACCCATCCATTTACCAGCAGAGAACTACTGGGTATGTGTATCCTTCTCAGGGTTTGTTCTGCTGGGCAGTATACCGCTTCACACCGAAAACCAGTAGTTTTATTTTTTTGTATGACAGGATTTTTTTTGTATACTGCAAGACCAGTATATGGAAAACGGAAAGTGGCACAGCAAAACACTGTTTGACGGGGGACCTTTTTCACTGCTGCACCACTCAAGTAACTGTGGTAGTAATTGCAGGAATTATCAATTTACACAACCATCTCAGCAGAAAGCATAATTGAGTGTAACAAAATTATATAAAGTTACGTTAATAGACACACACTCAGCTGTGCTGCTCCCTCTCTCAAAGTTGATGTTGCTCACGTGCCCGCACACACACACACACACACTGCTGCATTGTTGAGCACACACACTCAGCTGAACTACTAACTCTCTCTCTCTCACATTCGACCATTCGCACAATATGAGTATACACACACATTCCACTGTGCCTCCCCTCTCACTGGAGCACTCACTAATGATAATACATTGAAAAATACTGTTGTATATCGTGTTGACATTTTTTTGGTCATACCACCCAGCACTAAGTTGTCCACATTCAGCGTGTTAACCCATGACAAACACATGTAAAAAGTCAGAGTTATTTTTAATAAAGACGCACGATACAGTTGTGCTCATAAGTTTACATACCCTAGGAGAATTCATTATTCTTTTTGGCCTTTTTTCAGAGAATATGAATGATAATACAAAACTGTAACTATCACTCATGGTTAGTGGTTGTGAAGCCATTTATTTTAAGTTTTGTGGTGGCTGTGGATGAGGCAGTTTATTTTCTCAGATGGTGAAGCTGCCCATTCTTCTGTTAAAAAACTCCAGTTCATGTAAATTGGGCTGTCTTGCATGAACTACACGTTTTGAGATCTCCACAAATTGGCTCAATCCACCTCTGTGTTTCATAGTAGGAATGGTGTACTTTGCCTCATCAAGCCTTGTTGACTCCTCTCCAAATGTAGCGTTGGTTGTGGCCATAAAGTACAATTTTGTTTAACTTTGTTTCAGAAGTTTTGAGTTTTGTCTCTGTGCTGTTTGGTGTATTCTAACTGGGCTGCTTTTTGTCACTGGCATAGTAATGGCTTTCTTCTGGTGACTTGACCATGCAGCCCATTTTTCTGAAAGTGCCTCCTTATTGTGCATCTTGAAACAGCCACACCAACAGTCCTCTATGTCAGCTGAAGTAATTTCCTCCTGCAGATATTTTGCTCTCTAATTTTTTGCTCTCCCCTTGGCTTGGAATCTAGCAACATCAGTGCAGCACTGGTTGAAACATGTAGGCGTCTGTCAGGAGCCCAGAAACCGACTGACTTTTTATACAAGTCCACTGTTACAAGCAAACAGATCACAGGTGAGGATGGTTACCTTTAGTAGCCATTTTGACCCATGTGTTATCAGGCCAAAACCTTCAGGGTATGTAAACTTTTCATCAAGGTTATTTGGGTAGTTTATGTTGTCATTATGATTTACAAAGAGCAAACACAATTGTTTGATTATAAATGGCTCCACCACTTACCATGAGTAATAGAAATGGTTCAGCTGAAAAATGGATGGTCTGAAAAATGGTCAAAAATCACAAATTCTGCTAAGGTATGTAAACTTATGAGCACAACTGTATTGAACTTTTTACATATCTCATATGCTGATATATCAGGAGTGCTTGGGCTGATGATCAGTACACTGATATTTATACGCTTTTCCCTTTGTCCAATGGCAGAGGTCATTTACTCTCTTCTGTTGTGAAATTAAACAAACATTTTATATACTCGTGTTGCAGCAGATGTAGATATACATTTTCTTCATTGTGCAAAACAAACATAAAAAAAGGTTAGTGAGGTCACCAGCATAAAAGTCAAGGAAGAAGCAGCCTATTCAGTTGAGTTATTAGTCATATCAGGGGAACTTGGCATGTTTAAAGCTAATATTTGCAGATACTGATATTGTGTATCTATAGTTTTTTAATCAAGGTGGGTTTGATTGGCTTGGTGGGTTGTACGTCTGTTATGTCTGGTGTTGATAAGCAAGCAGAACCTGTGCTGAGATGGCTAAATTTGTGTTTAAAAGAAAAAAGTGAAAAAGTTTGCTATATCTGGATTCATTCTCTTCTTTATTAACTGATTCAGGAGCTTTGTCTGAATAATGGAGGTTCAGAGTTTATTTCAGAGTGAACAAAGAGCAGTTTGACATACTTCTTTGGCCCAAGTATCAAAAGATGGACTTCAGTCAGACAACTCGGGCAGCGCAAGGTGGCACAGTGTAGCACAGCCCGCGCAGTGGTAATTTTGTTCTGCGCAACACCGTACGCAGCGAATTTGGCAATGTGGTAGACTGTGGTGCGCTGAGATGGGTGTGGCGGTGCAGCAGGGGTAGGTGTTGACAGATTCACCTTGGAGCAGTGACAATTTTGTGCCAAAAGACTGCACCGAAGATACACTGAAAGCTCGCCACCTCCAACCTAGTCTACTCTCGGCGCAAGGCGAAGTGCTGCCGGTCCTGTGGTAATTTGGCTGACTGGTGCAAAGTGCACACACGGCACCAACACGTCACAGGAAGGTTTACAGAATGTCAGGCACATTTCAATGCAATTAATAATCACAACAACCACTATTTAATGTAACTATCTGAATCAGCACATACATTTATATCAATATTGACTGTCCCGTCACATCTGATGTCAGATCAAAGGCGGTTTGCACGTGTAATGGAATTTAATTAACGCAGCTGAAACTGTGATGCAAACTAATGACTTCACATCTCTCTCAGCCAACTACAAACAGCTTTGATATCAGATAGTGAGTGTATATTTGGCTTCTCTCATCTCAAAATTTAGCACATTCTGTATGGCATGTTGGGTGAGACACATTTTGAAAGCTTATTGCGGGCGGGAGCGGGAATAAAAACTACAATTCAGAATCAGAATCAGAATACTTTTATTATCCCGAAGGAGATTGTTACAATTGCTCCATATCAGACACAGTAAGTACCAGAAGAAAAGAGCACACAAGTTAAATTAAGAGAATTTAAATAAAAATAAAAAAAATAAAATGTTCTTGTTTAAAACAAGAACAACAATGATAATTCTTTGCGGGCGCAGGCGGGAGCGGGACTGAACAATGCGGGTGTGGGTGGGAGCGGGAAAATTCTGTCCCGCGCAGACCTCTAGTCTCATGTTCCTTGAACCATTCTTTCACAATTTGAGACCGATGAATCCTGGTATTGTCATCTTGGAATATGCCCGTGCCATCAGGGAAAAGAAAATTAATTGATGGAATAATCTGGTCATTCAGTATATTTGGGTAGTCAGCTGACCTCATTCTTTGGGCACATAATGTTGCTGAACAGTGGTTTTCTTAAGGCTACACAGATGTTCAGTCCCAATCCCTTGAGTTCTGTTCACATTGTGTGTGCAAATGCTCTTACTGTCACTATTAAACATAGCCCTGAGTTCTACTGTTGTTTTTCTACGATTTCACCAAACATTTAAGTGATCGCCGATCACGATCATTCAGAGTTTTTAAATGACATTTCTTCTTCGAAGACGATGGTTCCCCACTATCCCCTGCTATTTGACCCTTCTCAAACAGACTAACATCTTTTCCATGACCACAGGATGTGTCTTTCGACATGGTTGTTTAATAAATGAGAGGCTACTTATTGTGTCAGTTGGGGTTAAATAACTTGTTGCCAGTTGAAAGATACGCATGAATTACGCATGCAGTAATTATAGGAGGCTCTTACCTACGTATTTGCTTAGTTAAATCCAGGTACCAACTTTTTCTTGGCCAGGAAGTGTAAGTATATGTATATGCTGATATGAGGCTGTCTACCACTCAATGTTAGAAGTAAAAAAAAATACTCCAAACATATGAATGTTAGTAAAACAAGTTTGACATTATGCTGTGTTTAATAATAAAAATTGTCTAAACAAGGTGAATTTCGCTGGTGCTTTTTTGAAATGTATTCAGCATCGCTCCTTTGGCCTGACTGTGACCTTCATCTGTTTGCAGCAACAGCCAACCTTTGACCTCCTGGGCCCAGAGACAGAAACTCAGGCCTAAGAAGAAAAAAAATGGACAGACCTTTTCCCAAACCCCAGGGTACCAGGAGCAGTCACACACCCTCAGAGAATGTCACAGTCTAAATCCCCAGAAGAGCACAGACTCCCAGGACCAGGTACAACACGGCAAGTGGAAACAGCTGATGTTTTAGGACAAATTCAATTTGGCAGTGATTCTATTAAAAAAGATAAAATTGCCTATACTTGTCCTGAATGTGTATGTGCATTTTTAGTGTATATGTCTGTTGTGGTTGCTGGGTGACATTACCTCTGCTGCGATTAATCCATTCTCATCTTGATTGGGTTTCAGCATCACCCGACTGGGCCACTGTCCAGCTCTTTTCCTCTGAGGAGGACTGACAGCCTAATGTCTGAGGCATCAGGTAACAATCCACTGACACAAACTGACAAAACCACAGGACAGGAATAGCTGGACAGCACAAAGAAAAAAAAAAGCATTGACAATATGACTGTGATTTAATAAACAATTTTTGTCAGTCCTTGAATGTTAGCATTTGAAAGGAGAAAAAATTAAACCACTGATGGTGTGGTGTACGGTGTTTTTGCCTCTTGGCAGTCATTCCACATGCGTTCTTACCCTTCACTGGTGCAGTTGCTAATGGCTAAAGAGTCAGAGCCACTAGTTGATTGTCATTTCTCTAGGGCAGACATGAAGCAGATTAGAAACTATTCTGATTTGGGTGAGGAGAAAAAAACCCTGATGTTTCTTGCACAAGAGCATCAAACAGCAATGAATTAAATGTGTCCTATAGACAATACTCTGAGCTCTGTGCCTTGGCAGATCAGATCGTCAACACATTCTTCATAATCTAATATTGTCATACTGCCACCCTTTTTAGCATTACCATAACAGTCTGCAGAGAAACCCTGGAGTCCTCCAACCTCTTCTGTATGCAGGACTCACAGATGTTCTTTAAAACCATGTTACACAGTGGTTCAACTTTTGAGATCTCTTACAAACAGGGCAGTCTCCACCCTGCTGTTTTCATCCTCCACCCTCTCTTCACACGGTCTTTACAACAGCTGTGGCCACATGACAGCATGACAGGATCACTGAAGGTACATTGTGACGGGTCAGCTATACACCGTCACTGCAGCCAGGTGCTGCTATTAAGTGAGACTGCCGTAGCTCTATTTTTGCCAGAGACAAGTGTTTTACTGTCTGTGTGTTAAATGTGTCTGTGTATTCTGTTCACCCGTATGCTGTGCAAAACCATTTCATTCATCCTTCATGACTGTAGTTACTCCTGTAGTGCAGCGCGCATTTAACATCGGACACTATGGTGAGTTTAATCACGCTAGCGTCAGTCACCACAACAACCCATACTGTTTGAAAGCATTTCATCATTTCACCACGTTTTGCGCTAAAATAACCACGCCAGACATTGGCTACGTCTTTTGTGTATTTATTTAACTTTAGTCTCGACAGCGTTGTTCAATTAAGTTTAAGCATTTGTCTTACCGTGTCCGTTGTTTCAGCGGTGCCGTCTAAAAGAGTATGTGGCGCTTTGCGCTTGTTTAAATAGTTGATCATCTTCCGGGATTACAGGAAGTAGACGGGATCACTGTTTTAAAAACTGCATTTAAGCTGCAATCTCGTTCTTGGCTTTGCTAAGCGTCAGCAAATGTTATTTTAAATCTTCGCATGAAATGCCATGTCTGTAAGATGCTGTTGAAAGCTGTTGACGATTAATGCCTGTAACACCCCTGCAAGTTACCGAAAGTTGGTATGGTCCACCTGCAGTCAGCTGTTCAGGCCTTTCTTATGTCAGCGTATTCAGGGGGGGGGGAGAGCTGCTGGAGTGTAGACGTGTGTCTCTGAGCTCTGAGTTGTTGTGATTTGGCTGTTATTAGCTTTGAAGAATTTATTTTGGGGTTACCATACCTTTTTGTTTCATGTAATTATTATTTTTTTTTCTTTTCTTTTCTTTCTTCTATTTTTGATTTTTTGTATATATATATATAATTTTGCCTACAAGGCCTTAGTTGGGTCTCTGAATAAAAAAAACCCATCTTTTGGAAAAACTATTTTTTGCTCTCTGAGTGTTTCTGCCTGCTTTAAAGACGCCTGGCGACGTTTACCTACAACATACATCTGTAACTGAACTCTTGTGCAGAAGAAGTCCTTACACAAGTCTTTTAAAATCAAGTTACACGGTGGGAGTAACTTTGAAGATCTCAAACAAAGAGGACATTTTTGTTTTGTTTTTTTTGCTTCTCCACCGTGTCATCACACAGTGACAGAAGCTGTGGCTGCATGACAGAAGGATAGGATCTCTGAAGACTTGACAGATTGGACAGTAGAGATCCACCTCAGATATGGAAGCCATTTAGTCTTTGAGAGATGAAAACACAGCAGATAAGGCTCCCCCTTCCCCTGCTGACTTAACTGAAGTTCATTTGAATCAAGGTTTTGTAAACCTCACCTTCATTGTGTGGAATGTGGAAAGATGGAAGAAGCAGTGTTTTTTTTCCCATTGCTAATCTCACTCAGATGAAGTTGTTACTTCTCTGTGAAGGTCAGCCTGATCTTCAGACTGTGTCTCTTCACTCGCCAATGAAAACTTACCATTTCTCTTTTTCTAGCAGGCTTTAAAACTGGGAGGTGCAGTGCCGCCCTCCACCATACAAAGTTCTTAATCACAGGTCAAGATTCTTCCTCTTCAGGCAAGCTGGGTAGTTGGTGTCCAAAATCTGTTGTAGTTAACTTCAAAGGAGCACATGACTCAATCCATCTACTAATATGACCAGTTATTTCTGTTTAAGCTGTACACTAAAGTTATGTGTCCTATATTTAAAGTACCTCAAAGCAGTTTAAAGTTCCCCATCGCAGTTCAAAGTATTCTTTTCCTTCTTCTTGTTCTTCACACTTTTCACAGTTTTATGGTAGTGGGAATCAGTAATGTTTCTGTCTTATTCTAATGATTTATGGAAGGCTGTATACTGAGAGATGTAATGCTGCCCTCCACAGTTCAAAGTCCTCCTTCTAACAAGCTTCTGTCGCTTCATATTTTTATATATAGACCAGTTGCGTAAAAAAATGCCTTAACTGCCTTAAGGTGACCATTCTTCTCAATGTTGAAAATAAATTGCAAGGAAAATATGAAAGCCCCAGGTCAGCCAGTTCAGTAAACAACTGTTATTAAACAGCTGTTCTCTTTTGAGTCTACTCAAAATAAAGCTTTTTTTAATTGTCTTTGGAAGTCCACACTGGCACACACAATCAGCTTGTTTTTCCATATTTTTCAGATAGATGGCTAATCTACTATGTCCCAATCTCAGTCTAGTTACGACAACCTCATCCCTTTAGTTTCACTGAAAGCTCATTATTTATAACAGGAAGGTTGCACTCTTCCCGTCAAGATCTCACTGCATTTTCTTTACAGACACTAATACATCTGTCTATCACCAGTGCTTCTACAAGGAAAGGAAGGAAAGGGTCTTTATTGTCATTATACAACCGAAAGTGCACAAAAAAATTATGAGGTCAGGTGAAAGGTTGATCAGAGCTGCTGCGGATGAGCATGTTGCCACACAGTGGACCTAACCTGACAGAATGTGCCAGTAATATACATGTTTTGCTGCCAGTTTATTTCATTATTTTGTATTTTATATTTCATTTTCTTTAACTCCTGAATGTCCAGGGGACGCACATAAATATTATATTACAGGATAAAGTAGTAGAAAATGAGAGAGAGAGGCCGTTTTCTCAACCCTACAGTGTATAGGCAACAGATGATTTCACAAACCAGGTCAGGGAGGGCCTTGATTTCCCATCCCTCAGTGCCATCAGAGCTGCATAGTCAGATTATATACTGAAATAGTTCTTTGTTTGTGTACAATTTAAGTCACCTTTTATCATTTGTCATCATTTGACACCTTTACTGATTGTTGCTTGACAAATCTTTAAGAAATCATGCCATATTGTCCAATTATTAGTCATTAAGGCTAACAGCATACCTTCTATCTCTTTTACTTAGCGTACATTTGGCTTTGATGAAATCGAACCCAATAGAGCAGCAGGGAGAATATATTTTGGTCTAGTCATGTTTTTATAATTCAAGGGATGTCTGTCTGTCTGGCTGTTAATTGCATAACTGTCCAACAGTTCCATTGGCAGGCTTTGTTGACTTACCAACCACACCAGTGAGTGCAGCACCAACCCTTGGATTTCTCATCCAAGGGTTGGTGGATATTGCTAGACATGTGACAGATATATTCTTATAATACATAGAA
The DNA here is from genome assembly GCA_016785285.1 of Brachirus orientalis. NCBI lineage: Eukaryota > Metazoa > Chordata > Actinopteri > Pleuronectiformes > Soleidae > Brachirus > Brachirus orientalis. Next base: position 800,460 of record JAFBJR010000905.1, read on the forward strand.
TAAGCCTTTTGTACTGTATGTACGTTCAGCAAGGGCCTTGCTTTATGAGGGCTTCCATTTTCTACTACATTCCAGATGTTTCATGTTTTTATTCCACAAATACGAAAATTCTACAGGAGGGCTCAATGACAGGAATGTGTTGAACAGCACGATATTGTTGTGTAAAGGATTAGAAATCAGGCTTTAGTCTTTAATTCTGTTTGTGTTTTTACTATCGTCTATGGCCACTAAAATACAGAAAATCACACTGCTTTCTTCTATGTTGCCATAGGCCTCACCTACTGGCGTTTAAATGACAATGATTTGTACTGGCCATTACCAGACAGCTTTACCAGTGATGCACACGTCTTACTGCAAGAGGCAACCTCGAATCTTGTGAGTAAAATATCACAGTTCTTTTTCTTTGTGATGGTGCTCCATCCCACAATCACATTTGTTTCATCAGTGAATTTTCTATACCATGTTATTAAAACAAGAAATTAAGAACTGAAGCTGTTTAATGTAGCTGTGAAGTTCACATTTCACAACCTAATTTACTGGTTTGTGTAACATATATTCTTTATGTGAAAGTGACTTTAAAAACATATTCATCAGCTTTATGGTTACTGGACAGCAAGACTCACTATTGTTTAGATAGAAGAGGACAGAGCAGGAAAAAACTTCAGCTGAGGTCAAATATATATAAATATGTAAATAAAGCAGAGGAATAAAGGTTAATGTACAACTATGAACACAGGACATACTGCCTGCTTACTCCCTGCTGGAGCCCCCTATAGAAGAACTAAAGTATACATGTATATACTGTCAAAAGTTGGACTACATTAAATGAGAAGGTGTGTCCAGAATTTTGGTTGTGTGTGTGTGTGTGTGTGTATATATGCATTAGACTCAATAGACGCACATCATGCACTGTGTGACCCTGGTGTAATAGTGTTTAAATCGTCTGTCTTTTCTCATTTGACTGTAGACTCCATCCCAGGATCAGCAGCTGTCTCTCAGAGAAATATATCGGAACAAGCAAAGAGCAGACTGGGAAAGCCCTGTTACATGCAGTCCGTCGTCATCACCACAGGTATTTCACATGACTCGAACACGAGAGATCTCTGACTTCCTTGGTTTATTCTGAGGAATCAGTGGAGTATTATACTACCTATGCAATGTGCTGTCCACCTGGGATATTAATTTAATCAGTGTGTTTATGAATATCAAGACATACGTTATTGATTCATACGTTGTTAAAATACTTTCTGTGCCTAATTGTCCTCCGTTTTTTCATATTTATGTTAATAACTTTCTTATTAAAGGTTTACTGTGTAAGAATTAATGGTACTCTTTGAGGGGACAATGCAGATCAGGGCTTCCTGCTTACCCCTCCCTATCCCATGTGCCAAAGGGAACTACAATGGTTTGCAAACCAAAAAGAATGTTGTTGTTCTTTGTTTCCCTAGTAAACTACCATTTCAAAATATGAAATCCGTGCTCCGTTTGGTTTGTCTATTTTGGTTGTCTGCTGTAGAAGCATGGCAGAAACCAGCCAGCAGTTTGGTGGCCTCTGTAAGGCCCTTATCTACATACCTTCATTCTTTCATTATCCACCACTTTAACCCTCCACATAGGGCATTCACTCTCGCATTCATACCTATGGTCAATTTAGATAATTAACATGTTTTTGGACTGTGGGAGGAAACACAGAGAAAACCCAAACACACATGGGGTGAACATGCAGACTCCATACAGAAACACCCTCAGGTGGACCAGGTGGCTGCTGTAAAGCAACAGAGCTAGCCACTACTCCACAAATTGTAAACTCAAAAAAACACACTTATGGGTGGTATATTAGAATTTATCCTTTCTTTTTAAGGTTGTCTAATCACCCATACAGTACATGTACCATATAACATTTGGGGAATAACACTCAGCACAACCGCCTTCATTCTTTACCCCTCAGGTGTTGACCTTGGACCCAGCAGCGAACATGCGTCAGTCAGATCGCACCTCTAGCTTCACTTCACCTTCTCACTTCAGCAGCCCTTCATTTGCCAACCAGCCCCTGCTCAATCCTAGAGATGGGACTCCTGTAACTCCTGACAGCATGGTGGAGTGCAGTCCCAACCCTGGAGATACAGACTGTCTCTCTGATAACTCCAGTGTTTCCGTTACTAGACCTTCTCCCTCCAAGGTGCAAAGCCTGTGGTCAAAAGCGTCCAATGCAGTGACCACCAACCAACAACACAGTGCCTGTGCTCCAGCCAGCAAAGAAGGGGGCACTTACACACACTCCAGCACCCTGAACCATGAAGCCTCTGGTGGTAGTCTGCCGCCTGGAGTCAGTCCACACATGGAGAGAGCTGCATCACTCGAGGATCCTGTTGTTCTTTCTCTGTGAGTGTAGTGCATTTTACATTTTAAAAAAAGAAAAAGAAAGTAAAACAAATTAAAACTGTAGTGTGTAACTTTTCAATATAAACTAATGTTCATTACATTCAAACCATTTTCAAATGAGATGATTTAGTCTATTACCGCCACATAATTCTCCCTGTGTTTCTCAGTATAGCAGTGTTTAGATCTTGGGTCGTCTGACTTTCCCATGCTAAATATAGGAAGTAATTTGTTTTATGTGAAGACAGATCAAGGCAAGGGCGCTGGTAGCTTACTCCAGCTGACATAGGGCGAGAGGCGGGGTACACTCTTGACAGGTCGCCAGTCCATCACAGGGCCACATAGAGACAAACAGCCATTCACTCTCACATTCACAAATTTAGAGTGTCCAATTGGCCTAATCCCCAAATCTGCATGTTTTTGGACTGTGGGAGGAAGCTGGAGTACCCGGTGAGAACCCATGTACACATGGGGAGAACATGCAAACTCCATGCAGAAGGGCCTTTGTTTTATACAGATAATTAAATTTTTTTCTTTATTTATTTATTTTTCTACAGACTACGTCAAAACCTGAGAGAGAAGCACTCACGACATGTGGCTGACCTTAAAGCGTACTATGAGTCGGAGATCCAAATTCTGAGAGACAAACTCAATCTGACCGAGGAGAAGAGCAATGATGCCCTAATCGAGAGGTTTGTGTTCACTTTCTTTATTTTTAGTATTTTATTGTAGACCACACACACAATAAAGTTTAATTTAAAAAAAACAACTGAAGAATAAATATATACTACCAGTCAAAAGATTGGACACATCTTTTTATTTAATGTTTTTTCTTTATTTTCTTGACAATTTACATTGTAGATTCTCACTGAAGGCATCAAAACTATGAATGAACACATGAAATTATGTAGTAAACAAAAAAGTGTGAAATAAACACATTTTTTATTTTAGATTCTTCAAAATAGCCACCCTTTGCTTTGATTAGTGCTTTGCACACTCTTGGCATTCTCTCCATGAGTTTCATGAGGTCGTCACCTGAAATGGTTTTCCAACAGTCTTGAAGGAGTTCCCAGAGATGCTGAGCACTTGTTGGTCCTTTTGCCTTCACTCTGCGGTCCATCTCATCCCAAACCATCTCCATTGGGTTTAGGTCAGGTGACTGTGGAGGCCAGGCCATCTGGCACAGCACTCCATCACTCTCCTTGGTCAAATAGCCCTTACACAGGTGTGTTTGGGGTCATTGTCCTGTTGAAAAATAAAGATGGTCCAACTAAACGCAAACCGGATGGGATGGCATGTCGCTGCAGGATGCTGTGGTAGCCATGCTGGTTCAGTGTGCCTTGTGTAAGGTTTACACAAGTGTTCCTTTTAAGATATCAGTCCTCTACAGACGAACTGTATGCATTGTTAATGTAGTTTTGTCTGAACTATTCATTAAATAATCCTTCCCATTGTTGATTTTATACATCAAAGATTAGTAGTGTTGTAAATGTTAGTTATTTAATCATGTATTAATGTGACATTTTTGTTTTATATTTTTATCCACAGGTGTGTGCATTTAGAAAAAGCTCTGGCTGAAGCCACCAGTCGTGTTCAAGAACTAGAAGCAACTAACATCTCTCTGGAGAAAAAACTGGTATATTTGTTTTTTTTATAATTTTGTGACTTTTTACTATATATACTGTGAAACAATCGTTATTTATACAGCACTTTTCATACATATAAAATGCAACACAAAGTGCTTTACATATAAAAAAAAACATCCCCAAAACTGTAAAGTAAAATTGTCTGATTTCCAGTACTGTAGTAGCCATAGATGTCCTGAACACGACCTAGTCGGTCATGGTCAGAACCTATGGAAATTAAAATTTTTATTACATGTCAAAGTTGATAACTGTACAGTCTGATTTCTAGTATGGAGTCATAGATGCTTATGTCTGGTTATTAAGTGTCTGAAACGTAGCTGCGAGGAGATGTGCTTTCAAACTTGTACACAGTTTTTTTTGAAAACTGGATGTTGATGTCCTTAAAATTTAGCTTGATTGCGGGCTTTTTTCCGTAAATTTACATTTTAGTATATGGGTTAAGCTGCCTGGTTCAAAATAAATAACTTGCTCTATTTAATGTGATTATGATTTTCCCATTTTTGCATGCAAATATTAAAAGAATACTGATGCAAGAGTTAGAGATACGTAGGGCTGAAACAATTGGCAAATTATCTGTGTCGAGTAATCGTTAAACACAGTATTACATTTCGCGCATCCGGGCAGATGGTAATTTCAGTTACACAATGCTCTCACTTACGCTGATGTTCCGACAAGATGATTATAAATGTGATTGGAGCTCTCAAGTCTCACTCATTCAGTGTGAGAAACACACATTTCAGTAAGTTCACATGCTCACACACCAAACATGACATTTCTCACTCTGTTAAGTGATAAAATCAGAATCATCAGAATCAGAATACTTTTATTATCCCGAAGGAAATTGTTGTTACAATTGCTCCAAATCAGACACAGTAAGTACCATAGGAAAGAGCACACAAGTTAAAACTTAAGAGAATTTAAGAAAAATAAAAAGAAAAAAGAAAATAACACAAAGCCCTTGTTTAAAACAAGAACAACAATGACAAATGTACAATGTGTACAAGTTAAACATCATCAATATGATGATTAATAAATTAATTAACTGCATATAAATTAGCAGTCTACGAATGGATGATGCCAAGGCAAATTGCTCTGCGTAGTCAATTCATACACCCCTCACTCATTTTCTACCGCTTTATCCACTGAGGGTCGCGGGGGGGCGCTGGTGCCTAACTCCAACTGACATAGGGTGAGAGGCAGGGTACACCCTGGAGAGGTCGCCAGTCCATCATAGGGCCACATAGAGACAGACAACCATTCACTCGCACATTCACACCTATGGGCAATTTAGAGTGTCCAATTAGCCTAATCTGCATGTTTTTGGACTGTGTGAGGAAGCCAGAGTTTAATTCAAACAGTTGTTTTGAATTAGCAATTTGTCAGCCAATCAGAAAATAGTATTTCTTGTTGCCAAGTGAAGTCTGACAATAGGTTTCCGCTGAAAGCACTCGTTCCACTTTGGAACCGCTTTGAATGCATGCACAGGTTTCAGACGAGATGGAAGTGAAAGACCACGGTCAGGTAATCACTTCAGTTATGTCACTTAATTTATTATAATAGCTGCTTATTAAAGTGTAAGTTTGAAGTGTAAAGAGTATGAACTCTCAATGTTTGCCTGTCTTGTTTTTTTTTTTTTTACAGTTTGTATCATCTATTTAGATTTAAAAATGTCAGGAAAGAAGCGTAAAACTATTCTTTTACTCTAGACAGACAATTACCAATGCTGTTTAAGGGTCATTTTTGGGCCAAATGTCTATTGGATCAATTTTTATTGTTCTGAAATTCAAAAAAACAATTTATTTGGTTTAATGATTTAGTGGTTTAGATTAACATTACTTAAGGTGAAGTTAGCTTAAGCTGCAAAAATAACTGAAGCGAGGAAGGATGGCTGACAGAGATGAAGGCAGTGAGGAACGAGAGGAAGATGCGCAACGTAACGATAAAAATGTATCAAAAGTATGGGACCACTACAAACTAAACCAAGAAACAAACAGTACAAAATGTAGAATGTCCCAGTTTTTTAATTCGATTACTCGATTAATCGTCAGAATAATTGTTAGATTACTCAGTTACTAAAATAATTGATAACTGCAGTCCTATTGTCACGCAAAAAATAAATAGAAGATGTGACATTTATACAGTGATGAAGAGGAGATTTCAAAATATCATGATATATATCACATCTCGCAATATATCCTGAAAATATTGCGATAATGGTTATAGGCCATGTCGCCCCGCCCTAGTTAGACATCAGTAATATCAGTGACATCTGAGGCCTGAAAATTAAAGCTTTTATTCATGTTGACTCCTGTGACGTCTGGTGTTACAGGCAGAATGGACAGAGCGATACGCTGTTGCAGGTGCAACTGTGAAAACTTTGCAGCAGTGTCTAGAAGAAAGCAAACGCTCCAGCAAAGAGAAGGACACACTGACAGCACATCTGAAGAGCCGTGTACAGCAGCTGGAGGAGGCAACACAGAAAGCCTGCAAGGATGAAGATGAGAAGGAAGCCAGGAGGGACAGAGAGTATAAGATGCTGGTGGATGTGAGTCTGAGAATGTATAAATGTATAAAATTTTACTCAATACATTGAGAAGTCCTCTTATAGAGCTCCTGACGTCATGTGACTCTTGTGTTCTGGTTTTAATCTGTCAGAGATCACTAATTGACTGAGGTTGAGCAATATATTACAGAACCTGACAGACAGAATATATCTGACCTCTAGACATTATTCCAGACCTGCAGTATTTTGACATCAACTGATAACTTACCCAATGTTTGAAAACGCTTTGGCATTGTAATAAAAGCAGGTAGAATAAAAAAAGATATTAAAAATCAACATTTAAACGGTGCAGCTTCCTGCCAAAATGGCCTGGTTTTGATTGCATACTGGAGCTATTGAAGCCAAAATTATATTTTAACTACTTTGTCTTTATATTTTATTCCAAAGCAGAAATGCTACATTGTTGATATTACTGTATATTATGTACTTTAAAATTACTCTATCCACACTGGTATCAGCTATCTGATGTATTAACTATGTGATTTTTTTTTAGATAATGGGGGGTTTAACGTAAAGCTGCAGCTAACAGTTTTCATAATTTATTAATCTGTTGATTGTTTTCTTGATTAATCAAGCAATAGTTTGGTCCATAAAATGACATGTTGAGTGTTGAAAAATGGTGACTAGTGTTTTTCAAACCTCAAAATTATGATGTTTTAAAATGTCTTCTTTGTTTACAAACCAAAATTATTCAGTCTTGATGATTGATTAATTTTGTTATATGAAGCAAGGAAACCAAGAAATATTCACCTTTTAAGAAGCTGACATTTTTTTTTGAGGACTTGTTTTAATAAAAAAAAAACATTCAAACTGATTAATAGATTCATCTTTGCAGTCATAGTTTTATCAGTAATTGGAAAGGTGCAATGAATTTGTTTTCCATTTAGGGATGTATTCATTCGAGCTGACTGATAGACACAGTAACTGCTTCATTACTAATGTTTTTAATGAGACCATTTATCACCAAATGTTAATCAAATATTCTGTTGTTTTGTTTCCCCCAGCTGCTCAGAGAATATGACTTTCTGATGAAGGAGCATGAGGGAACAAAGGTGATTCTACTTTTATTAAAATGTTTTGTACATACATGCACAATTAATGATATGTGACACAGAACTACATCTCAGTATATAAGTTCAGGCTTTGTAATGTTTTTGCATCTACAGAACAAGCTGGTGACAGCAGAGAACAAGCTCGTTGATGCCAATGATCAGATATTAGAACTGAAGAGGTGAGTCCATATGTCCATGTAGAATGGATTTCATTGAATTTGGTTTTTGATGCTGCTTATCAATTCAGATTCCTCACATTTTTCTGTATTATGGTAGAAATTGAATGAGTGGAATAAGTTACAGAACTCTTTATTTTTTTGTTGTATCTGATGACAAAAAAAAGCTAAGTCAGGGGTCACAAAATACAAACCAAGGGTCTTCTTGCTGTAAGGGGAAAAAATCCTTACACTACAGCCATGATGTGGCCCATGCACAAAAATTAACGCATTTAATCATACTTTATTTTTACACTCCAGACAACACACTTTAAGTTCCTACACTCCGATCACACGGTGCACCAGATGTGTTGAGTGACATTCGACAACAAAGCTCCATGTGGAAGGTGGCAGTAGCAGCAGCAGCAGCAGTAGCAGCAGCAGTAGCAGCAGCAGTAGCACTAATAAACATGATTTTGTTGTTTAAACATAATGTCTACTCATTGTTTCAGTCAGCCACTAAAATTAGTTTGAATTAAAAAATCTTGCTCATTATGTTAAATATTGACAAAAATGCGATTAATTGTGATGAATGAATCACAAAGCCCCTAATTAATTATTTTTTTTAATCGAGTCCCACCACTTGAGCTTGAGCCAGGACATGGTTTGGCTAGGTTAGTTTAGCTCATTGCTGAGACTGGAACAAGTTAGCATAGCTCTATCCATAAGTTGAAAAAAAAAATTCTATATTAACTCATAAAAAAAAAAAATTAAAAGATAAGGTAATCATTCATTACTTCCTTATATGGACATTTGTTGTGTTTACTTTATCTTGACCAGTCTAGCTCTTTCCCTAATTTCTAGCCCTTGGGCAAAGCTACACTAACAATTTCTTGATCTTACATTCACATTGACCATATAGACATACGGAGTGCATCATTCTTTTCATTTATCTCTCTTTGTAAAAGAAAAATATATTACCCAAAGAGGTAAACAAACTTATTAAAGGTCCAATTTGTAAGATTTAGTGACATCTGATGGTGAGACTGCAGATTGTAACAGAGGATTCTACCCACCCCTCTCTTCCTCAAGTGCATCAGGAAACTACAATGGCCTTTGCATACCGTAAAGTATGTTGGTCTATATTTGTATAGTAAACTTTGGCTTCAAAGTGTAAAACATATTTTGGCCAGTTTGCTCTGCTGTACAAATATGCTATACACCTCTAGATGATGGCCTCCGTAAAGCAAGGCCCATACATATGAAACTTACATATGCAAGGCTTATTCTCAGGGTATGACAACCCAACAATTTTAATTTCTAAAGTAATTATACACATATATTTATGGGTAATATAATCAAAGTCTGCCAATTTACCCGCCTAAATGTGACCCACAAGACAACACCTCTGATTGAATATGCAGATGACATTCATGTAAGAAACGATGTCTTAGCGGATCCAGTTTTAAAAGTTTTGAAAAATACTGAACAGAGTTTCACTTCAACCTTTGTAAGAGCTACTGTATGTGTATGTTATTTCAAGTGTTTCTAAGCTATCTTACAGACATGCGACGTCATTGCTGTAGTCTGGTTATTGGCTTCAGGTCAATAAATGCCACATTGAGAGACTTGTCTGAATTTTGTGGAAGACAAAAGAAAAGCTGTCGCAGTGTGTTGTGAAGAGAAGTGAGATGAAGAGCAGAACTTTCGTCAATAGAAGCTAATGATGAATGTCTGTGCTGTTGAAATCAGATCACATCACTGCCGACACTGCGATCTTTTCCCTTACTGTATTGGCTCTGCCTGAAAATTGGCACCAACAGAGGCAGAGCACGAACGCTGCATTTGTGAAATGAACAAAATCAATACATCAATTTCACAAATGGCTAGTAAGCTACAGCAAAATGTATTCATATATGTGTGTCATAATAAGTACAGTCACAAATCAATTATTATAAAGACAGGAGATAGGTTAGTGACACTACCTCAGTCAGGTCAAGTTGGATAGTATTGGTCAATGTTTAGAAGGAGGCAGCATACAAATGTTTAACCTTCGAAATCCTGTTGTTTTTTTTGTTTTTTTTTACAATTCGAATATATATTCAACTTTAGAATATTCGTTGACAGCCCTAGGGTCTGCTGTGAGTAAGTTTATTTCTTTATGTAGAGGGAAAGGCTTCCAGCTAAGGTAACTGATTCAAGGGGACATTAAGATAAAATGTTCCAAAAGGCTGGGAACTCACAGACCCAGCTCTACACCTATTTAAATAATCATTTGATATCATTATTACCAAGGAGTACATTTTTTGTCACACTTAAAACTTTTAGACCCACAAATACATGAATGATTTTATGCCTACCTCTGGTGAAGACTGTGTGTTTGTCTATTTCTTCAGAGTGATTTCTAAACTGGAGTCTCAGGTGAAGCAGCTGGAGCATGAGAACCAAGCCAGAGCCCGCCAGGCTTACCACAATAAAGCCCAACCCTCTGGTGCTGGGTAAGCACTGAAATATTAAAGTGTAGAGTGTTGTAATCAGTCACTATCATATGTACAATTCTAATATTTCCAAACTTTTTCTAGTTGGATTTTTTTTTTCATTGAAATTATATCATTGAATATTATTTTCCTCTATAACTCTAGACTTTCAATAACATGTTCACTTTTTCAGTGGTTCAAAATATTTAAGATATTAAAATAAATATCCAGTGTGCAGAAAATTTGACCAAATTCACAACCCAGCCCTTGACCTGTCAGCATTCAAACCAGCAATTGGCATTTTAAACCTTGAATTTTGAAAAATTAATGAAGAATGAAAATGGAAATTTAGATATACATTGCTTTATTTAGATGTTAAAAATGTCAGTTTTTAAAGGCTTTTAATTTAAAGATTTTCTTCCATGCTTTTTCATACATATCAGAGTAATTTCATCTTAGCGAACATTGTCATTATATTATCTATCATGTTCATTATGATGCTTTGATGTCTCAACATCACGTGACATGTCGCGGTAATCATCCACCAGACTCAGACACCTAATGCCTAAGTGTATACATTATTTTAAAAATTAAATGACCAGCGGACTATTGTTCACATGCGCCGATCTGAGGAGGTGCAACGATACCGCAATGAATTAGCCAAAAGAGTTATTGTTGATGCATGCACCAACATATTAGTGAAACTTTAAAACTTGACACTGGTAGTATGCTCTGTGCAATTATATAGGCATCACTCAGTTACTCGGGAAAGATAAACTTACCTTCATTCCGAGTAGAGGTCCGTAAAAAGGGGAGCACGCACCCTGACTGCAGGGCTTTAATGCTGGTATTTCTGCATGTTAACGCATGTAATCATCCCATGCAATGCAGCCTACACAAGGGTAGCGGCCAAATGGTGTGAATTTGAGTGCTAAGTTTATGTGTCTCTTTCGGAGGAGCCAGTTGGCATGCACTTTGGTTTCTGGGGACAAAAGCATTGAATGTGCGGTTGTAGTGCATTTGTTTGTTTGTAGGTCTTTGGGTTGTATGTTTACATATATATATATATATATATATATTATTATTATTTTTTTTTTTTTTTTTTTCCAATGTAAATATCAACACAAGTTTGATTTTTGTGGATTGCTGGGAGAGAATAAAAAAACCTCCTCTCTATACATCCTCTGCTGCATCATCCTTTGCAAAAAAAACAGACCACCTGTCACAGTACCTTCTCACATTCATATAAATCAGTTCCTATTTATTTATAAGTTTGAATTTCCTCTTGATGTGTCCACAGTCTTTTCCACCATCCAGACCTGCTGCTGTCTCACAGTAAAACCAATGGAGAGTCTGATATCACCCATAGAAAGACGCCCTGTCCTGTACCTGACCAGATGAATGGCGGTAGAAAATCCCCATTCCCTCAGTCAGATATCCACAGAAGGTCCCCTTTTATGTTTAATGATCAGTCCCCTGGACCTACAAGCTCTGTGGACATGTCCTCAGCTGCTGGGAGCTACAGGCAAGATTGAATAGTTGTGGAAATGTCCCCAGCTAAAGATAGTGAAGATATAAAGTGATTGATGGAGATCCTGTCTTGCAGGTGTGCATCCCCCCCAGAGTGTGAACAATCTCTGCCTCAGAGCAGAACACAGGAGCAGGACCAGTGGGAGAGTGGTCGGTCACAGGCGTCCTCTGCCCTGACGCCAATTATGAGGGCCCTGATCAAGCTGGAAGATACCAGAGCCACACAGAGCCGGGCCCCCTGTAAGAACAGCTCTTCCACCTACAGTATAACTTCAACCACTCAATTGAAATAATAATAATAATGTTGCACTTTTAAAAACAAGGTCACAAAGTACTTCACAGAATTAAAATATAATAAAATAAATGTACAAATGAAAACAAATCGCATAAGTTCACATCATCGTTCAATAAATGGTTCTCGCCGTCTTTTTGAACCAAAAATTGAGATTACTGATGTCTACTTAGATAAATAATATTTATGGTCAAAAACCTCATAGTCTCTTCAGATTAAGCCAGTTTATTGCTGCTCTCTGACAGCCTCTGTACAGGCGCTCTGTTTCGGAGCTAATGCCTGCCCCCAGGACACTGAGTCTCTTGTAATTGGCCAGCTACGAGCGGACTGACTGCTCCGCTGTGCTTCGCCCTACCGAACTGCAGGAGTGTCAGTTTGAGTGCCAGCACGGTTTAATTTACCCTAGTGTGGGAAAATACAAAATAACAATATTATGGATCATGTAAAATAAACAATTTAGTATAAATTGTTCCCTATTCAAAAGTAATACACACCGATCTCTGCCTGCCGCTGTCAGTAGTTAGCATAGGAACATGGGACACTTGCGGACACATAAACACACAAGATTTCACACAGGTCATGCAGCGGTTTACTTGTAAACAGCGTCACATGGACCTAAGACAAACACTCACTCTCACTCACTCATTTGCTACCGCTGCTGAGACAAACAGAAAAGGCGAGTACATACACTGCCTTTCAAATGCAGCTGCAATTAGCCGTCGTTAGCTATTGCTATACAAGACAAGGAGCAGTCCAGCTCATGAAGACATATTACTTCATTTGGAAATACTTACATTGCCTTCAGGAAATCCATTACAGATTGTTGGAACTGCTCTCTACTTGAGATGAAGTTTTGAGCCCCGCATTGTATTGCCCAAAGTTTGTACAACTATTCACTTCAAAGTAACTGCTACAAACAAACAGCATTTCAGGAAGCTCAGCAGGAATATTACTATCAAAAATTAACGATTTGTTCCTCATTAGAAGGGAGTCTATGAAGCGTCTGGTGTTGTTTTTGACAACCAGCAACAGAGCAACAATGAATTAAACGTTTTTTCTGAGACATGTTGCTCTCAACAGATACAATAGTTGTAATGGCGGAAGCGATTCAGCTTCTTCCTCTTCAGCTTGAATGTCCACGCCCATGACCGGGAGTAGCTGTTGGGGGAGGGTTCGTTGCACGTCAAATGTGCTAGTTACGTAACTAAACTCGACTTTTCAAAACTGCTTGCTTGAGCACAGGTAAACATTGAAGCTCTTCTTTCTCAGAAGTGGTTGAAGTGTTTATTGCGACACTTTAGTGATGTTCAGATATGGGAAAGACACGGGGACACACCAAAAAACATCAGTAATTTGATTTTTCAGTGAATGTCTTTAAGATTAGTCACACCCTGGCCTGAGAATGCCTTTGCTCGACCAGATAGTGATCTCATAGTTCTTCACCACATGCATTTACACCTGGTATTAACATTTGTCTCTGGTGTCCACATCACAGTCTGATTGCTCTCTGATAACGGTTGCCTTCAAATAATTATAAATTCAGTGTTAATTATATAGTATATTATCCATGCACTATAATTAGGTTATTTGATTATAGGCAGATGAACAGTGAAGTGTGGTGTACAGCACGTGTGATCACTTTAATGGAGCTGTTTTGTTTGATTAATCAGTTCTGTGTTTTATCTCGGCAGGGGTTGGCAGTCAGAGGCCCACTGTGGGTTTTGTGGAGCGGCAACATAAAGAGCCAATTCAGGAGCGAGCCAGGCTTCAGGCAGATAGAGACATGGTTCAACCTGGAGGATCTATGGCTACAGCAGGAGCAAAAAGACATAGGGAAGCAGAAAGAGCTCCATCTATACTGAGGCCTCAAAGGACTCTCTCTCCAGAGAGCCACAGATCCTCCTCACTGCCTCCAGCACAGCGTAACATAGCTCCAAATACACCCAGTATGTACTCCCAGTCCTTCCACACTTAAATTATCTTAACATCCATGCTGCTACATTTTTGATATCTACTCTGCTAAAATAATTTTGAAATAATATTGTGCTATATTGTCCTCCATCCAGCAAAAAGAGAAACCATGCTCCAGCCCCTGTCTGCCAAATCTAGCCCCAAGCGCTGCCCCACTGACAACTACTCCACTGCTTTTGGTCACATGCTGCCAAGAGAGGAGCACCTGCAGAAAAGGTATGACACACACCCTGCATAATATGAAGCATTAAATTGGGTTGCCTTAAACAAACAGTACTCAATAGTATGTATGGCCGATCAAATCGATCAAAATTGCTGGACTGATTGTGGGGCTGTTTATTTCTTTTTCATTAGAGAATATTTGTTTTACAGATGGAGTTTCATGTTTTTGAAATGACTGATAAATTACAGAATAAACAAGCAGCACACAACATCTGCATTGGTGTTGCTAGAAAACAAATGTGTTAAAGAGTTAGAGTAGGGTGAGCTGCTTTAGTAATCGAGTGTCCAATGGTTAGTGTGTTGTCTTTGGTAATTACTGTATAAGTTAGTGGGAAAACAGCAACAATGTGGTCAGATTTGGTGATGATTTGACACAAAAATATATAGACAGTAGTCAGGTGTGAACAGTCATACTTGAGCAGAGGTCTCAAACCCCTGGCCCACTAATCAATTTATTGTTGCCTCAATTTCTTGTCTTCTGTTCATAGAGAAATTTAAAACAAATTAACTAGTTACATTTACTTTTAACTGGATAGGGCAGCCATAGGGAATTGGGCTTGTAACCAGAGGGCTGCCAGTTTCAATCCTCACTAGGTCAAGCACTTAGGTACCCCTGAGCAAAGTACCCAATCCCTATTGCTCACTGTTAATTAGAAACTCTAATACAGTGTACCCCTAATGTAGGTCCCAAGCCCAGGTAAAAGGTATGTTTGCGTAAGGAAGAGTATCCTGCGTAAAAATCTCTGCCAAATCTCACATGTGGATCATCCACCTAGAGGGAGAAGCTGAAAGAAATAATCAATTCTACTTGTTTTTTCCTAACAAAGAGCAATCTTAAATTAGTTGAAATGTTATGCTAGTTATATTATTGATTTATTTGAAACTCTTTTTACCACAGTCCAAATAATTAATGGAAGCCACTGGTGAACTGTGAGTGTAACATCACAGAGAGACCAGGACCTGTAATGAAACAAACAACCAAACAACCAAACAACCAAATTTAAAAAAAATTTATGTTCTAACATTAAGTCATCATATAATAAGACGCTTCCTGTTGAAATGTAATGTAAATGTAATTCTACCATCTGCCACATGTTAGACCTTAAGATTTTTTCAGTAGTTAAAATACAAAAACTGCAATTTCTCACCAGAAACTTACAACAAGGAAAAAAGACAGGAGTCAATGCTCAACTATGATGTCCTTTTGCAGATTAAATGGCCATGCTGACCAGAGACGTCATTCATTCCACTGCAGCAGTCCCAGGAAGAGACTACAGTTTACATCAGCAGAAGCAGAAGATGGTAATGTATTCAAAATCTAATATATACACATAAATAAAACATATACTTTTACAGATGTGTATGTTCCCCTCCATTAAAGAAAGGAAAACCCAAATGGTCACTGAAATGACATGAAACTGATGAAATTGAAACGACATAAAAATGTACAGAAAATTATAACTATTGAAATCAGACATTTTGAATTGTGGTTCAGCAGAATTATTTTAAGAAACAAAATAATGAAACTGGCCTGGACAAAAATGATGGTACCCCTAGAAAAGACTGAAAATAATTTGAATATAGGGACATATTAAACTTAGAGCATCACAGTTATCTTCAAACTTGTAATCAGTCAGTCTGCCTATTTAAAGTGTGAAAAGAAGCCACTGTGCTGTTTGCTATCATGGTGTACCACACTGACCATGGACCACAGAAAGCTAAGGAGAGAGAGAGTTGTCTTGGGAGATTAAAAAGACAATTATAGACAAGCAGTTTGAAGGTAAAGGCTGTAAGACCAAGCAGCCTGATGTTCCTGTGACTACAGATGCACATATTATTCAGAAGTTTAAGTTCCAATGGACATTTGCCAACCTCCCTGGACGTAGCTGCAAGACAAAAATTTATGACAAATTGATGAGATGGATATTAAAAATGGTAACCAAAGACCACAGAACAACTTCAAAAGAGATAAGAGGTGAACCCCAAGGTCAAGGTACATCAGTGTCAGATCACTGTTCTTCTCCTTGTTTTTCAGACCGTCGTCAGCCACATTCCACCAGTGGTGTGAACCCTCCTGATGCAAACTCCGAGCTGGCCTGGGAGGATCAGAGAGTCTGTGGCGGCTCTGACCTGCATGGCACCTACGATGACTCAGCACCACTTCTTCTGGACAACCCCAACTCACTGGCTGAAGCCGAGAGACTTTTTGACGAGCTGACGCAGGAGAAGCAGCAGGTGAGCATCTCATTAACTGCAAAGGACGTGCATTCACCCTCCACTTGTCAGCCAGGGCGTTTTTTTATTATTTTTTTTAGTGACCCAGCAGAGGTGATTTAATAAAAGGTATGTGTTAAAGTTGAAGAGGTTTACAACTGACACATAGGCCTCTAATCGCCACCTGATCTCTTACATAATGTACGCTTCAATGGTTTTTATACCACAACTTCTATTTTTAGAAAGTTCATATCATAACCTTCTCTCTACCCTACACAATAACACACACAGATATGCAGGCACATGTACACACCAACACCATTTCCCACTCAACTAATAAAATGGATCCAGTGAAAATGTTTTAGATGATCATGGTTTGATTGATGTGATTATTTTTATTAATAAATGGTCTGTGTGTGTTTGTGTGTGTGTACGTACACAGATAGAGGCGGCTTTGAGCCGGATACCTGGGTCAGGGGGAAGAATGAGTCTACAGAGCAGGTTAAATGAGGTAAGCCTTTTCACATATTTATTATGTTTTTATATCCTTCCCCTTATATTTTTTGTTTTTGAACTACAACTGAATTTTTCATACATAGATTGTTTAAATACAAACCAAAATGACAATTTTGGACTTTTTACAACTCCTCAGGTGTGAAATTTGCTGCTTGGATAAAGTGGTAGAAGATGGTTTTTGGACAAAAAAAAGTCAGTGACCATAGACCATATATTAAAAAGTGGACATAGTCTTCCAGTATGCCAGATGAGGCCAACCTGGAAGTAAAAAGATAGTGAATAACCACTAGGGGGTGACTCTGGATGCAAGTCCTTATGAATTGAAGTCTATGGGAAACTACCTTTCTTTTCACTTGATATATAACATCAGTAAACATTTTCTGGAAGAAAATGTTGTTGATTGTGTATGTTATAGTTAGAGGAATTTAGAGGAAATAGACAATAAAGCATGGCAAGTTTCAGAATTAATCTCTAAACTTCAAAACTAGTGTTCCAATTATTCTTGTATACTTTAAGAAATCACACTCTTGCTGTTCTGTCTATTGTGTGTGAGAAATTGCTCACTTTTTTCCTCCCATTTCTTCTCCAATTTTGACTCTCAGAGCTGGACATCACATGACTCAGTTTGTTGACACGACCCTCCCATCTTAAGCTGTGTCAACACATTTGCTCATTGAGTTTGAGGGAGTTGGTCCTGGAAAGTCTTTGAATTTGATGTCAACCATGGAAACAGTATACCAGACATTATTCCAGCCTTGCAACACATCTCTAACTTCCTGTAGTGGATATAAAGTGATTACTACACTAGTGGAATCTGTTACCTGTGGATTCCCATTACTCCATCTTCTATGCATTTAATGTCAGTGATACTTCCTGCCACTTCTCAGGATCTCTGGTGATCCAGTAAAACGTTCTCTCATTTCAATCAATCAGTCAATCAAACTTTTTATATGGCATTTTTCATACAAGGCAATGCAACTCTAAAGTGGTAATGGGGATGTGAAGAACTGAGGAAAAGGACAAATAAAGAAGTGAGGAAAGCATCTTCCTTCTTTCTCCAAACATAAACAATGTCTCTGTGGACAGAGTTCTAGTTTGGTCTCATCTGACCAAAGGACATACTTCCAGTATGTATAATCTTTGTCCAGGTTGTCCTTAACATACTGCAGTCTGGTTTGAAGATGTCTCTTCTACAGAAGTGGAGTTCTTCTTGGTCTGCAACCCTCTCTCTTTGAATTTCTTGATGATGACACTTGGAAATGCTGTGACAACTCTGTATACTTCTCTTGCTTTGTGAGCATCAACAATCCTTTTTCTCAAGTCTAAACTAATTTCATTTGTTTTTGGCATGATGCTTTCCTAAGTGACAGCTCAGACAGTTACTGAAGCTTTGAGCTCAATAAAAAGGTCAGTTCTTAAAGGGGCTAATCATTTTGACCCTGGTAGTTTTTTTTTTTAATGGAAGCATCCAAAATAAAACTAGGATGTCTGAAAAAGCTGTGTTAAAAAAATATTGTTGGACAACTCATCTCTTTGTCGGCTGTTTTCAACATAAAATTGAAGATGGTGGATAGGTGTTGTGCCAAAACAGATAGAGACAAACTTATGGGAGAGCATCTTTCCAGATCGCCACAGATCCAGAGAGACAGCGGAAATGAATCTGTGCTATGAAACATGGTCACAATGAGCAGCAGAAGACTGAGCGATGGGAACAAACACAAGCAATGGATTTTGTGGTGAACCCTTGGTCATTCATGGATTCAGAGTAGATTTACCAAGAGCTGTTCTGCACAGCAACATTAACACAGCAGTTATTTACATTAGACTGACTGTTGCTAATGCTAACATTATGCTACATTATGCTTAATGTGACACTTATCCTTTCAGTGACAATGCTATCTTTAGCTGGTAGACTCCAGAGTTAAATGTTTTTCACAAAGCCACATTGTGTCCATTTGTTTTCCTCCCATGCTTTTGTATTCACTGACTCTTGAGTATGATGAAGAGAAGTTGAAGATGTCAGGATACTGAAGTTTGGAAAAACATTATCTCCAACTGTTCCTAAATGTTTAGAGTTTGCAATGAACTCTGACAGGTTAAATCCAACAGCAGTCCCCTTCTTTTTTTGCTGCATCTTTGCCTGCTATGATGTTTCATAGAAACCATGTCACCTGACATCTGGAGCTTTAGAGGAGCCCTCTTTTTCCAGAACTGACCTGAGATTGGTCAATGCCTCCCATGATGGGTTCGGATTTAGCAGAGGTTGTAAACAGAGCCCAGACGAGGTGCAGTAGGGTTATTCTTTCTCTCAGATAACTTGGTTTCCATCATGCTAAAAAGCAGCGAGGCCTCAATCCAGTTTCAACTGTTCATAGTTTTGCTTGATAATTGAACTTGATAATCTGAATTGATTGATGTCTGCCTCACTGCCTCCCTCAGGTGGCCTTAGAGAAACGTCTGGACAGACTGAATCGTCAGCTGGGATGTCTCCGCATGACTCTGAAGAGATTCCACGTCCTCCCCTCCTCTGCCAACATTTAGCAACGTCTGTCTTTATTCATGACAGTGTAGATGTTATAGCTGAGTGTGTGGCTTTTACACACGCACCAGTGATTGTCCTTTACTGTCTCTCTGTGCCATAACCCCACCTGTACAGTAACCCCGCACCATCATTTTTATATGTATGAATTATTATTACTTTGGGATATTTTTTTATATGTTGAGAAAAAAAAGTATAAAAGTATATTTTTAGTAATGCACAGATTTCTAAGGTGGTTTACTTTTTTAATCTCAGAAATATTAATCTGACATGACATGTTTTCCTTGCCATATTTAGTTGTGGGTTTTTAAACAGGATGTGTTTCAGTTTAAATGTGAGAAATGGAAAAAAAAAAGTTTTCAGTGCAGCAGACATTCATCCTTTTGGCTACCAATTTTTGTGACTGAAGTTTTTTTTATTTACAATATTATGTGTTATACTGCTGGACCTGTCCAGGGTGTACCCTGCCTCTCGCCCTATGTTAGCTGGACATAGGCACCAGTGACCCCTAGTGGATAAAGCGGTAGAAAATGAGTGAGTGAGTGTTATACTGCAAAGTTTGGGGTGCATTTTTAATTTGTTCCTCTTTTTGTTTTGGACCAAATCATCAAACTTGAAGGAACTATTAGTTTACTTGAATCCACTTGCCTCTTTTTCCTTTGTTTACTTTACATGACCACTTGTCAGTTTTATGCTTCATATTTAAAATTTGCTGCAGAACTGGAGCCACATTTTCACTACATATACACACAGTTACACACACACTGTCAAATCCTTGGGCTTGTTTTTCTCTTCCTGTTCCTGAAGGGTTTTTTTGCACTGCTTCTGTTTGCCATCACATTTTTCTACAATGACATGTCTTCACTGGAAACAATATTGTTGTTGCACAATAAATCGAGCTTTTTATAACTAAAGGTGTGGCTGCTCTTTTATAACCTCTGTTTTCAGTGATGCCCAGATTATATAAGACACAGCCATATCCTGTAAATGTAAAAATGTAAAGATTTTCTTTTATCTTTTATCTTATCTGCTTCTCTTTTTGTATGCATCATCATTTTGTGTATCAAATGTTTTTTTCTTTTTTTTTTGTCTGAGTAATTGTGTGGACATTTTGAGCCCTTGTGGGTTTTAAGTATTTCTGCGGCCATTTTATGTGTTTTTGTTCTACCTCTTTGTGGTAATTTTCCATTTTTCCTCACGTGTTCTGCCTATGTGAGGTAAAAAATTAGGGTCTTTGTGCTTTTGCATATTTTTTGTTAATCTTACATGAATTTGTGGTTGATTTGCATACATTTGTGAACATTTTGAGCCTTAGTGTTTGTGTTACATTTTTATGGTTATTTAGTGTGTCTGTCTGGTTGGTTTTCATATATTTATGTTCACTGTGTGTCTCTGTACATCTTTGTGGTCGTTTTGTGTCTTTGTGATCATGTTATTGACTTTCCATCATGAAATGATGACAGTCCTGTCAGATAAATGGTTTAGGAGCCTGAATCTTCCATACTTCTGGGCCAGGATTTTTATTTTTCTACAGCCTATGGTGTCATATAAAGGTAAGCTTAATTCCTCCACCACTGATCACAATTGTCTGTCATTTTCATCGGTTTGTTTTTAGCCCCTGCAAGGCGCTGTGTGCAGTAGGGGGCGCCTTTTCCCCTTTAGTTTTCCAGTAGAAGGGACGTCCTGCATGTGTTCTGATGTAACTGTCTGCAAACCTGGTTTAATCTTCATCAGCAGCTGGCAACACTGAAGCTCAAACCCAGAACATCCATGTGTTGGATCCACGGAGCCGCGGTGATGTCCTCGATGACTGTGTTCGGGGACAACAGGACGCACACCACCGTGGAGTAAAAGCACCAGTGGTGACAGCTCACCTCCCTCTGGTCTTCACCGTGGACAGACATCTAGCCGAGAAACTGCGGGCACGCTCGGAGCAGGTGCGTCTCTGACGATGAGTGACTGTTGACACGATGTGTGTGTGTGTCTGCGTGTGCGCTCATATACAGTCACCTTCACGCTGATGACACAGATGATTAATGCAATATTAATATCCATTATTGCCAACAGTGTGGCGGGGAATGTTTGTGAATGGGAAAGGACGGTGGTCACATGGTGTCCATTTATCATAACAAACCAGCTGACTATGGCAGCCTACACACACGTTTGTGCTATCAGAGTGGGGACCCTCATAGACATAATACATTCTCTAGCCCCTTACCCTAACCTTAACCATCACAACTAGATGCCTAACCCTAACCTAAACCCAATTCTAACCCTAACCCTAAAACAAGGTCTTAACCCTGAAAAAGCCATTTTCAAGGGTGAAAAAAGTGAGGACTTAGTTAAATCTTTGTAGGGTTTATACGAGTTTTGGTCCTCACTCTGCAGCAAGTACAAGAACACACACAGGTTTGCGAATCTATGCTCTTAAGGACTTGACATTGACTTCGGTTCATTTGGACAGCCTAACCAAAGTGTTTTACTAATCCTAACCTTAATCTAACTACTATTCAAATCTTAGTCCTAAACCTAACTGCTTCCTTAAAAATGAGTTTCTGGCTCATGAAGACCAGATTTTGGTCTCCATGAGGACTACAAGGTCAATGTACTGTATATGCCACAAAAAGTTCTGAAAAACAAATATGGACAGACAGAAATCTTAATGAGGACGTTCATAGACATAATGCATTCTAGCCTCTTACCCTAACTTTAACCCTTATATAAGCCTAATTTTAACCCTAATATTAAAGCCAGGTCTTCACCCTGAAAAGTCATTTAAAGTAGTGAGGACGAGCCCAATGGCCACACTTTCCCAAAATGTCCTTGATGGAATAACCTGGTCATTCAGTATATTCAGGTGGTCAGCTGACCTCATTCTTTGGGCACATAATGTTGCTGAACCTAGACCTGACCAACTGCAGCAACCCCAGATCATTGCACTGCCCCCACAGGCTTGTACAGTAGACACTAGTCATGATGGATGCATCACTTCATCTGCCTCTCTTCTTACCCTGATGCTCCCATCACTCTGGAACAGGGTCAATCTGGACTCATCAGACCACATGACCTTCTTCCATTGCTCCAGAGTCCAATCTTTATGCTCCCTAGCAAATTGAAGCCTTTTTCCTATTGGTCTCACTTATTAGTGGTTTTCTTAAGGCTACAAAGCTGTTCAGTCCCAATCCCTTGAGTTGCCTTCACATTGTGAGTGTGGAAATGCTCTTACTTTCACTATTAAACATAGTCCTGTTGTTTTTCTACGTTTAAGTGATTGCCAATCGCAATCACAATTTCTTTCCGACCACATTTCTTCCTCAAAGACAATGGTTCCCCACTATCCTTCTAGTTTTTAATAATGCGTTGGACAGTTCTTAACCCAATTTAAGTAGTTTCTTCAATCTCCTTAGATGGTTTCTGTGTTTGATGCATGCCAATGATTTGACTCTTCTCAAACAGACTAACATCTTTTCCACAACCACAGGATGTGTCTTTCCACATGGTTGTTTAAGAAATGAGAAGCTACTCATTGCATCCATTTTATAATTACACTACCTACCAGTCAAACGTTTTGACACACCTTTTGCTGTTGTATCTTATCAGGCTCAGTCTCCACACCAACATATTCATTACACGGCCCAAAGCTTCCCTCTGTAGTTACTTTTGATTAATCACAATTTGTTTACATTTATGTTTATTTTCAGGCCATTAGTGGTTCAATGCTCTATTTCTTTCTGACCAAACAACACTTAGCTGATTGATTTATTCACCCATATACACATAGTCTCTTGGTAAAATGTTGTCTCAGAGAGCTCCCGTTGGTCAGCAACTCTGCAGGACACCTTTTAAAGTATTCAAATTAGACCATGTACATATGCAGAGAACATGCAAACTCCATACAGAAAGGCCTTTTACGGACCGCATCACAAACCTGGGTCTTTTTGCTGTAAGGCAACAGTGTTAGCCACTATGCCACCAGTTCAAGTCACAGCCCTTCAATTGTATTCAATTCAATTACAACAAATATATAACTATATTAAAAAAAGACAGCAAATTTCTTAGTATAACCCCATACAACACATTTACAGGTAATCAATGCATCAACTGTGAATCTGTTTCAGTTTTGAAGAGCAAAGGTAACTTTATCCTGTACTGACCTACTTACACAGAAAGGACCTTGGTGTAGGATGTAATAAGCTGTGTTTGGGCAGTTCATCTTACCATAGCACAGTTGGGAATGGTAAACATTGATCTGGCTTGTATTTCCACTGCAGGGTATGTAGGCTGGATGTCAATAGCTGTGTCTTTACGTACACAGTGTAGCCCACCAGTAGATTCAATGAGTAAGAATAATGTGAACACAGTTGACCACGCATACTGACATGATATCAAACTTCTGTTTGGTTCAAACTAAGTTATAGTGTGTAATTGTTGAATTCCCTGTAGTTGCAGGGGCCTTCAGGAACACAAAAATGTGAAATGCCCTATTTACAGCCACTTTTGGGTCTGTCCATTCAGGACTTCTGCAAATTGCTGTCACTTTTCCCAAAAAAGAAATTTGAATGAATTTATAATGACCCAACATGTGTTTGAATAAATTGCCTCCCCAAGATGTCGTTGCTGCTCCACAGGATTCGAAGGGCCTCTTATAAGATTGCAGCCTGCATGTCAAGCAGTTTGAAAGTGAACTTTACATCTCACATACATCCCACTCCCCTGTTTTAACTATATTTAACTACTTTTTATTTATTATTTGTTATGCTCCTAGGTACATATGTATTATAAGTTTAGGTATGCCTTGTTTATTTATTTCTGCTGGACCTGAGTGACAGTTTTTGCTCCCCATGTTTTGAACATGCTGACTGACAATGAAGTGACCCTTGAACCTTGAAATAATATCGAATTTCAAAAAAAAGGTGACAGCCCTACTATTGTAGAAACCCTGCAGTGGACAATTAGATCCATCTCCCCACATGGAGATGGATCTAATTAAATAAGATGGGCTCATTCTAAGGCAATGAATAGTTGTGGGTGATTTTACCTTTAAACCAAATTTAGCTTTCCAATTAGATTTTTTAATGTCTTTAGGACTGAACATGTTCTGTGTAGAGTGTGTATATTCTCTTTGTGTCTGTTTACTCCAGCTTCCTCCCACACTCATGCATATTGGGCTTTGGTTAATTGGCGACTGTAAATCCAGGATGTAACCTGCCTCTCAACCATTGTCAGTGTGTGGGATTGACCCGAGCTCCTCCTAAATCCTTGAAGGAATACTCGGTTGAGAATATTTCGGTGAATGTACTTACTCAAAGACAGGTGAATTTGATGTCTGTGCTACAGTGAGTGCGAGTGATGGAGGTATCTGATCTGAGACACCACAGTTGTTACAGTACGTAAATGAAGCAACTTTCATTTGTTAGCATCACTTGTCTATCTGACCATTGTAGAACTCCATAAAGGCCCAAACCTTTATGGGGCCCTAAGATAAACTTGATTTGGGGCCCACCATCTAGGAGTTGGCTGCATTTGACTGTTATTGATAGAGGTTTAAATTACGCTTTAAATAACGTTAATTATATTATAGCTGTATTATTTCCTCCAAACCGGTGTCACTCCTGTTTTTTTTTAAACGTTAGAGGGCAGTAAAAAAAAGTGAAGCACTACATGTGGTGATACTGACTATGATTTAAAAAAAATAACAAAATACAACTGTAGACATTGCATTTACACATATATGAATGCATCAAAAGATATCTGGCTTTCTTTAATGTTAAAATGTTTTTCTACCCACTAGTCTTGTCCCCAAACCAAAATTTTTGTTTTAATACTGGTACCAATATTAATTTCAATAATTTTCGATACACAAAACACAAAAATGCCATTATTGTTCTTAATTTTAACACTAGAAAAATAGAACAAATTTAAGTTTAAAGATAACTTCTTAGTAAGACACTTTTAGATCCATTGGACACACACACATATATAAAATGCAATTTAATTTAAAAATTAAATTTGCATTTAATTTTTAAATTAAATGGGGACATTCACTGAAAAATCAAATGTCTGATGTTTTTTGGTGTGTCCCCGTGTCCTTCCCGTATCTAAACATCACTAAAGTGTCACAATAAACACTTCAGCCACTTTTGAGAAAAAATGGCTTCTCTGTTTACCTGTGCTCAAGCAAACGGTTTTGAAAAGTCGAGTTTAGTTACGTACCTAGCACATTTGCCGTGCAACGAACTCTCCCCCCAACAGCTACTCCCTTTCATGGGTGTGAACATTGAACCTGAAGAAGAAGAAGCTGAATCACTTCCACCATTACAACTATTGTATCTGTTGAGAGCAACATGTCTCAGAAGAAAGGTTCAGTTCATTGTTGCTCTGTTGCTGGTTGTCAAAAACAACAGCAGACGCTTCATAGACTCCCTTCTAATGATGGATATCGTTAATTTTTGATTCCTGCTGAGCTTCCTGAAATGCTGTTTGTTTGTAGCAGTCACTTTGAAGTGAATAATCTGCGCTCAAAGCAAGCGGATTTGAAAAGTCGAGTTCAGTTACGTAACTAGCACATTTGCCGTGCAACGAACCCTCCCCCAACAGCTACTCCCTTTCATGGGTGTGAACATTCAACCTGAAGAAGAAGAAGCTGAATCACTTCCACATTACAACTATTGTATCTGTTGAGAGCAACATGTCTCAGAAGAAAGGTTCAGTTCATTGTTGCTCTGTTGCTGGTTGTCAAAAACAACAGCAGACGCTTCATAGACTCCCTTCTAATGAGGAACAAAGAGCAGAGTGGATATCGTTAATTTTTGATTCCTGCTGAGCTTCCTGAAATGCTGTTTGTTTGTAGCAGTCACTTTGAAGTGAATAGTTATACAAACTTTGGACTCAAAACTTCATCTAAAGCAGGGGGCAGTTCCAACAATCCGGAATGGATTTCCTGGAGGCAATGTAAGTATTTCTAAATGAAGTAATAATGTCTTTATGAGTTTAAATGCTTCTAGTCACGTATAGCAATAGCTAACAATGGCTAATTGCAGCCGCATTTTAAAGGCAGCGTGTGTTCTCTGTTTGTCTCAGTTTGTGTGTTTATGTGTAGGCTAGCATGTTTTGGCTCGGCGTTAGCATGAGCGTTCCTACGCTACTAAATGCGGCCGCCGGAGGTCGGTGTTAATTCGCCTTTTGTTTGTCTCAGCTCCACGTGACGCTGTTTACCAGCGTACCGCTGTATGAGCTGCGTGGAACCCTGATATTTACGTGTCAGCTAGTATGTTTTGGCTCGCTGTTAGCATGAGTGTTCCTACGCTAATTACTAAATGCGGCAGATGGAGGTCGGTGTGTGTTACTTATGAATAGGGAACAACTTATACCAAAATTGTTTTACACTATCCATAATATTGTTTTGTATTTTTCACATTAGGGTAAATTTTTCACATTAGGGCACTCAGCTACGGAGCGTCATTCCGCTGGTAGCTGGTAGCTGTTTAGAGAGCAGCAATAAAGTGGCTTAATCTGAAGAAACTATGAGGTTTTTGACCATAAATATTATTTAGTTTATCTAATCTCGATTTTTGGTTCAAAAAGACCATTCTATGTCACTTTTAAAATAATGACATTTTCATAGGGGGGCTAATAATTTCGTCCTCAAGTATATATATAAAATATCAACTATTGGTCTTTAAACTATTTGAACAGGTCAGGATGCTTGTCCCTCAAATGTTTGCCATGTTTGATATATTTCCCCCCTTGACGAGACATGTTTTGAAGCACCATGTGCAGAACGGCATTTCACTGTTTTCAGGTTCCCCCTTTGCATTTGCCTTGAAGCCAAAATATTTTCAAATTGCGCCGCCCCCAACAACCCCCACCGCGCCTCGACGTGTGCCTCGGCTCATATTACAACTCGGCGATCCCTGAAACGTCCCACAGCAGCGTCACATCTGTTAGCAGCCGGAGACACTGCAAAGTGTCTGTTAGCCTTATAGACAAGCTTTGCAGTATTAGGTGCAGACAAACATTCTGACCTGCAGAGTCTTCACTGACAGACACTACTGCTTAGGCGTGTCAGTAATCCTGCTGCAGGTAGAAGAGCTGTGTGTCAAAGAACTTCTGTGGCACACACAGGCATTCTCATAAAGAAAAGCAGTACTGTTTGCCCCCCAAGTGTAGTGTATTATCGTTTTGAATTGTTTTGAATGTTTTGAATGTTTTAGTACCGTTTAGTTACCTATTAAGTACCAGTATACTCTACCTCCCTACCTGCCACACACTATCAGGGGGCCCCAAGCAGCCACTTAAATCCCTTATGCCTCGGGCCGGCTCTGCTACATGCAGTGGAGATGGTCTTTAACATATTCAGACATAACACTTGTTTTCCCCACCTGTCCCTGTGCTGCTGCTGAATGCACTCAAACATTCCCTCATTCAGGTCTGATAGTATTGCCTGACAGATCCAGTTTACAGATGAAGAAAGCACCATACAAACATTGTTACATACTTTCTCTTTATGAAGACCAAACAGAGCCGAATAATCAACAATCAACAACAACAAAAATCAGCAAAAGTTACCCAATGCATCTTCAAGTATAGCTCTCTATATACATACATTTGACTTGTTTACTCGCCCACTGTGTAAAATCCTGCCTGTCTTTGCTACATATTTTCTGTACGCAGTGCCAGCAATGTCTGTTTTAAGACAGAAGGTGAAAACACTCGTGGAGATCTTGTGTGTTTGATCCCCACCAGCAGCCTCTGACTTATTTAGATGGATGCAATGGAACCCAAACTTTCTAGGAAGCACACGTGAAACCTAGAAAGCATTAATCAACCTGTCTGTCTCCTCAGTGCTTTAAATAACCACTATTACCACACAGTCTCTGAGCTGTAGACGGAAAGAATTGTGTTAATTCTTGTAGCTTTTCACAGATGAAAAATAATAAAATAAAATAATAATAATAAAAAAACAATAGAAAGAATACATGAATATTCAAGAGTCTTTAGCCATTTTAGCTCTGTGAGGCTGCACTGCTGTAGTTTATCACCATATACAGACAAACATGTTCCAGCATATATTGGATGAGCTAATGGATTGTATCAGCATTAAGATTGATTTTATTTTGATATAAGTGCCAGTGGCAGATAATTTGCTGCCAGCAATTTCTTTAGTTACTGTATCTGTAGTCAGAATTCCTGTCAGCTCACATTCAGAATTACAAGTCAATAGTTGACATGATGGAGGTGATAGTTAATGTTCAAGAGCCTGTGAAGTGAAGAGAGACAGCTGCTGCCATCCTGGATGTCACGGAGTTCATTACATCAGTGATGCTTAATTGCATCCACTTCACATGTACATGGGTGTAGCCTTGACCTGGAGGAGAGGTCATCAGGTGATGTCCAACTTTCAGTGTTTTTGACCCAGACCACAACACTCTCCAGTGGGGGGGGTCAGCAGTGGTGGCCAAATCTCTGCCCCCTCTCCTCTCACTTGTGCTACTGCCAACAGGAGACTCTGTCTTTGGCTTCCCCAAGCCTTTTGGGCTGGGTATCCACAGCATCCCAGTTCCACTGTGAACAGCCACAGCAGCTGTTCTGGACCAGTTGATATTTGGTCTTCTTCGTCTCTGCTTCTCTGCTTCTTCCCAGCCCTCAGTTCTATCAAGTGAAACTGGCTGGGGCTGTTTACTTCGGAGTACCTTAATTTGTTAATTAAAATACTATAATGAATAATATTATATAATATTTTTCCTGGTGTATCAGTTCTCTTATTACATAAGGAAGATATGATATTTTGACCCGATTTAAACCGTATCAATGCATGACTCTTGGTAATGGTACTGTTTTAGTGATGAAAAGTCAGGACATCACCAAAATCATTGCTATTCATTTCCTAGAAGCAGTTTTGGATTTAAAAAAAAGACACTTTCTGTAATATATTTGTTGCGGTATCTGTTTGACTGTCAGTTCATTATCGAGGATTTAAGAAACTGCAAGAGCAGATGTATCACGCAGCTTCCCTATCACCACAACCTTCCGATCTGTGGCATAATGTACTGGTTTTATTTCCTCCCATTTCAGGTTCATTGTGCATGAGTTTAATGTGTGTGTGTGTGTTTGGGAGTGAAAGAAGATGGAGCCTGACAGGATCTGATTATTGGGCCAAAAATGATTAGGTTTGCTTTAATGAATGCTGTTAGGAAGTAGCCACTGCAGAAAGAATGAGTCATAGTATTGATTGCCTCCCCCTCCTTCCCTTGCCCCACCTCTTCACCCTCCCTCCCCAGCTTCTCTGCCCTTCTTTCTTTCTTTCTTTCTTTCTTTCTTTCTTTCTTTCTTTCTTTCTTTCTTTCTTTCTTTTTGCCCCTTAAAATTCAGATTTTGCTCAAATGGTCCAGAGAAAGGATAGCCAGGATTGGAGGAGAGGTGGCTTGCAGCCCAGGCCGAGGGTTGCATACCAATGACGGCGTGACTCGCACGGTGCTACAGTCTGGATGAGTGAGGGGAGGAGGGTTGTGGTGGAGGCCTTGTCACGAGATGCCACGTCATCTCCATGTGTGGAATCTATTTTTAGCAGCGTAAACAGAGGGATTCCAGCCCACTGATCATGGCATCACAGTGGGGGGTCGTGTGGAGACACACTCTGTGTGTGCCGGATGTGAATGAATCACACTCATATGAAGCTCTCTGTCTGTCCGCCTCCGCTGTTGTCATCCCCCCCCCCATCCACTACCTCCACCTGTCATTGCGGAACAGTGTGCCACAAATAGACTCTTAGTCTGTCTTTCTCCCTGTGCTCACTTGGCATGCACATGTGCACCGGTTCTCTCATGTAGAATATGGAAAGCCTCCACTAATTAGAAAATGGATCAACGTGATTACAGAGAAGCAGCGAAACACAATAATGTCAAGTATACAGCTTTTTTTTAAATACATTAGCCACTGGTAATAAGAACTTTGGAGGGGCGGGGCTGTGTGGAACACATCTTGCCGCTGCTTCCGTGTTGCAAACCTAACGACTTTGTTGCTATATTTAGTGAGTATTCAGACCCTCTAGAGACTCTTTTTCAAAAAAGTGACTAATGACAAATCTAGCGTCTTTTTCTTCAGTTATCTGAGACTTTTGGAGACACTGATGTGAAAGCACGTATCATTCTACAGTCTTTGCATCGGCTTTGAATGTGACGCAGCCTCTCATGTGCAGAAACGAATAAATTATGGAGGAGGGGGAAAAAATCACATAATAAAAGTTCCTGGTAATTTTGGTGGAAAAGGGGCTAATGTTAAATGAGTGCAGCACATTTGTCCTTATTTCTGGACTTATGAACTAAATAAACAAACATTGTTTGTTGTGTCCTTATTACACTATCTGATGGTAGCATTCACAATGTTAACATTTATTCGAAGGGTGTTTTCCATGAATGAATGACTGCTGCTGTTAGTGTTTGTTCATGTGTGCTGCGTGACATTGCTGCTTGTCTTTTTCTGGCTGTAAATGACACAATGAGAAAACATAATCAACAGGCCTCGAGTATAACTCCTCCAACAAGTTGTAAATTCAGAAATTGAACTTACTCAACTGTGAGTTGAGGGGCTGAGACCGGATTATTATAGGTGAGAGATCCTTAACAGTCATGAGCGACATGTCAGAGAAGACAAAAATCTAAACTAAAAAAACACTGTCATATAAATAAACTTGTTCTGTAAATTAAGTAGGCAGTTAATTAAGTAACACCCAGTCAAAACTAATATTAAATCCTCCCTTTATGAACACTGCTGTGGAGGTTGGTTCATCTACAGGATATTTTGGAGGCGGGAATTAGTTTATTTTGTCAACCCATTGATATGATTGGATCATTCTTCTACACGTGTGAGCATAGTACACAGGAAAACTTTGTTTTAAAAATGGAAATCTATTCTTTATAGAAATGGACACCCCTTTATGTGACAACAGTTTTTCATAGTTTTGAATGTAGCAGCCATTTTAATGACTTCAACTGTATACCATTTTAAATGCATTTGTGATCGTCACGTTTTTAAAGGCAGTTTACTTCACTGTGTAATTCTAGACTCACATGGTTAACAGCAGGGAGTCCGATGGTGCCCTCACAAGAACTCTTGTATATATATCCATACCTACCATGGGGGGATGTGAGACCAAGCTTGTGGTTGGGGGATGGGGGGAAGTTTGTTCTGAGTCACATTTGGCCATGTTTGCAGAGCTTTGTTTGTGCACTTACTCTAATTAACAGTCTTTGTTGAGCTGCAGTGAGCTGTTGTTTCCTCATCAAATATTCACACACTAACACACATATATTCACACACTCAGAGCATCAAAGCTAGTTAAAGTTAGTTAAAAGTTGCTTTTGGTTTCCCAGATTAGAGACTGATTGCGAACATATACTTGTTCCTGGTTGGTGTAGAACACAGGTGTCTAACTTGTGGGCCCCAATTACATTAGGTCTGCCACATAATTATAGATATTCAGTCATAATTACTGTGTTATTAAATGTTCTATGTTCAACATATATATATATATATATATGTATATATATATATATATATATATATACATATATATATATGTATCTTGTTTTGCCTCATAAATGCATTTTTATTGTGAAACACACATCATTCCATATCAAATCAGACACATATCATGAGGGAATATTGCAATCTTAAACATATAATACTCTCATTTACTACTGAACAGTTTTTTTTCTCTAGCCTACCCTTTTGAACAGACTAGATTCTCATTGGCCCCCATGTCATTTGAGTTTCGAAACCCCTGTTTTTGAGTAAATGAGTAAATGCTGTTGTACACACAGGTTAAAAAAAATCTTGTTCGTTCTTTTTCTTCTTTTAACATTTTAAATACATTAAATACATTAAAATTAAATTAATCACATTCCCATTATTTCCACTGTTTTCACAAACAACTAGATTGGATATGATAAATGTTGTCAGGTCAGTGGTGGTGCTGCTTGAACAGTGATGGTTGTTCCACATGGATAGAGAGAGGAATTTTCAAAGATAATCAAAGGTTCACAACATGAATTAAATAAAATGCAGGTGATTGTGTTTCCACTAATTTATTATCATCTGAAAATTAAGAAATGTTGATGAATAATGTTAGAATGGACCCTTTGCCATATTGTATTGATGTGTTTGTACAGTAGCCCACAATGAACATGTGCTATGTGAAGGCCACCATAGTTTCACCTATTTCTCCTAAGCACTTATAGCCCATTCCCTCCTTGTTCAAATGACTCTGCAATGCACACAGATTTTTTAAAGTCTTCCGCTCTGATCACCAAGACATATTCATTTCTTTTTCATCCTCCCTACTTTTGCCAGTGTTGTGCCATTTTTGGTGCAATGCTCTGACATGCAAGTTAGTAGCAATCCTTACTTTTTTAAACTTGGGAACAGCACTCGATATTGTTTATTTCATCAGTCAGATCATCTATATGATTAAAGTGAGACTGGAGTAAAAGATGCAAAATAGTAACATTATCGCTGTGGGGAGTCAATCCAGCAACCTTCTGGTTACTAGCCAAGTTCCCTTTCCGCTTCCACTGACCATGGGCTGCCCACTGGTCCTCGACTTACTTCACTTTAAAAAGTGAAAATTTTGACCAGCCAGTGGCATTGCAATCAATACAAAGTCATTAAGATCGATCATCTGGAGACCTTGCATATCTGTTCCAGATATCTCCATGATCATCCACTCAACTGTTGTCACATTCATGACTGGTTGTGTACCAAGTGGACACTTGAATTTGCTGGATGAAGAGTCATGGAACACAAACATTCATATAGGGCTGAACACTCTCACTCACTCATCTTCTATCACTGGTGCCAATCCCAGTTGACATAGAGCCAATGTGCACAGTCCATCTCAGGGCCCCATTAAGATATTAACTTCTATTTTTCAAATTGGCATGAGAGCAAAGTGCAGCCTGCGCTATTTGCTAATTGCATTGTTTTAAATTGCAATTTCATTTGAAAATTAGTAATTATTCAGTCCTAATTCCACAGTAATCCAACCAATAGCTGCTGAGATGGTTCAGTCTGGAGAGATGCCAGATGGTTCAGTCTGGCTGTGTGTTAGCCAGCCTCTGAGGCCAGGAGCCAGGCCAAACGGTAATGATATTAGGTCTGAGGAGTGGAACTATCCCTGCTCAATCTCTGCGCCAGCAAATCTCTCAGCTCAATTAACAACAGTGTCTTCCTCTGTTGTCCTACTGTTTCCTTGTCTGTATCTCATTAACAGGAACTCCTCCTCCTTCTGTCCTCCCCCACTTCCACTTACTCACCCTTGTATTATGTGTAATTGACAAGGCTGGATTAGCAACTGCATTTAGGAGGCTTTATCTGAAATTAAATGTATTAACCAGAAGTACATTTGCATGAGTATAAAATAGTTTGGTTTATTTACAGTAGACCTCGAGCATTTATAAAAAGAAGAGGAGTCTGGGACAATGAGCCTCTGCATGGATAATTTCAATACTTAACACTGAACTGTGAAGATAGTTCACCCGGATCAACAAATTACTTACACATATACACTGGTTTACACCTGCAAAAAGGAGGTTTAGAGAGTCCATTTGAATGGCAAACCAGCCATTCAAATGAAGATTTTCCAGGGACACACTTCAAATACAGAGCTACGAGACGTTTCCCTGATTAACCAAATAAACCAGATTACCAGATAAATACTGTTATTACCATGAACTAATACTGGTTAGCATTTTATGTAGCTATGCTAACCATAATTGTATTGTTAAAAGTGGATGTATTACAAATACATTAAATAGCCACAGTCATCAACTCTAATTGCAAAAAAGAACACAGTCGCTTCAGAAAAATGAGCCTCTATATCTCACTCAGTAAATATTTTAAATATTGATGATAAATTAATGATTACAAATGGCACATACGAGTGGACAGCAGTGTGATTGACAGCTGTTACTGTCAATCTCAAGGCTTCAAAAAGGGTCACTACAGGCTGCTACTTGATCGAGTTTCCCACTAAAAAAAACATCTGTGTCTGCTTATATGATGATGATGATGATGATGATGATGATGTCATGTCAGGGGTATCCTAACTTGGCCAGACTTATTGTCATGGAAGGGGTGTAGTCACCTTCCACTTTCCAAAGGAATTACCAATGTACATACTGTAGGTCAAAAAAGCCTCTGTAAACAATTGGATAGACCTACAACCAATCAGACCGTTGATCCAGGCGACGTTTGCAAAGCGCCAAAAAAATTATGACTGCTCTTCAGTGGCCACCATGTTGGATGTATACAAAAGCTGCTTCTCTGTGGTCAGTGCGATAAGCCTGTCTCTAGCATTCCAGTGATTGGTTCCTTTTTAGGAGATTCTGAAGTTGGCCAAAATGGTGTCCTTGCCAGACGTGTCTGCAGACTGAAATCAAATGGCTGGCACACTCTGCTGGGTTTACCCAGGCTAGGGGTATCCCATTTCTTGGAACTGAGTTACTCGGGGTGGGGGGGGGGGGGCTATGAGAATTGGGACTTGGCCAAAAGCTTTTGCCAGCAGGGCTCAGTCTAGGCTTTACTAGAAAACTTCTATCTGTGTTTGTAAATGAAGCGAACACCATGATGGATGCAGGACGTGAGCACAGGCCCAGATGAAGAGCGTGAGCAGTGATTAGCTGAGCTCTCCTCCTTCCTCAGACAGTGATGCATCGCCGTCATTTACCAGAACGCAGGGAAGCAGAGCTATTTACGAAGCGTCACAACTAACCCCTGTTCTTATCCACAATCACCATCATCACGCTGCTTGCTGCACCCTACCCCCTCACCCTCTCCCATCTCCCCTCCACCACTGCCCCGAGTGCTAAAAATAGCTCCTCACCCAGCCACCACGTCAGGGTGCATGTTCACTCTCATTTGCCGCCCACGC
This sequence comes from Brachirus orientalis, assembly GCA_016785285.1. Taxonomy (NCBI): domain Eukaryota; kingdom Metazoa; phylum Chordata; class Actinopteri; order Pleuronectiformes; family Soleidae; genus Brachirus; species Brachirus orientalis. Next base: position 835,944 of record JAFBJR010000905.1, read on the forward strand.
CTTTTTTTTTTTTTATTTTATTTTTTTTTATTGTCATTTTCTGACAGTGTCACATGATCCCTTTAGCTCTGGATGAACGTGTTTGGCATTCATCAAGGGAAGATGAATTTCACACAAATATTTCTTTGTGTTCATTGTGTTTTGCTGCCCTAATATTTCTGCTTTCCTATTTGTCTCTCTTGTTTATATTAGACCTGACCGAGGAAGGAAATTATTTCTGCCTGGCACTATGTGTTATTATGAGTGTGACATTTTGGGCAGCACACACTGTGGCTGTTGCACTCATGTTTCTGAACATGCTTCATTTAGGAAAATGTCAGCAGGAAGGATTTCAGCTTCTCACGGCTCTTTCTCATTCACAGGGAGACGGACTGCAGGTCAGAGACGATGGCACATGTCTGTTGTTCTGAGAAACACTGGCTGTCAGCTGCACAGTATTCTAGTCTCATGTAAGTAAAAGTACCATTACAGCAAAGTAAAGGCTCTGCATTTAAAAACCAATGTTTTTGTGTTAAATATATAAGAAATCTAGAATAAGGCAAAACAATTACAGTAGTCACATTCAAATTGAAATCGCAGTTTGAAAAAAAATAAATAAACAATTGGTAAATCACAAAGCATGAAATTTAATAGATATTTTTTTTAACTGTTAGGGCTGCAAGAAATTAATCAATTATTCATTGCTTACTAGATTTATTGCAAACATTTGATTACTGATTAATTTATTTAGTGGCCCTATAATGTCAGCTTTTTTTTTGTTGTACTTTATTTTAAAAAATCTGAGCAATTAAAGAATGTGTCCTTTTTTAAACCAATTAAAACTAAATTAACTAAATTATAACTATTATAATTATAATCAAATATGGCAGTAAGTGGGCAGGGAGCAATATATAGAACCTCAGATCTTGAAATAATTCATGCAAAATTATGTCAGATATTTTGTTAATATGGCTTTGTTTACATGCATTTTGTGTAGTAAGTGAATATCTTTGGTTTGTTGACAAACCACATCTGAGGACGTTGTCATTTCAAAGTATGGAAAACATAGATTTTACACTTTACAACATTTCCTGCATTTCATGGATGAAAACATGAAGACACTAACGATACAAATAAATGTAAATACATGATGAATACAAGTTTTCTCATCTTAAGTATAGCAGTGAGTATTCGAGTACATGATGACATGTAGTAATACTCAATCTTGGTTTAAATATATAAATGGTCTTATATAACACTTTTCTAGTGTTTACCAATCACATCTGCTTTACACTACAGTTTTATCATTTACCCATTCACTCACACATTCATACAGCTATCACACATCTTTCGTACCCGTTCACATGCTGCCACAAGTAAAGTGTCAGGCAGAAAATTCCATAAAGAAGGAAGGGTTTGATTTAATAAACTGCACAGTGTGTTAATATTTTAACAACCTGGTTGAAACCTAAAAAAATCACACTCTAGCAATACTGTCCACTGCAGCTGTAAGTAAAATATTAATACAATAATAAATTGGGTACAATGTGGGAAAAAAGTGAAAATTATTATGTCTGACCAAAGCCTAACATACTTTAACTGAACTGTAATTGTACTGGATTCAATTTCAGAATAACACACTCAGATAATGTTAGGGAGTCAAATTACTACTATAATTACTACTGCATCTATACATTCAACTGGAGCAGCCACAGGTCCAAAGGTTTTCTTTATTTTTTTTATTTTTTATTTTTTTAACTTTTACATACAGTACCTGTCACCATCAATAACCGAAAATGGAATAAACTGAAGCTTAAGACTTATTTTAGCCTCGCCTGTACAATTAATCAAATAAAACCAGAATGTCACCACAATAACACAAAACCAGAATTGAAATGTAAAAAAGCAACAGACAAATCCCAAAAGAGCAACATTAATACACAATAATCCTTAATTTCCATTTTCCAAATTCAAATAATACCTCTTTAATTATTTGAAGACTTTTCTCACTGTACTCCCAAATGAACTAAAATGTATTTATATTTTTAATATTTGTTTTCACTGTACACTTTTCAAATATAAACAACCTTCTGGAATGATGATTTCCTTCTCTTTCTTTTTGAATAGAGGCAGGAAGACTGATCTTCTGATCACAACTTCAAATAATATTTGTAACATTTTTAGATACACAAAATTTGGAATTTCAAATAAAAGAGGACCTTTTAAAACTCATTAGAAAGTTCAAGGTACCAAGTCTTGTAAAAGATTCTAGGGTCTATATTTGTTTTGCAGGCATTTCCCCCATTTCAACACAATATGACATAACAAATCCATTGTTAAGGATACAACTGCAATAGATTTGGATTTTTTTCCCTTTAATATAATGCACCAGAGTTCCCGCATTTGGGTTTTGGATTCATAAAAATAAAGGAAGAAGCCAGTGTACAGAAGAAGAAGAAGACGACAGTAGGGAGACAAACATTGTTAAATGCAGGCCCTTTGTGGACTGAACAGAAAATGTCCAATACTAGCCAGGCTGACACAGGGGCATATCCAGTAGCATAGCAGAGGTGGACACACTTCATTCCATAAACTGAAAAAATACATCCCTATATTTTAATACCATCAACAACATCCCAGGAGAACAGCAGGAACCTGTAGCCCAGGCCGGCGATTGTTATGTGCAGGATGAGAAACAGGAGTGTCTGGTGAGGAAAGATGTGTTTGATACCATCCCAAATTAACAGCCATAATCATAACAGATGTTTACGTGTCGCAGGACTGGGGTGTCTAGAAATCAGGAGTTGATTCTGTTAGCGTGTGCTCTGCTGATGCTCCGATAGAGTGTGGGTGTGTGTGTTGGTGGGTGGAGTACCCATCAACAAGTCATTTCCCTCCTACGTCTCTGTTACTCGCAGATAAAAGCAAAGGCTGTGAGCGAGGAGAGCGATGAACCGCAGAGCTGTGGCTGCACAAATCTTGAAGCTCATTGTCATTCTTGGCCTCATCCAGAGTACACTGGTATGGCAGTAAGTTAAAATGTAGGTGTGCCTTCTGTGCTGCCTTGTAGTAAATCTCTTCAGGTTCATTTTCTGAGCCAAGCACACACTCTTCTGACTTTTCAGTTTGAAAAATGTAGAAGAAAGAAGTAGAAGAAGCAACTGTAGCTCTAAAATCCACCACCGGAACAACACGTCTGGCTGCCGCTGAGTTATTTTTAACCTCAAAACCAATGAGACGTGTCAGCTTGATGTAATTAAAGAAACTTATCAAACGCTCCCTCATTGCACATCTGGTCTCATTCAGACGAAAAGCTCCACTTTGTGCCTCTCAGGTGTCACTATTACGTTTGAGTCGTGGAGCTAAACGTATAAATTCCTGACAAACAAAACACTTACATACTGTTTTATTTCCAGGTATTATGCAAGGAATTTTCTTAAGTTGTCTTGGTGCTAAATTACCATATAAGCTTAAAAAAAAGGTTCAGGATGATATAAAAGATTGAAAAGCAAAAAAGCAAATATATACTATATATATACTTTATATAATGCTTATAAATGCTTAAAAAATTAGAACATACATATTTAAAAATAAAATCATAAAACTGAGCTGTGTTAACACCCCCAAGGGATAATAAATAAGTCACATAAAAACACATATGCATGTCAAAAATATCAGCAAATTTAACAAATGTTAAGGTTAAAATTAAATATTTAAAATCCACCAAGTGGTGAGGCATGGGCACGCTCATGCTCCCAGTTGTGTGCCATTTCACTGTGTATTCAATTACACCGCCAACATAAATATTTTTTTAACTAACATAATCAGGAATCAGGTTGCAAATTAATGTACAGTAAGTGCCAAATTGCAAAAAACACTAACAAAAATGATTAATTATTAAAGACACAAAACGTGTATAGTATGGTGTTATTAACTTCTAATTGTTATTTGGACTCTAATGGTGCTTTTCCATTATACAGTTCTAGCACTACTTAGCTCGGCTTGACTCGACTCTTCTCTCTTTTTTTTTGCTTTGCCGTTAGTGACAGTACCTGTACCAGGTTTTTTTTTTTTTTTTTCAGTACCTGCTCTGGTGAGGTTCCAAGTGAGTTGAGCCAATACTTAAATGTGTCGTCAACAGACTGCCGGCAGCTGATTGGTCAGAGAGTCCAGAGAGTCTCTCATGACTCTTCCAGTGGGCAATGTCTGACGCAAGAATCAAAAATGCCATTTTTAAAAACCAGCAAGAGCATTACAGCGATCATACATGCTGCTGTCTGCAAAGATACACCGTGGTCCATCGATGACGTGCAGGTGTTCCTGTGTTTGGTGGCTTTACAATAGCAATATATTTGTCAGTTTAAGCAGTATACTATATATTATAATAATAAATACAATTTGGCAATTATTTGTAAGATGTTATCAAATCCTTATGACAAATAAATAAATTTGAAGATTTAGTTTCTCCAGTTCCCTTAATTAAAATTTAAAAGTAAAAATATATGAAATGCACATCTTTTCTGGATTTACGTAGAACTGTCCCTAAACTTACAGTCATAAAACAAGTGAAGAGCTGATCCTGGATGAGTGTTGACAGAATAATGTGGACTGAAATGAAAAGGCAATCAATTCTGTGTTGGGCTGCTCTGTCAGCTTGCTGCATCACAACAAACCTCACCAATCAGGCTTCAGCCTCGTGCTTCTCCATGGTAACAGAGCTTCCTCGGTCCCGGGGAGGTGGAGACAGTGAGAGGTGGAGGTGGCGGGGGGAGGAGGAGGAAAAACAGAAGAGAGGTGGATGAGGGAGAAGAAGGGAAGAGAGAGAGAAAGAGGCAGAATCGATTGCTTCTCTTATTTCACAGTGAGAGGCTCCTTTTCCCAATCTGAGTGGGGAGTGTGTTTGTGGGGGGGTCAGTGGAGCCGGTGTGGATGGGCTGACCGCAGACAGCACAGAGAGGAGTGGAGAGCAGGGGACTGGGGGGGAAGAAGGATGCCTCGGCTTGGAGTCTCTGTGGGACCAAGATCTGTGAAGCCTCAGCTCGGTGGATCACTGGTGTAGCTGTGTTTAGGTGCTTCCTTCTCTGAGGTAAACATCAGATTTCTATCACCTGAATACTGAGTCGTACGGTCCCGAAAATCTGAACCTCTCAACTGTAACTGGTACACAACCCAGGTAAATCAGATGATGGCAACATTGATGCCTACCTGCCTGATAGTATAGTCCAGGTTGTTATAGATGCAGGGAGAGAAAGAGTTTCTGCAGGTGGCAGATGTGTCTGAGCTGTGCACTCATTCTTTGCGTGGACGTTGTTATGAATGTGACGTGTGGCATTCATTCGTCAGGATCATCATGAATGTTTTGCTCCATAGCAGAGACGCTTCACACCTCGTGTGCAACATGTTTAATAGTCATGTTGGTGATGTGCTGCAGGTTTAGTGTATTTCTGAAGACAGGAAGCAGCCTCTCATTACAGTAAACCCTGTCAAATTTCTTGCATTTTTTTGTAATTGCTGGTAGCCAGAATAACACTCGCTGTCTACATGTGTATTGCACTCTTACTCTTCCAGAGATTTTGAATGAGAATGGAACAAAGTAACAAGAGCTCACACCACAGCATATGTCTCATGAAATCTGGAGAAAATGTCTGTGTGTGCGGCAGCTTACATCATCTAATTGATTAAGCGTGACAGTTCCGTCAGATGTGAATATCACAGTGGTTCGTTTGTTTTGTGATCATCAGAAGCAGAGATAAATCTCATCAGGGGATCCTGTCGGTGCAGCACGAGTTGTGTAACTCATCACATTTATCCCGCTGCATGAAACTGTGAGGTGATGGATCAGCTTCTTACTCTTAAATTTGCTCGCCTGTATCAGATTACATTGTGACATACACAGTGCATATGGTTTGTTCGCATATACCCTCTGCTTCCTTTCTGCCCTCAGGATTGTGATAATCCTGTGGCATTCTGCCAAAATGCTGTGAAGAATTTAAATTAGCTTAGATTTTCTCATTAAATAAATTAAATATGACTGTTATGCATTAAATAAGAGTTGACAAGACCTCCAATGTCGACACTTTACAGAGCAACGTTTTTGTGAGATGTGCACGCATGAAAATGCAGCTGAGTGCTAATGAAGAGATCAACAGTGATAGCTGTCTTGTGTCTTAAATGACACAAAAAGGTGAAAATAATGTATATAAGAATATACCTTTTATTTCAGTTCAGATCAGATACTGTAGGTCAAGATTGTGTTTTATCATTGAGTCGTTATATCAAGAGGAATGTACTGTACCCTTGGGTTGAAATAATAAATGAGTAAATGAATGACATATTTTTAACATGGGAACCCACCTGTTGATATAGTGCATTTCCTCTATAGCTGGTATGTGACCGTTGAGGAGGAAATTATTAGTCTTTCTATGAAAATTTCATTGTTTTTTTTTTTTGTAAGTATCTTCCACATCCTGTTAAACAGAGCAAAGAATTTATTACACAGCCTTTTTCAAACATCATAGTTTTATTTTGGATTCTTCCATTATTTGACTTTGCGCACAGAAATGACATTATTCCACAAAATCCAAAATCTACCAGGGTCAAAATTATAAGCCCCCTTAAGAATTGACCTTATTATTGAGCTCAAAACTTCAATAACTGTCATTTGAGAAAGAATCATGCCAAAAACAAATGAAATCAGATTAGACTTTAGAAAAGCAAGAGAAGGGTTTACAAAGTTATCACAGTGTTTCCAAGTGTCAAGAACTGGAGTGATGATGAACTTGTTGAATTTCATCATCAAGAAATTTCATCATGATGAATTTCATCATCAAGAAATTTCATCATGATGAATTTCATCATCAAGAAATTCAAAGAGAGCTACTCAATACAGAACAAGGCTGGCAGAGGTAGGAAGTGAAAGATTTCAAAGACTGAGATGTGACTAAAGACCCAAGAATAACTGTCAAGTCACTAGTGAAGGACTTGGACAAGTCAGGAATTGTAGTCTCAAAGAAGACAATTACAAGAGCTCTGCACAGAAATGGACTGTGGGGTTAAAGACCAAGAAAAACTCCACTTCTGTAGAAGAGACACCTTCAAGCCAGACTGAAGTATGCTAAGGACAACCTGGACAAAGATTATACAAACTAGAAGCATGTCCTTTGGTCAGATGAGACCAAACTAGAGCTTTTTGTCCACAGAGACATTGTTTATGTTTAGAGAAAGAAGGCAGAGGCGTATAACCCAAAGAACACCGTCCCCACAGTGAAACATGGTGGTGTGAGTATTATGCTGTGAGGACGCTTCAGTGTGTCTGGAACTGGGAATCTTATCAAGGTGAAGGGAATCATGAAGAAAGAAAGATATGTCAAGATTTTGAAAGAAAACCTGAAGCAGTCAGCAGCAAAACTGGGTCTGGGTCGTCACTTTGTCTTCCAACAAGACAACAACCCAAAACATATGTCGCTCCTGGAGAAGAACTACCTCCAGAAGACCAAAGTGAATGTTATTGACTGGCCTGCACAAAGTCCTGACTTAAATCCCTTTGAAAATCTTTGGGGTGAACTGAAGACGAAGGTCCATGTCAGAAGGCCATCAAATCTGGAGGAGCTTGAGAGATTTGCCAAAGAAGAATGGGCTGGGATTCTTCAGGAGACGAGTCAGAGACTTGTTGAAAACTAATAATGTCATTTCTGTGTGCAAAGTCAAATAATGGAAGCATCCAGAATAAAACTAGGATGTTTGAAAAAGCTGTGTTAAAAAATCTTTGCTTTGTTTAACAGCACCTGGGAGATGCTTTTAAAACATTGATATTTTCATTTCATTTTCATTACATTTGTGTGTTTTAAGAAGGATTCCTGAAGTTGCAGTTAACAAATATCGTTAATGTGTCCCAGTCTCGGCGTTTCTGTGTGGAGTTTGCATGTTCTCCCTGTGGCTTTGTTTTCTCTGGTTTCCTCCCACATGTTATTTGGAAACTCTAAATTGCCTGTAGGTGTGTGAATGATTGTTTGTCTCTGTATGTTGACCCTGCAATGGATTGGCACCCTGCCCTTTATCTGCAAGGATTGGCACCAGCAGCCCTGCGACCTGCATGTGGAGGATAAATTGGTAGACAATGAATGGATGGAAATATTGTTTACATAAAATTGGCTGCTTTTTGGAAGTGTAAACTATCTTTAATTGTAGTGAGGAAGGATTTGATCCTTTGCTCTGCGGGTCTACATGCCAGTGTGTCCCTGGGCACGACAGTCACTTGTAAGTCACTTTGGATGAAAACTTCTGCCAATTGACTAAATGTAAAATCAAACGTTGTTGGGGTTCCTCAAATAAATAAAAATCCAATAAGCTTTTTGGCTCTGTGTTTGTTCTCCAGCTCCTGAGACAAACATCTTTGATTCACCTGCTCAGTGCTCCACTTTCTTTACTGTGTTCTGCTCGGTGCTGAGCAGGTGGCGTCTATACCACAGTGGCTTTTTTCAGATCTTTACTCACAACAGTTACCAGCTGTGTTTCAGCTGTGTGCTGAAATGAAGCTGAAAAAGAAGCCAAAGCTGCTCTTTACATATCAGTAATGTAGTGTTGAGCTTACATTACTCGCCAACACCTCTCAAATATAGTCATGTAGTCACCTCTCAATTATAGTCCACCTTTACTCTCACTCACTCATTTTCTACCGCTTTATCCACTAGGGGTCGCGGGGGGGTGCTGGTGCCTATCTCCAGCTAACATAGGGCGAGAGGCAGGGTACACCCTGGACAGGTCGCCAGTCCACCACAGGGCCACATAGAGACAGACAACCATTCACTCTCACATTCATACCTACGGGCAATTTAGAGTGTCCAATTAACCTAGTCCCCAAATCTGCATGTTTTTGGACGGTGGGAGGAAGCCGGAGTACCCGGTGAGAACCCACGCACCACGGGGAGAACATGCAAACTCCTTGCAGAAGGACCATTTGTTGTGAACCTGGGACCTCTTGCTGCAAAGGCAAGAGTGCTAACCACTACACCAACCGTGGGCTAGTCCACCTTTAAGACAAAAATATTGTTTCCTAAATATTTACCAGTAATTGACTTAAAGTGGGGCTGCAAACAACTATTATTTGCATTATCAGTTAACCTGTTCATTATTTTTGTACATCATTTACAAAAAATTGTGACCAATGTCTCCTTTAATCCTCATACCAAAGATATCCAGTTTATTGTCATAGAGGAGCAAAAAAACTAGAATATTTAAGAAACTTAAATTACAGAACCTGTTTTTATTTTATTCATTAAGCCTCTCTTGAAAAGATATATTTTTGAAAAATTTGTCAACCATTCTTGGTTTATTTACTCTATGAAATTTCAGATGTACTACAAGGGGGGTAGATTAACTTTTAGATTGAATCATATTCTCATAAAACTAGATTGAATGGAATTAGGACCACATTCTGTCTTTGTGGAATCTTTTTCTGATGAAAAGAAGACTGTTGATCCCTCTCATTTTTTCATACCTTATTTGTATGATGCTAATTTTGCAGCACATATAATGAAATGTTGTCTCATGGCTGTGTCTTGTCATATCTTAATTTTTCTTGTTTAGTTATCTTTTTGATTAGCCTTTTTTATATTGTGCAAATAAAAAAACCCACTCTGATTAAGTGATCATCTGATCAATTATTACTCTCCACTAATAGGCACACTTGAATATTGAATAAAAATGTTTTGAAATCTTTTTAAAGAAAATAATGTAAATATTATGTAAATTATGTAAACATTAAAATAAAAAATAATTGAAAAATTTAGCAATTAATTTAGTTATTGATTAATCATTATTTAATCTATAGGAATCAGATCAAAAATTAATCCCTGAGGGGGAAACTACTTTCATTACAGCTACTCCAACCAAGAGCAGAGATTCACAGCCTCTACTAAGATATTAACTAAGGTACAATATACCAAGAAAAATATGTATGAATACGAATAAAAATTATATCCATTAAATGTTTGCCCCTGTGACAAACATACAGGAACTGAATAAATGAACACCATTATACAGTACAGTATACACACGTTAGAAAAGTAACTGAAAATAAGTGAACTGTGAAATCAGGGTTTTAAAGAGAGGTGGAAACATTTTGACTAATACAGGTCCACTACTCAAAATTTGTAAGATCAGCTAGCCATTTTTTGATATTTTAATGCAGAAATATTATATCTTTAATTGTCATATCCTTATTTTAAATGCTACAAACCATGGACTGTATATTAAAATACTGTCCATATGCAGCATCTCTCCGTAATCCAGAGGTTTCATATAGATACCAGTTTCCTCACTGATCCTGTTTTGATTGATTTATTTATTTTTTAAATAAGAAATAATATGTTTGTTGAAATGATTAACCCACAGACTTTTGACAGATAAGTTAATGCACTGATTGAACCGTTTCTTTTGTTTGTTTGTTTTAGTAAAGTGAGTCGGTGCTGACTCACTGCCCGCTTTACACATGGAGGCAGATGAAGAAGCTGGACTCAGTCTGTCTGCGTGTCACTTTTCATCTCTCTCCGTCTGACTCCCTGATGTATTACTGCATCAGAGTTTATGACAGACTTGTCATGGGATTCAATCAATCCAATAATTGTAACAGAGCATGAGCACCGTCTTCCAAGTTAGTGCACAGCCTGTCTGTGAGCTCGAACCAGTCTGTGCTCATCGTTCTTCCTCCTCATCATCAAGGAGCTTATGTCTGCAGAACTGCTGCTTGATGGATCTTTTTTTTTTTTTTTTTTTATTTAGCCATCCTGTGTAAAAACTGAGCAACAAAATCCCAGGAGAGCAGCAGCTTTAGTAACACTCAGACCTGACACCAACAATCTGCCACAGTCAAAGTCTTTCTAGTCCTATTTCTGCATCCGTTCTTGATGAAGAAACAAAATCTTTCACATTGCTATATAATGTATTCCGCTGCAGTTCTTTTCTGATTCATTGCTTCCTATGATTCTGGGAAATATTAAAAACCTATTCAAGGACAGAGAAGGACTGAATAATATGAGGGGAGAGGAATTTCAAAGCCATGAACATATGGTCATGAAAAGCTCATGAACCATTTGACTACGAAGCAGGCATGTGGAAGTCAGGCAATGTCCAAATAAATCATTTTAAAATCAGGTATAAGGAAGTGGTAAACTCAGAGGTTACAAGGGGGACTGACAGGGCTTACTGTCATATAATGGGGGGGGGGGGGGGGGGGGGTTCATAATATTATTTTATCTTTTTTTTTATTATTATTCTTTTCTCTAAATAATTGATGTGTATTTGCATTTAAAGCACTGTATGTCATTTCTTGAGTCTCTCAATCAATACAAATAACAAAACCCAGTCTGACGAAGTAGCAAAGCACTATGGGTCACAGACAGCCCAAGGCATAATTCAACTAAGGAAAAGAAAACACTGTAACATCATAAAGATACTGTTGAGCTTAAGTTATTTGCTTTTATTTTGTAGTAAAAAATTAGTAATTTAGTCTATGTCTGTGCATCTTTTCTACGTTTTAAAAACAAAATTCATTCAACTGTTTTACTCCCTTAATTCATGTTCAGTATCACCACTTTTGTGATTTTACTGCCCTCTAAGGTCAAAAGAAAACAAAAAAACAAAAAACAGAACACGCAACAAAACACTATGGGCTCTAATTTCGTAGACCAGGTGCAGCAAAGGCGAGGGACTATAACTACTATAAAAAAATATAATAATCTAATAAATGCAATTAGTGTTACATCTGTATCAATAATACTCCGGCTACTCCAAGGTGGTGGGAGGTGGCCCTCATTTCAGCTTCTGCTTAGAGCCCCATAACGGTCATGGGAATGTTTTGTTTTGTCTTGTTTAGTAACAATATATAACATCCCATGATACAATTTCAGTCAATATCAGAGCAACAAAACTTCAATATAGTATATATTGATATAATGTTTATACTCCAGTCAAATGCACTCTCAGACACATAATTTTTGTTATAAATGTTTTCCCTCAAATTTGTGAAATATTTGTTTTACGTTTCACCAGTGTTTGTTGTCGTTTTTCCTGTCTGTCATGAAGTTTAGAACTATAATTGTTTTTCTTCATCATTCACTTAGGAGCAAAACTCTTTAACTCAGTCTTTAACTATATGGCATTTTATCACAATAAATATATTTATTGTATTTGTGATACTTATTAAGATGTGTGATACTAACCTCTTGGCCAGGTCAGTATCACACATCAATCTCAATGGGTCTTTTACCTGTTTAAAAAAGGTTAAATAAAATGGAATGGAAATGAAAAATATACATTAAAATGCTGTTAAATGGGGCCAGTGCAACTAATGATGCCTGGTGTTGTTTTTGGGAGAAGCTCGCTGTGTCCTCACCTCAGTGGACATCATGACCTCTGTGGTTCATCTGCTTCAGCAGCTTGTCCAAACATGCATAACCTAATCAAGCACAGATGGACAGACACACACGCACGCAGCTTTTCACCTGACATTTCATATTCTTCTCCTCCCGCTCTCGTATGAAAACTGCGTCAGATTTACACTCTGTCTTAATCTGTGTAAGATTAAGTGGCCATTGTCATGTGACCTTCCCCTGCTCATCCCTGTTTGCTTTGTCTGTGACTCTTGTTTCAGCAGTAGCAGGTGGACTAACAGTGAATCAGCCTGGCAAACATTTGCTGTGAGTGGGTGGACGTTGATGTAAAATAATAATAATAATACAGCTGTGTTTTCTTGTTGAAGAAAAAAAAAACAAAACACAATATGTACTGTATATATTGTGGAGTTACTGTACTTGCAGTTTATTTGGAGTCATTATACTGTACTTGAGGAGGAGAACTTGAATAAATGTACTCTGGGCCATGGCACAGGAGCTTTATTGGATTTGAAGGCTGAGACTTCAGTGTGGAGACCGAGGCTGGGATTTAGGTTGCTGGGGGATTTCAGGGATGAGTCGAGGTCAGTGGATTACCTTGTAACAGATCTGTAGGAGGGGTTGGCGTGGAGGAGACACACAGGGTGTGTTGGCTTGGTTGGAGGTAAAGAGTGTGTGTGTGTGTGTGTTAAATCCTCCAGATGAACATGGTAACTCGTCCTCTGGTTTGCAAGTAACCATAGACACTTAAATCTACATATTCATGCACCTTCCGCCACTAAAATTCTTTTTTTTTTGTCGTCTTTGTCTCAGGTGTGAATAACAATGACTCCCTGCTGCTTGGATAGTGAAGCCAACTGAGAGGAGCGCCTGCCCACTTCAACACTCTCAACGCACACACACACTCATAAGCACAACCATGCTGATCAAGGAGTATCGTATCCCCATGCCGATGAGTGTGGAGGAGTACCGGATTGCTCAGCTCTACATGATCCAGGTGAGTGGGATCCATCTTTAATATCACAATATCAAAAGTGTTGGGCAGGTTACTCAGGAGGGTCACATGGTGGAATAGTGGCTAACACTGTTGCCTCAAAGCAAGATTGTTACAACCAGGCCTAGGGGAAAACCTGATCGCAACTGGAGTGTGGAGACTCCCTTTTCCCAACTCCCAACAAAACAAGCAGTAACACACTAAAGGGACCATTTTAAAGGTTTTATTAAAACAAGTACACAAATGTTTGCTGGCAGTCTGGCTGAGAGTGGTTAAAGGGAAGTCCACCTGCAGCTGAGATGATCAGGCCTCTTATACTGAACCTCCTGTGCAGGAAAAATCAGCTCTCAGGATCCACCTAGACACTCACACAGATCTCATTCAATCAAACATGCACAGCTGCAACCCATCACACACTCACATGCTGACTCATGCATACAAGGAAGAAGAAACCCATGACCCTGGGGTCGTAACAAAGAAGTTCTGGTTTTATGACCCAGTGCAACCAAGGGCCTTTCTGTGTGGAGTTTGCATGTCCTTCCTGTGTGTGTGTGTGTAAGATCTGTGGCTCACCAAACAAAATGACAAAGACTGGCTTGCCCAAGATCCCAGGGACAATCACTTTGCCAGATGCAGAGCGTGCTGCAAATCAATAAAAGTGGACGCCATGGGTGAAGCGGCGCTTACAAGGTGCAGCCCTTTTTGTACATTTGTCCCTGAATTTGATGTCAACTAAGATGTGGGAGTCCTGTTGATTGGACACTAAATGGGCCGTAGGTGTGAATGTGAGAGTGAATGGTTGTTGGCCGTGTGATGGACTGGTGACTTGTCTAGAGTTTGGCCCTGCCTTTTGCCCTGTGTCAGCTGGGATTGGCCCCAGCTCCCACAGCCCTCATGTGGAGGATAAAGTGATAGAAAATGAATATTCAGGAATTTCAACAAGTTACTTATTACATATTGCTCATTTAAAGTCTGTGTAAAGTGATAAAAATATCTCTTAAGATTTAGTTACCCCACACAAAATGTGTTAGTAATGGCTAAATTGGCTAATTGAAATGATTAAAATAGCTGATAAGTGATTAAAAATTAGGTTTCAAATCATGTAAAGTCAGCAACATTCTTTGCTCTGAGACACGCGCACACATACACACATTGGGTGATGACACGCCTTTTTAAAAAACAAAACAACTGAGACGATCAATCAATTGAAGAGGAAAAGAGCTGAAGCTCTTTATTCAGTGTCATCAAACTAGGTCTTTTGTGATTGTTTGTGGTAAATGTAATTACATTCTTTAAATGAAATCAGTCTGAGCGTAGAGGTCAGAAAAGCCTGGAAGAGTACGTTTTTGTGGATGGTTCATTGGTGCAGGTCTTGTGCTAACTCGAGTCTGGAGTCTGGAGTCTGCATTATTTTTTTTTAATGCACCTGAACACAAGCGTGGTGCTGGTGAACATGGTGGAAGGGTCAGAGGGGCCGGTGTTGTTCTGCAGAGCAGATGTTGCTCCATATGCCTGTGAACTGGGTTTGTTTCAGTTTATAATGTGCGCAAATAACACACATGCATATATGCACGGGTTTGTGCAGCTCTTCTTCTTAGGACACTGCATTGACTTCCATTCATTTGGGTCCCTTATCCCTAACCTTAACCATAACAAGTTAATGCCAAACTCTAAATTCAAGCTAACCACATTTTAAAATCCACATTTTAAACTTAACCAGTTCCTCTTAAATGGGGTTCTGCCTCATTAGGACCAGGTTTTGGTCTCCATGAGGTCTACTGGTCCTGACAAGGTCAGTGTTTATGATAGAAAATGTCCTAAATCTAAGCACACACACACACATACACTTTGGCGCTTCTATCAGAGTGATGTCACTCATAGACATAATGCATTCTCCAGCCCCTTACTCTAACCTTAACCATCACAACTAGATGCCCAACCCTAACCCTTCCTCTAACTCTAACCTAAACCCAATTCTAACCCTAACCCTAAAACCAGGTCTTAACCATGAAAAAGCCCTTTTAAGGGGTGAAAAAAGTGAGGACCCGCCAAAATGTCCTCACTTTGTCAAAATGTCCTCACTCTGTAGGCTTTTGCGATTTTTGGTCCTCACTCTGCAGCAAGTACAAGAACACGCACACACGCACGTCATCTGTCGGACCCCTCCTGCCTTTCAGTTTCACAGCTGAGAACCAGGGTGTCATGGTAACCAGTGACATCAGCTGCAGCATGGTGGTAGCTGCCATCATTTGTTTGTGATAGAAGAGCCAGAGAGAGATAGTGATGTGCCGGGGCTGTCAGTGTTGCCGTGACAACATTATGTCGTGAACACAGTTCAGTTTATGTTTCCTTGTGTACTATATATGACACAAGCATCATGCTACGACACGTGAGTGTTCGAAGTCCTCTCCCTTTGTTTTCCTCCGGTTCAACCAATCCGATCACTGAACATATACATCAGCCGTTTGCCAGCAACCTTTGATCTATACAAACATGTATTGCTTGTATAAGCAATACATAAAGAATCTACTGACTCATTAGCACTGAAGAGCACCAAATGTGGATTCATCCACTGCTGAAAATAGTCCCCAACAAACGTAACTAACTGACTCACTAAAATTACTACAAACTAGGTCAAAGCTGGTGTAATGAATTGTTTATAATAATAAAAATAATAAATAATAATAATTATTATTATTCATTTGCATTCATGTAGTAGTGGATCAGTCAGTGGCCATATTTCAACTGGAAAATCCCCAGCAGCGTGTGAATAGTGGAAATGGAATGGAAACTGTAATGTAAAGCAGCTTTGCATGGCCATCAAGACTAGAAAAGCACTATGTCATACAGACCATTATTATTATTATTTTCATTACTATTATATAAGGAAAGCCTCATTGAGATTAAAAACCTCTTTTAAATAAAAGTTGTGGACCAAGACAGGTATCAGCACATTAAACAGTCCTACACACAGACAAAATAAGGATAAATTACAATAACAGTTACAGACTCAATATACCGTAATAGTCATTGAATTTTCATCTAAAAGAAGAATTTACAGAATGATAAAATATCCATATTATACATTATACCACTGGCTGCATGTTATGTATCATGGACGTCTAATCCTCAGTTGTTGAGCTTATTCAAAAATCACCAAAACATTTGTCAGTCTTCAATGTGGATTTTTAATCTTTCACACTATGTGTGTTCACAGTGCATTCTCATTTCATTTAAACAACATCATGACACTTTGAAACATGAGTGTTGTTTCTTGCCTGTGTCAAACTGAAAGTAACCACAGAAATTGAAAAATGACCGCTTGGCCAAAAGAAGGGGGTTTGATCATCCCCTGAGCAGCTGGTGATAACATTTGATGCATGAGGTCTGAGGAGGGCAGCTGTGCTCTGCTGCTTTATGCTAAGCTTGTGGTGTCACATTAATTATTCAGCGATGGTTCAGTGGGGCAGAAATGAGACCCTCAGTGAAGGCAGAGTCCACAGACGTGGTCCTCACAGTGACTGGTCAAACCCACAACACCTCTGATTCTCCCCATTCTTCTTTCCCTGTAAGCAAATCAATTTCTCTCTCTCTCTTCCCCCCCCAGTTTAGATATTTCTTTTTTTGTTTTGTGCTTCCATTGATTGTTTTTGGTTTTTG
The DNA here is from genome assembly GCA_016785285.1 of Brachirus orientalis. Lineage (NCBI taxonomy): Eukaryota > Metazoa > Chordata > Actinopteri > Pleuronectiformes > Soleidae > Brachirus > Brachirus orientalis. The sequence goes on from JAFBJR010000905.1 coordinate 852,966, forward strand.
TATAAAACTAGACAAGTATCCCTCCACTGAGACATCTTCTTAGTTATGCTTTTATCTGTTAAATAAAGGTTTTAGGTACTTTAGGGACCTCGCAAAAAAGGAATGAGAACAAATGTGTAAAATCATTATTTTGTTTTTCTTTAATGACAATAATTTAAATTTACAAAAGTAAATAAGTCCTAACAGCTAAAGTAACTAGAATGTAAGCAATAAAATAGGTCAAAACACAAAAAAATCAAGAATAGTCGACTAAGGCAACAACATGGGTGGATAGAAAAACCCTCCTTAACAATGGCACTAATGGGTATACAGTATATTGCTAGTGTGCTGTGCAAATATGGAATTAGGGGACAATTAAAACAACAATAACACAAAAGATATAACGGTTACATTGATTCAAACCTAATAAATGAAAGAATGTACAGTATCTAACCAGACATTTCTGACAGAAATGTAACTAAAAAGGGTGATTACATCCATAAGGTAGTTAAATTTGCATTTCTAGAAAATGTCCGTACTTTTCTGGAAATGGGTTTTGTTTCATCATTACATCATTACTGAACTGTTGTGCATAACTTGTTATTATAAACAAATGTCAAGCATAAACCATTGTCAGATGAGTTTTACGCAATGTATGATGTAACCCAGTAATCTCTGCATGACTCTCAGGCCTCCTTTACGCCTAGAATAAGAATGTGTTTTCTGTGATCGAATACCACATGCATTTACACCTGATTGTACCATGCGTTTCTGGTGTCCACATCAACATCCGACTGTTGCCCCATTAACAACAACGACAACACTGTTACCCTGGGACTCCACTGAATGTGTACTGCACGCATTGTGTCTGCATTGCATGCACCCACCGCATGTCAACAGGAAAGCTGGAGCTGAGAGACAGGGATCTCTTGGGGTAAATAGTTAGTTTACTATGTGCTGTAAACACAAGAAACTGATATTTCACCGACCAACCAGAAAACAAGAAATGTCCCTGGATGTGTTTTTGATGCAGTCCAGTGAAATATGGTATGGTGTCAATATGAGTGCTTTTATTCTTAAAATAAACTGGAAGCTTTAATGTTGTATCACTGACTTCCTGTCCCGCTTGTGGTAAATTCTGTTGAATTGAACCATTGCGGTCTGTCGTCTAGCAAAAAAAGAACTCTTTGTCTATTCTCTGCATAAGCAACAGACTGCCAGAGGAACAACACAAATGTAGTCAGTGAAAGCTGATATATGCGACTCATGATGCAGCAGAGACGCATACGCATTCAGTGGAATGGACTCCTCTTTGCTTTTCGAAGCAGAGGGAAAAGTCATCTTTCACAGTAGCTGTGCTCAGAGCCACCAATGGATTTCCACCCATGTAGTTGTTGTGGCTCATCACATTAACACTTTTGTTCAATGTGGTCACAGTGCTTCTCCGTTCACCTCCAGAAGTGTTTTTTTGCAAATCAGACCTTGGGTGTATTTACACCTGGACTTCAGAGTGGTCAGGTGCTATTCGATTGTAATTCGATCATAGAAATGCATTTTAAGTTTCAGAAGTAAATTCTCCTGCTCACAAAACCCTGTTGATGGGATAAACGCTTCTTGTTCCTGCTCGCTCCCCTTGCTGCTGCTGTATACCCACAAACACTCACTCTGTCAGGTCTGATAGTATTGCTTGACAGGGCCTGTTAGTCAGTTAGACGCAGCATACAAATTTTGTTACATTGTATCTTTTCGTGAAGACCAAACAGAGGCAAAAATGATCATTAAATTATAATTAAAGATTAAAGATAATAAAAGGAAAAAAAAAACAAAAGTTACACCCTGCAGCTTTTAGTGAAGAAAGCTCTGTATACATACATTTGACTTGTTTGACTTGTTTACTTACCCTCTGTGTAAAATCCTGCCTGTCCGTGTTACTAGTGTCCTGTACTTGTGCTAACAATGTCTAATCTGAGACAGATGAAGACAGAAGAAAGATGCAGAGTGTGCTGTAAAAACTTTGAACTTTAATTTTTAACACATTATTGGGAAACAACAACTAAAAAAAATAAATTTTTACTCTCTGAGTGATCCAAACTTTCAACCACTTTCAATATTTGAGTGTCCGCTGCAGGATGAACAGACCCTGGTGGTTCCCTTTCTTCTCCTGCAGCTCATTTTTGTGGCAGTATTAATTTTTTCCTTTGGTGAAATCATGACAATTGCTGTGAAACTTTGCACAAGATGAAGTGTAATCATTTCTGTTGCTCACCTAATATCTTCACCATCATTGGGTCACAATGTCACAGAGTGAAGCCACTCTGTGTTTACTATTAATTATCCTGTCAGCATCGTTTTCATCTCAGTCAGCTTGCAGCTCAGGCAGCCATGTGGAGAGTAGCGCATTTAATGTAGCACGAAAACATTAACCTTGTTAAGTGAAATTGAGCACAGCACAGTTCAAGCTAACTTAACCTGATCCTACTGCAACATATAGTATAATCAACTTTATGGCTTCTATTGGTTTGATCAACAGGAATATATTAATTGCAAGAACGTGTCATAAAACAGACTCTCGCTATCTACAGTACCTCTCTCTCTCTGTATGTGTATTCCAGATATTCCTCGTGTTATGGAGACCTACATTTGTTTACACACTCACATTATGGGGACTTGTCTTCCTTGTGGGGACAAAAATCATGTTCCCATTATTAAATTTTACAGTGAGGATGGGTTAAGGTTAAAGGTAAGATTAGGGTTAGGTTAGACCAGTAATAAGGTTAGAGTAACTCTCTGGGAAATCAATGTAAATCAATACAATGTTCTCTGAAGTCATGAAAACAAGACTGTGTGTGTGTGTTTGTTTTCTGTTGTTGGTGTTTTTTTGTGTCTACATACATTTCGTACTGATTCTTTCTAATAATTATGTTAATAAATTTAGGTAGAGTAAGCCGTCTTTCAAATGGAAGGTTGTGTGTTCAATGCCCAGCTCTGCCAGTCTATATGCTTATGTGTCTTTGGGCAAGACACTTAACCCCAGTTGGCTCTGATGGCTGTGCCGGCAGCATGTGAATGGGTAAATGTGTGATAGAAAAACTGGATACATATAGAGTAGATGCTCTGTATGAATGGGTGTGAATGGGTGAATGTCAAAAACTGTAGTGTGGTCATCAAGACTAGAAAAGTGCCATATGAATACAGACCATTTACCATTTGAATTTATTTGCAATTTTTGCCCACACACCAATCATTAATAGTCACTTTTAATTCTACATTTAACTTATTCTTATTACACACCAGTACTGAACACACGTGAGCAATGGGTTACTAAATTATTTCACATATGCAGCCCCTAAATTGTGGAATGGTCTGCCATTACACATTAGGCTGACAGGTCTCTCTTCAGTGCCTACATTTAAATCTCTTTTAAAGAGACAGCTATTTTCCTCTGCATTTGAGACAGTGTCAGTCTTTATTGCACTTTTCATGTTGTTTATTTATTTATTTATTTATGTCTGTTTAATTTTACTACGTACAGCACTTTGGTAAACTTAAATGTGCTTTAAATGTGCATCATAAAGAAATTGGACTGGATTGATAATGAAATTTAAAAATCCTTGAGTGAGTCATATTATCATGGATAGTGTACAGATGTATTTGCATCATTGTCTTATTTTTAAGGGCACATATGTTGTATTGACAGGGAAATTTCTGATCTGTCCATTTATTTATTTCCACATTCAAATGAGGCCTAAAATGAGGTGATATCTGAATCCATGTTTTTTTTCCTGCTTAGACCTTCATGGATCATAAGTTGTGCCACATGAGAAGAAAAGACCAGAATTGGCTCACTTACACCATGCAATGTAAATGCAGGCATCATTTTGAGGTTAGGGAAACACATTTTCCATACTTTTCTGCATCTTATGGACTAATTGGTTCATAGATTAAATAATCAACTGAATAACCAGTAATGAAAGTAATGGCTGGTTGCAGCTTTAAATGTATTATATGGTATAGTCTCACAATAAAGGGCTGCCTGGTGCCTCCAGACAGTTTTTATAGGGTTAAAAAGCAGAGGAGGAAAATAGATAATATTATTAAGGAGGTGGATGTAGTAACTGACTGCTGACTGACTGCATGACTAATGCTCTGATGTTTATCACTTCAGTCTCTACCTTTACCTTTATGTTTAGTCTTAGCTTTGAAAGTATGGACTGATGTGAAGGAGAGTCATTACAACACTCACTAAACCTCCTCAGAGTTCCAGGGATAAAGCTGTACTATCAACACTTCAGCTTTGCCGCCTTGGGCTTCTAAGATTTGTGTATTAATGACACTCTTCCATGTGCTATAGCAGAAGGGACCTGGCCATGAAGAGGGTAATTTATGACCCTCTGCTCCTCACCTAAATTACATTACCTGCTAGATTACAGGAATTTTCCAGCTGTTTGCCTCTTCTGACCTTCATTACTGATATCACACCCACCTAAAGTCTTCAGGGGAGAGAGCTCCATGTTCAATCTCTGCTCTCGCTCTTGACCCCGAACACTCACTCTCCCTGTTAATAAAGATTTTGATGATTTGTATTCACACAGCGCTGCATATTACAATGAGGGGAATGAAATACCTTTTCAATCACCTGTTTTACACCACAGTGCAACGTCTGCAGTGTGACCATTTACACCATCTCAGCAAGTAGATCAAAATCTCATAGACAGTGCAAACAACTGTTTAATATTTTAATAATGTGTTACAAATTAGAGGTGTAAAATGATTTCTATCCTCAAAGATTCTAAATCGATTCAAAACTAGAGGTGGGCAGGATATATTGTCGAAATAATATTGTGACTGTTGATAGGCAAGTTGACATTTTGGAGCATTTAAATTACCTTGCAAAAAAGTGAAGAAAGGCATGTGAACTCCACACAGCCCGACTGTGTGCAGCAGAAACCCTCCTTGCTGCAGCAGTGACCCTTATTCAGTATCACATGAGCACTAGTGGGCATATGTGATCACATGATATCTCCCTAACATCCTCCCTGCCACAGAGGTTAGCCATGTACATGTATGGTTGTGTGGTTAATATGGAGAATACATGGACATCAGCCACCACAACTAAGTCTTTGAAATTGTTTTATTATTTGCTCTTGCTTGTTTACTACTCAATTTACCTTAAAGCAAAGCACCTGAATGTTTACCCTCAGTTGAATGTTTCTACTCTGTAGTTCAGTTATATGTCTTTGAATTTTTTCTTGAATGCTAAAGTTTAAGCAAAGTATGCTGTACTTGTAACAGCATACAGTATTCCAATTTACTTCTAAACAGAGAGGAGCTTTGAGAGCAGGCTTACTTTTGCAAGGATGCCCTGTACATACATGCACAACAATTTATGAAGAAGAAAAAAAATTGTAGAGCAATTAAAGATTGATGGCAGTATAACCAGTGTGACAATAAAAATCTTGAATCTTGAAAGAGTTTCAGAACTTGGCTGAGGTGTCACCACATGATGTGAATGAATGATTGGCCTAAATAATAAAGCTAGTGCTGATGAGCTAAAGTACCGTTACATCAGTCAGCCGTTACATCTATCCAGTGTGGAGTACCTCAAGGCTCCATGTTAGGCTCTGCTTTATTTTCTTTTTGTACTGTATGTTTCCTTTAGGGCAGTGGTCAGCATCTGGCAGTCACTGGGCCAAAGCTTGCCTGCCAGCATTAATACTGTATGCATTAATAAGAGTGTGGGCATGCAGAATGTCTAATACACACTGTATTATACATCTGTCTTTTTGCAGTCTTTTAGACATATAAGTGTGTGTTCAGCGACCTAAAGACGCGAGGTTTACAGATTGTTTCATGTTGGCAAGATTCTCCAAAAGCAAAGTATAGTGCTCTTTTTAAATTGGGAGTACTTAAATTATAAATATGAATAAATGTCGTCACTCATAAACAGTTATTTTAAATCAGAATATAATTAGATTTTTTATGTTTTATATTTCATTTTTAATATCATGATTAAGCTGGCTCTTAAAAAAACCCACAGGATGAGGTGCTGGTTTTATTAGCACCAATTTATGTACTGAAAATGATGTCTGTGTGGTTTATATATATATATATATATATATATATATATATATATATATATGCATCATTTATTTATATAGCCCTGGTGCAAACCCTCTTCTGTACTGCAGCAAGAATATAATATCCTTAATGGCAAAAAGCCTCCAACTGCTAGAAGAATAAAAATAATGAATGTTCAGTAATGTATGGGAAATAATCTCAGTGTTGTCTTTGACTGTTGTCTAAAATTTCACCCAGCTGTGGTTGCCACTGGGTATTCCAGGACCATGAAACATTAACAGATCCCAATGTGATTGCTTATACACACAGTATATTTGTATTTCCATGTCCTATGATGGTCATGGGACAGTGAAGAGAGGGACTCATAATTACTCAGTTATTACCCTACCAGAACCATAATATTAGCCACGAATCCTAACCAAGACCCTTAATGTCTGAGCTCTGTTTTCCACACTCTGTGTCAGAGAGCTGCGTCACATTTGTTCATGCATGTACATGACCTGGAATACTAAAATGATGGTCTCCTTCAGTCTGACATTCCACGCTCGTGAACTTGATCTTACATTCCATTCCAGTAGCAAACATTTCTCACGAGGAGTTTGTTCTCATTTGTATGTCCTTAACATTCTTTGAACACTGAGTTGTTCATGTCTGGGTACCAATGGACATCCTTGCATAACTTCAGGCAAGTTTCCATGGTTACCGTTTTCTTTGTTGTCTTTTTTGACTAAATTAAGGGTGCACCACCAACTGGACTGGAATGCGTTGTGCTACAGGGAGCATGTGCAGTTGGTGCTTATGGTCTGTCTGGACTCAAATCATAGGGGGGCTTGCATTTGTCTATGTAGGGTCTGTGCAGAACTTTGCAGAAATGGGTGGAAGACAAAATATAAGTACCACAGACGTTTTAAGACATGCAGAATGGATGACCTGGGCAGAGGACCCCCCCAAAGGCACAAATACACACAAACATGCCACCCCTGCATTTACACACAAATCAAGAGTGGTACTAAGGTTGCGCTCAAATTTGTAATAAATAAAAAAGGAAATTTTAGGCACTGTGTGATTTAGGGGACCTACAAGATATATCAAACTACATAACCAGTGTTATGTGGCTTCAGGGCCCTGTTAAAATATCAGGGTGAAAAGCATAGTAGTGGAAATATCGAGACAGTAGCACAGAGGCTTGGACTTTAGGGCCCTCAGAGGGCCCTGGACCCAGTATGCTCTTTCAGTAATCTATCCTTGAGTATGACGTGGGCCTTACTAAATGGCATTGCTGAAAACCTGCCCCACACAAGATGATTTTTAACTCTGACTTTGATTTTGAACTCTGATTTTGGATCTAGCAGAAACTTGCGTGATTTAAAGTGACTTCAGAATATAAACAGACATGGGAAACGCTTGGTGTTGTCAGTGAATAGCTGTTGTTTTGCAGTGTCTGGTGCTGAGAAAAGCAAAAAACTGTGGATGAACTCACAGTTATAAACAAAAATACACATCCATTTCCCCCAGTCAACATGCTCTCATAAATCAATATATGTTCATATCTTCGTGCTTTTATTTCAAGTATTTCACTTGTCCTTATTTCCCTACAGCTGATTTAAAATACAGCAAAGACTCCTCATTGATTCCATAACCATTTCTATCCTGGTTTAAAGTCATTTTACTCAATTTGTGTTTGAAGCACTGCACAGACTGACACCAGGTCAAATGACTGAACCCATCTCTGCACTGTTTGTCCTCCAAACCCTCTCAGATCTGCTGACAAGTCTCTGCACAGTTTACCCTTCCAAGAATTGGCCCCTACATTCATAGTTGTTGCAGTTTGCCACTTCCTCACCTCATACTAGCCTTGCTGGTGCTTGGTTTGCTGCCTTCTTGTCTGTATCAGACCTAATCTTGACACAGCCTTGTCAAATTAATTGTTGTTTCAGAGCTCTGGCTCACCTGATTATGTCTGTGCAAAGCATTTTGGGATTTTCTTATCACAGCAACAGCTGCTGACACAAAGCTGGCACAGACTTGTGGCTCTGGCTCTTAGGAGTTTGCCTCACAAAAAGCACAACTAAAGGGATCATAGTCACAGTGTCTTATTTATGTGAAAGAAATGTGGGGCAGAAATACACATTTCCAATATACTACTAATACTAATGTACTATGCTGCTGTAGCTTTGCTGGAGCAGCCCTTTTTACTCATTCAGAATATTTGGCTCCAGTGCATAACTTTGCTAATTACCAAACACTGCTGACATCTTATGACATCAACATAATGATGTATGCCCAGATGTTCCCCACACCATCCACACCCTGTTATGTGTTTGCCTTGAAGGGTCTTACAGTCTGTACAGCAAGTGACACCCCCTATCCTTAGACCCTCACACTGAGTGAGGATACACTCCACAAAAACCTTTTTTCACAGGGGGAAAAAAATGGGAGAATGGGCCACAGAGGAGGGATCCCTCTGTCAGGATGGACAGATGTGCAGTAGGTGCCACATGTACAGAAACAAGTTCAGCAGATTACAAACAATCAGAACTAGGTTTGTTTTGCAGTAGGGTCCACCTTCTGAAACCTTTCATTGCCACTTCTTGTTATTTTCAGTCATACTCCAACCATTTGCATCTGCTTAACTAGCACCGTGTACATGTTGTGCTTCCAACGAGCCTCCATCCTGTGCATATATATATATGTGTGTGTGTATATATGTATATATGTATATATGTATATAAGTAAAACACTGCTATACTGAGATACACAGAGAGCTTACTCAGCATTGAGGGAACCAATTTGGAAAAAGCTTGTTATGCGGTAAAGCTTTTCAGAACTGCCTTTTAAAGCAGAATAGGGTTATGAAGAGAGATAGTGTGTTTCTTTTACTTTGTTTTAGAGTTGTACACAAATTTGAAGTGTCTGTTAACAAGTCAAGGTCAAAGCTAAGGTTGATCAGTTGTTTCAGAAACATTTATTTGACTTATTATCAGAGTTGTGTCTGTAGCTCTTGCAATATATACTATAAAAAACATAACTAATTATTTAGTTTGGACTACATGGATTTGCATTGATGGTGCCTTTCCACATGTGTAAGCTGCTCACACATAGGCACTAATGCAACTCCATACCATCAGATATGCAAGCTTTTAAACTGTCCACTGATAACAAGCTGAATGGTCCCTTTCCTCTTTAGTGCACAGGACACAGCATCCATTGTTTCCAGAAAGAATTTAAAATTTTGATTCATCTGACCACAGAACCATTTTGCCTCAGAGAATTTTAAATGAGCTTCTATGCAGTGATTTTCAGTAAAAAAAGTGTCTGTTTTTAATGCAGCGCTGCCCCTGAAAATCACAAGTATCCAGTTTTGACCTTCAGCCTTTTGTGCTTGTGCACAGTTTCCTCCTGATTCTCTGAAGCTTTTGGTGATATTATACACTGTAGATGGTGGGTGAGATCTTTGCAATTGTACGTTGAGAAACATTTTTCTGAAATTGTTCCAAAATTTTTAGATGCAGCTTGTCTCAGACTGGTGAACCCCTGCCCATCTTTACATTAATCATCCTTTTACACCCAGTCATGTTACTGAACTGTTGCCAGTTAACCTAATTAGTTGTCTAATGCTCCTCCAGTTGTTGATTTGTGCCATTTACTTTTCCAGCCTTTTGTTGCCTCTGTTCCAACTTTTTTGAGACGTGTTGCTGCCATCAAATTCAAAATGAGCTAATATTTTTCATGAAATGGTAAAATGTCTCAGTTTCAACGTCTGATATGTTGATGTTCTATGGGGAATAAAATATGGGTTTATTTTCAAATCATTGCATTGTTTTTATTTACATTTTACAAAATGGCCCATTTTTTTTAGAATTGAGGTGAACTAATTTACCTCCCTAAAGACCTAAGAATTAGTGAGATGAACAGGATCTTTTATGTATTACCAGCTATAGTTACTAGCCATATAAACACTCCCTCCTCAAAGACAGCTGACCACAGAAAGATGCTACAGTCTAAACGTGGAATATCTTAAGAAGATGCAGTGTGGTTATAAAGTGATATTGTAATCCTAAACTCCCTGTGTGCAGCTACAGACTTACTGTACAGCCTGATCTTACAGGACAGTTTGAACCATCTGCTGCCTTTTATGAAAGGATGTTACATGCTGGGCATTTTTTTTTACCTCCTATGTGCAGCCTGTCTGCCAAGTCTGCTTCTCCACAAAATGAGAGATTTGGGTATTTAAAGAGAGGGAGAGGAAGGAGAGGGAGCGTGAACTGTGGAAGAATCAGGAGGATTTCAAAGAGGGTAAAAAAGAAAACCAGTGTCTTTTTCTACATGGCAGCTTTTGTCCTCCCACCTCAGCACTTTGGCTCAGCCGTGTCTTTCTCTAAAACTCTGTGATGGAAATGTGTTTCACGAGGTGAAGTGGAATGAGAGACAGGAGTATTGTGTAAACGTGGTGAGGGTTTTATTGGATGTGGTAATAGGAAAGAAAGGAGGATGGGAGGATGTGTAAAAATGTCTGGGTGGACACACTGCTTACATTTGCTCTTTCTCAGCCACTGATTTAATTAAAACATTCTTTCTCTTTTTGACAAGTTTTAGATTAATATGTAAGAAAGTTCTTCATTGAAATAACACTTCTCCCGCACTCGTTTCTTGTTACACTAATGGTGCCTCACACCACAGCTGCTGGAATAGTGTTTAACAGGATCAAAAGTTTAAAATATTATTTAATGTCTTGCTTGGACTCACTCATCTGCACTACAATCCCTGTCTTGCTTATCATTCAGCTTGGTCAATCCGAGATGTTTCTCAATATTCGTTTGTTACGATAAATGGTTTAAATATAATGAGTGTTCCTGACTGACATACTTAACTTTAACTTTACAAGCACTTCTCTTCCACTGCTATACTAAAGTTTAAAAGCTAATACTGTACTATTAATTCAACTACATTTATCCAAAAAAAAGTAGGGCAACTGTAATTACTAGTTTCTTTACAGATTAATTTGATGCTTTGTAATATACTGTAGTAAGCTAAATGGAATAACTAGTTAGGGCTGTGCATTGGCATAATGGCTAGAAACTGTTGCCTCACAGCAATAAGATCACCAGTTCTAATGTGTGAGCCTTTCTGTATAGAGTTTGCATGTTCTCCCTGTGTGTGTGTGGGTTTTCTCCTGGTTCTCCAGGTTCCTCCCACAGGTTAAAGACATGCACATGTTAATTGGAAACTCTAGACTCACTGTAGGTGTCAATGTGAAAGTGAATGGTTGCTTATCTCTGTGGGTTGGCCTTGTAATGGACTGGTAACTTGTCCAGGGTGTACCCCGCCTTTCACCCTGTGTCAGCTGCAATTGGCTCCAGTTTCCCCTCTGACCTTCATGTGGAGGATGAAGTGGTAGACAATGAATAAATTGATGAATGTCTGGTGATGATATGGTTCTAATCCAAAAGGCAGCAGAAGGACCCAATATGGTTCAACATTCTAGTTGAAATACATTTCAGTGGTACACCCATAAATAGGACTACAACTTAATACATGGAACTATAGGTTTTGATTGCTTAAGAACTTTGGCTCTGTTCAGACCTGGTTTTAATAGCTGTACTCAGTGTTTCGACCATGACTGTTCACACCGGGCATCAAAATGCATCCCTGATCTGTCTCCTGTGACCATAATTAGATCAGACCTACTCTTCCTGACCCTTTGTTAAAAAAAATACCCCAAATGCCATGTCTGTCGGTGAAAACAATCATTTTTTTTAAAGGGTCTGACTGCACAGATGTGATTTGTTTGAGTGCGCAAGTGACAGAGCAAGAAGGAGAAAGAGACCAAACTCCAGTGAATCAAAGCACTATTCATGCTGCTGAAACATGAAACAAAAAGAAATAAAATACTTTAAATACTGTGGGTGCTACAGATAGATAGAACATGTGACTGCTGATTAGTGTAAGAAAAATACTGTGAAACTGCTGCAGGTCAGAGCGTCAATTGAGGAGACGATCTTTAATGAATCCTGAGGATGGATTGGGTTCATGTGGATGCGTCTGTCCTCAAAGCAGCTTGATCAGACTTGTACAATCTGGATTTGATCAGATCACTCAGGGCAGATGGTAATACCAGGTTTGAACAGGGTCTCTGTCTCTTTTGTTTTGGGTGGAAGGTGCCACTCTGACAAAAACACTGGCCACTCTGAAAAACTGTCTAGAACCACCTCTGCCTCTAACAGTATATACTGTAAAATGGATTAAAGCATAAACATGCTAGTTACATGTAAATTTATCAAGCACTGTTCTCTCTGTGGCCTTACAGAAAAAGAGCAGAGAGGAGAGCTGTGGCGAGGGCAGTGGGGTGGAGATCCTGGAGAACAGGCCCTATGAGGACGGCCCTGGAGGCTCGGGCCAGTACACACACAAAGTCTATCATATTGGGAAACACATTCCATCCTGGTTCTGTTCTATCCTGCCTCAGGCTGCGCTCCGAGTGGAGGAGGAGTCCTGGAATGCCTACCCATACACACGAACCCGGTGAGATGACCACGCAAACACAAGACATGGACCTCCTACTGAATATTAATCATGATAATGATAGTAATAATCATACAACACATCTGTTTTAATTTATTTCCAATGACACATTAACATCAGGTACATCTTCCACTGTGGCGCTAAATGTTTGCATTATTTCATTGACACAAAAGCAAAACCACTTTCAGCAGAATTATTTATGTTTTTCTTTGCAGGTATACTTGTCCTTTTGTTGAGAAATTCTCTCTTGACATTGAGACATATTATAAACCAGATACTGGAAATCAAGGGGATGTCTTCAGTCTGTCCTCTGTTGAGAAGAGACAGAGAACTGTGGGTAAGCAGAGAGCACACTCCACCCTACCGTCACTTAAAAACTGATGTGTGACAGTGAGCTGCAGAAGAACAGCCAAAAAAGGATTGTAAAAAGGAACTGTTGTTCAGTGAAACAGGTGCAGTTTGCTTCGAACACGTTCCCACTGCAGGGGGTGATTGCATAAAAGACATGCATACACATGTGCACACGTCTGAAGGCAGGTGTTCAGTGAGGAGATTGTGACATATGTCCCGCTGTGTCCTGCTTCAAATCTGATTCTGTATCATCTGATTTGACAGTTCACATTCATAACTACAAGTGTCTTGTTTACAAAGTTAGTAGTTTGCCACAGTGCCAGTGCAGATCAGGACAGCAACGCTCAGCACATGCATTCAGCAATCACTGTCCCACCACAAATCACTGCAACTGCTACAGAGCAATTCATTTGCAGTGTGTTCAAAATTTACCTACGAACCAAGCTATATAACCAAGCAGATTACCTGATGCATCTTCGAAATACAAATTGTCCGTTGAATAGGTCATTATATGCCTCCAGAATATGTCTTCCCCTTCGGATGTGTCTGGATGACCCATAGTTATACTGTTACAGTGAATAAACAGTAATGTACAGTTAAATTAGGTTTACTGGCAAAATGTACAAACTAACAGCTGTTTGTAATAAATAAATCAACCAAGAACAATTTAAATAGCTCAACAAAAGTAATATTTCAAGTGGTTTCTCCAAATTCACCACAAAACGCCACTTTTAATGAGTACTGCTGTCTTAAAATCATTCAACCCCTTCATGACAAGCACCTTTAGTACGTAGTAGAGCACCCTTTGCTGTTTACGACTTTGGTTTATTTACAGTGTATAGTTTTGAGCAAATTGGAGTTGACTTATCTTGTGCTTTTGGGTCAGTAATGGTGTACGTGTAAGTGTAAGTCAGAGTTTAGTATGCACCTTATTGTGGAAACTGAAACCTCAGTACTTGTTGCAACCAAGTTTTGCTGCAGGTCTTTTGCAGTCATTTGAGGATTTTGGACCTTTTTGGCCTTTGTATCCTTTTCCTTGTTTGTGCAAGATCTGCATGATCTCTTTTCTGAACTTGATCTCTTTTCTGAACAATTCTCTCAACTTGCCATATTTCTAACATGTAATCAAATGTCACTCTCAACAATCCAGGCATTTGTGTTGATCTATCTCAAGCACACCTGATGCAACTAATGATTAAACTAAACCCTTTGAGGTAACACATGATTTGCAAATGTGTGCTCTTATGAGGAATTCTATCCCAGGGGTTGAATAATTTTAAAAATTGCAGTAGCCATTGAAAGTAGGATTTAGTGTTGAATTTGGATAAGTTCAGTGGGGCTTGAATATTTTTTATTGCAACTGTAACTACTTTGCATTCAATTGATATCAAATGTATTCACAAATCAGAAATTAGGACAACATGAAGTGACACAAATTGGATTTTTAGCCTGATAATCTGAACATAGCCTCTGTGACTCCTAAATGTGACTCCATGTCTGATTGTAGACCTCATAGATATTGTAAAGGACTACATCGCCCCTCACGAGTACCTGGTGGAGGAGGACCCAAAGCTCTATCAGTCCATCAAGACCAAACGGGGTCCACTGTCGGATGACTGGATTGAGGAGATCAAACAGAATCCGTGTCAGAACCAGGTCATGTGTGCCTACAAGCTCTGCAAAGTGGAGTTCAGATACTGGGGCATGCAGTCCAAGATTGAACGCTTCATACATGATGTGGGTAGGTATGGAAGATTTCAAATGTTTTCTTGAATTGATTACCACTTTATGACATTTTCTAGCATAAACACTGACCTTGTCAGGACCAATAGTCCTCATGGAGAACAAAACCTAATCCTAATGAGGCAGAATTTCATTCCTGAGGAACTGGTTCAGTTTAAAGATACGATTTGAATATTGGTTAGGTTAAGGTTAGGCATTAAGTGGTTATGGTTAGAGTCAACGCTGTGTCCTAAGAATAATATCTGTGCAAGCCTGTATTTATGAGTGAGTGTGAGAGAGAGAGACTTAATATGGTAAAGTTGTGGTAGGCAGGATGGCTAGACAAATAGTTGATTTTTTATTTTCATTCAAAGTTCATTAGAATACACATTTTTGGGATAACACCCCTCTGTCCTGAGTTCCTCTCATGAGATGAACATCCACATTTCTTTACAGCATAAACAGTTTTTGTTGGTGCTGGAGAAGTGATTTTTCCACTGAAGGGACTTTTATGCAGTGTAGTTGTAATGGAAGAACCAATAGGAGCTTCTGCTCTCTGAACTGCCTTGTGATTGGTCAAAAGCCTTCTGTGAGGCGACAGAAGTGGGCCTGTAAACTGAGGCCAGATTACATGTAAGTATCCTTCTCTATCAGATCAGGTCTGCTGCTGTACACTCACAAATGCTTGGAATGAAATATCGTAGTCAACATCCAATATACAGTATATATCCAGCTATATTTGATATTAGACTATGTCCTCCCTAATTAAATGCTTTTCCAAAACATTCACGTCATTCCAAACAATTTCCAGGCCATTCCAGAAATATTAAAATAACACAGCAAAAACAACAAAAATCACTAAAGTTTACACACTGCAGTAACTTAATTCTTTACAAATAATTCGTAAACAATCAAGAAAAAAAGTATCTTTCTTAATTACTTTCGTACCGTACAACTGTCCATGAAAAATGACATCACCAAATATCACCAAAAATTACAAACTGCAGTTTTAAAATACAAGAATAAAAACCAAATTGGGATTAACCCTTTCATAATTATGTTTCCAGTTATTTAGCAAGTAACTAGCAGCTGTTTTAGAAAACAACAGACTGAACCTCTGTCTTGATTCACCTCTGATTGATGAAACCCATCCAGTGAGGAGCAAAGACACACAAGAGAGATAGTGTGAATGAAATCAGCCAGGTGAGTGAACGAGTAAATAAACTAGTAGAGATAAATGGCTGAGAAAAGTGCAGGAAGTGTTAGTGGAGGCAGAAGTGGAGAGAAAGAGTCCAGTTTCCTGAGATAACACAGTCATTTTCCTGTTCTCATCACTGTGATCTGAGGCTGTTGAAACAGCCTGACACTCCCTCAGACTAATGAAGCAGCAGCTGATCTGTCTTCATGACACTCTTCACTCCACTCTCTAATCACTCACTCACTCACTCACTCACTCACTCACTCACTCACTCACTCACTCACTCACTCACTCACTCACTCACTCACTCACCTTCTACCACTTTATCCTCCACATGAGGGTTGCTGGTGTCTAATCCCAGGTGACATAGGGTGAGAGGCAGGGTACACCCTGGACAGGTCACCAGTCCACCACAGGAACACATAGAGACAAACAACCATCCACTCTTGATGTGTCCAACTGGCCTAATCCCCAAATTTGCATGTTTTTGGACTGCGAGAGGAGAAAACCCACCCACACACAGGGAGAACGTGCAAACTCTATGCATAAAGGCCCTTGTTCCAACCGGTTCACGAACCCAGGTCTTCTTGCTGCAAAGGCAATAGTGCTAACCACTACACCAACTGTGTGGCCCTTAAAATAAATACAATGGTTTTTAATCTTCAATTTAGTAATTAAGCTATGAATAAATATAAAATATTTGTTATGTTTAAATAGTCTGTCATATAAAGTTGTCATCAACACTATAAGCCATTTATCATATTCTCTTTTTTTCCACCATTTATTTCCCATCAGTGTTCAAGACTGCCACTGTAAGTTTAGTACAGTAGTGAACAATAATTAAATATATATATATATATATATTCAGTTCATGAAAAATATTGAAAAACAAGACAAAGAAGTGTCAATGAAAAGCTTCAGAAGTCAATTTACTGCTTAAAAAACCCATGTCATTCAGCAGTTTGATGGGATAAATAGTTTTTGCCCCTGCCTGCCTGTGCTGCTGCTGGTGTATACACACAAAATGCTCCCTCAGTCAGGTCGGACTTTTTTTTTTTTTACCTGCGAATTCCCTGTGAATCTCTGAGGACACATTCAAATATTCAAATTCATAATTACCACAACTTTGCCACAACTTTATATTTTATGTCACAGGAACATGATTTTGTTCCTCACTTAAATTAAATTACATGCCAATAATTCCTCGTGGTTGTCCACCCAGGTCTGCGTAAAGTGATGGTGCGTGCCCACCGGCAGGCGTGGTGCTGGCAGGACGAGTGGTACGGCCTGACCATCGAGGACATCAGGGAGCTGGAGCTGGAGACCCAGCTGGCTTTGGCCAAGAAAATGGCCCAGTACAGCCTCAGCGAGGAGGGGGGAGGGGAGACCAACGGCTCGTCTGTGAGCCAGGACCAGGCATCAGGAGCTGAGGCTGTGGGCGCAAAAGAAGAGGCAGAAGGAAGGAAGAATGAGGATTCCCCGGAGAATCGAGGGGAACTCACTAAGCAGTGGTCAACATCGTCCAGATCCTCGAACAGGTCATCAAAGAGAGGAGGTGAGAGGGGCTCTCTGGTTTTTACCACTGATGTTAACGATTATATTCATATGATCTGGAATTGTCGTATTATTTGTACCGTTTAAGTATTTATATCTACTGGTACATTTATGTCATGATCCTAACCCAGACCTTTGTTTTATTTCTAGTGTTTTGATTTATTTGGACTTTATATAGACTTTGATTTGGTTTTTTTTTAACGTGTCTTTACTAAGGTTGTGTTTTCATCCTTGTTGGTTGTTGTGGTGGAATTCCTATTTTATTTTGACACTTCCTTTTTTTTTTTTTTTTTTTTTTTTTACTTAACTCTTGTCCTGTCCCTTCATCACTCCCTGGTCTTTGTCCTTTGAGTCAAGCGTACCATAACTATTCCTTGTGTGAATTCTTAGTTTATTTAGACCTATTTTCTGCTTATTAACTATGTTTTTTTTGGCTGCTACTTACAGTATATATACTTACAGTATATACCTCTGCCATCATGTACTTTATTTAATTTAAAAAGACATTTTCTACTGACTCGAGTTTTGTGTTTCATTTAGCTGTATAAATGTAATATAATCATTTTCACCGACCATCTTCCTCATGTTCGTTTGTGTGTGTGTGTGCTTGCACAGGAAGTCCGTCTCATCAGAGCATTTCAGAGTGGAGGATGCAGAGCATTGCGCGGGACTCTGAGGACAGTACAGACGATGAGTTCTTTGATGCTCATGGTAAAGTCATCACTTTTTTTTTTAGATTAAAAAAAAACATAAGCATAAAATTAATGACATTATTCTCACCATGACACATTTGTATTATGCTGTCATATATATATATATATATATATCAGCAGAATGTTGTGAGACATTTTGACTTATTATTTAATTTTTATTGCTGATGGAGAAGAACTTACTACTTATTTAAAAAGGAGTTTATTCATGAATATCTATGTGGAGGAGCTCACAGTTTTTCTCTTTCATCCTACATTGTTTTTACTAATTTCCCTTAGTTCAAGGCATTTCCTTTTGTGAATCAGTAAAGTGAAACATTAACTTTTTAAAAAAAAAAAAAAAATATTAATACAGAGTTATATGGTTTACTTTATGGTTGTATTAAACTTTTCTCAAATTTATACAATGACTTCATAAAAGAAAACACACATTAAATGATGCTGTTGTGTTCGTAAAAAAAAAATGCTTAAGCTAAACCAGTCCATAATTAATTTACAAAGCACATTTAAAAACTGCAAAATTGTGCTATTTGTTTGAAATTTTATAAATGATCATTTTAAAATGAGCTTCACAATGTCATATTCAGAATAGTTAAATCCATGTTTGAAGAAATGTAACATGCACTCATGCATGTTACATTTTGTTGCATTTTGTACTGTTTTTCCAGGTTTCTCCAGTGCTTGAAGTCACATGTTCAAACCTCTAGAGCTGTTTCCAGTCTGAAATGAAAGATTAAAAATGGCCTCAGGAAACAGGACTTACAAGTTTCCATTGTGGGTTTAGGCTTAGTCCATGACACCATAGGTTTTATCCCTGTTCTAGGTCTAGAATAATGAACAGCTTTACGTCTGAGGTTCTCAGAGACCTTGATGAGGTTTTACAAAGGGCCAGCTCACTGTTCACTGGAGGTTTGTTTATATTGATGGTCTCTCTCTGTGTGTTTTATGCAGAGGACTTCTCTGACAACGAGGAGATGTTTGCCAAGGAGATCACCAAGTGGAGCTCCAACGACCTGATGGACAAGATAGAGACAATAGAAGTGGATGAAGCACAAGGTAGGAGAGACTCTGTGTGTGTGTGTACATACAGTCTGTTGATTCAAAGAAATCTTTGTGAGGACATTTTGTCTAATCCTCACAACTTTAAAGGTTTAAAGGTTAGGGTTAAAATTATGATGTTGTAGATTGGGGTATGAGTGTGCACCATTTATTATTTTCTTTTTAACCGTTAATACGACAGTGAATAATTCCTGTTTTCACAGAAGACTTGTATCAGGAGTCGGGTGGGGAGTATGCTGTGATGAGTAATGAGGAGACGCAGGTGGAGGTAAAGTTTCATTCACCATTTCTTCATCCATGTCCCTCAGTCTCACACCTTAAATGAAGGAACATTAAAGTTGTTAACATTAACATTTTTAATTTGAACAAAACCTAATTAGAATATAAATGAAACAGATAAATACATAGCGAGAAAGGAATAAGATATCATACTGTAGAGTCCTTACATTTAGTTGGGCACATATTATTTCACAGTTTTTAAAAGCAACAAATTGGAAGGAAGTCTGTTGTAGAACTAGGTCAAACAACTGACTACCTCCTATTTTGTTAGTTATCTTTTGTTTGCGTGGCAAAAAGCAAACTATGTAAAAATAGCAGAATACAGGATAATATACAAGATAACCTACATAAACAGTGTTTTATGCCTGTCACATATAGACACATCATTTTAATTAATAAGCTAATGTTGTTTCTTTGAGTAATTAGTCTACATTAACAGTATATAAACTAATCTAGTCTTAATGATCACTCATGACATTCACGTTTTCATACAGCACTGCCTCTACTGTATATGCAGCACTTTTCATAATCATAACACACATTATTCACAAACACAGGAGAAACTGACTTCTGATCCACAGCCTTTGTCAAGTCTTTTTGCTAAGAACTGTAACCCAGCTCTGTGTGTGTGTGGGTGTGTGTGGGTGTGTGTGGGTGTGTGTTCTTGTACTTGCTGCAGACTGAGGTCCAAAAATTGTATAAACCCTACAAAGTGAGGACATTTTGACAAAATGAGGACATTTTGGCTTTTTCGGGTTAAGACCTGGTTTTAGGGTTAGGGTTAGAATTGGGTTTAGGTTAGGGTTAGGCATCTAGTTGTGATGGTTAAGGTTAGGGTAAGGGGCTAGGGAATGCATTATGTCTATGAGGGTCCTCACTCTGATAGAAGCGCAAACGTGTGTATGCATGTGAGTGTGTGTGTGAGCATGACGCATATTTAACAGAATTTCACAGTAACCTTTTAAATCTAATTGCTTTTAAAATATTCATAATTCCAGCAGATGTCAGAATAACAAATACCGGAGGTGCACTAAAGGGCCATTCTGGTGATTTAGTTGTACACCTCCATTAATTTGTTAAACATATGAAAAACAGAATGATCAAATGCTGAGTCTGGGCCTTTTGCTCTGTTTTGTCAAACTTCACAGCATTCGAAGAATTTGTAAAACTGTGGTGCATCTTCAGTTTGTCCTCAGGTTAGGAATTTTGTCTCACAAGGGCTGATCATCAGCTGGCCTATACATTTAATACATATTCATTGTTTTATTAATACTTGGAGGATTCGTATACAGAATGTAGTGTCCGTGTAGTAGCTGCTTTGCAGGTCTGAAACGTCCACCAACTTTCAGTCTCAAATGTCAAAAATTTAATTTTGTCTTCAGCTCCAGTTTTTGGTAACACTACGTTACAGTAATAGTATGGTGATAGATATAGTATAATAGGAGTACTGTTATGTAATTATCTATTTTTATAGTTTTTATCATTTAGTAATTCTATGTTGTAATAACAATTTAAAAAGTGTGTGTGACAGAAAGGGAGGACACATTTTATCATTTATGCTCTGCTTGTATGTCTCACTCACTTTTCCTGTGGTCACTTGCTACTTATTCTTAGGGCGGTTTCACACCTAACGTTTGTTTCTCCCCTGTATCAGTTCTAATTTGTTTGTGTGAACAGCATGACTATCCTACATTGCCACAAATATTGCCATAAGGCAGAATAATATATATTTTAATATATAACTATAATCAGCTATATATTCAAGCAGCTTATATAATGATTTGCAATCAATAAACTTAAGTGAACCCAAAAAAGCAGAAATCCACGAGATAAAGGAGAACAGAAAGGATTTACTACCAAACGTAAATTAAGCCTACAAAAAAAAAATCACAAAACCAAGAGAGCAGAGAGTGGCCGGCTTACTGGGCAGAGCTCTGAGCAGCGTAACTGAAAAAGAAACAAGAAACAAGGAGTTTAGAAAAATGGAATGATTAGACAAAAGTAACCGAACCTTTAAAGAGCACAGAGTTACAAGGTGCGTTGAAAGTTTACCGACTGACATGATGAGACGCACTGGCGACTGTGGATCCTCAAACCAGAGTATAAGAAGCTATGGACTGATGAGTAGATGGGTTGCAGGTGCATAAATCAGAGACTCCGCCCGGCCGTCCAGCCAGCCTCCTGAAACTCACTCACTCTCTCACTCATTTTCTACCGCTTTATCCAGGGTCGCGGGGGGTGCTGGTGCCTAACTCCAGCTGACATAGAGACAGACAACCATTCACTCTCACATTGAGTGAATGGTTGTCCAATTGGCCTAATCCCCAAATCTGCATTTTTTTGGACTGTGGGAGGAAGCCGGAGTACTCAGTGAGAACCCACGCACACACAGGAAGAACATGCAAACTCCTTGCAGAAGGACCATTTGCTGCAAAGGCAAGAGTGCCAACCACTACACCAACCGTGGGCCCCTGAAACACAAAACAGAAAAAAACTCTCTACGGGAAATAAATACGTTCACAAAAGTAAGAGCCTGGAAATAGACCATGATAGCTTATCAGATGCATCTCCAAAATACAAACTGTCTGGTGAGTTGGTCATTATATGCCTCCAGAGTACGTCTCCTCCTTCGTAGGTGTCTGAATGAAGCAGCAGTGCATCTTCTTATCATCATCAGATAAATGGCTTTTCTTTTTTCTCAGCGTAGCCTTGCTTGATCAAATGGTGGAAATGTTCATATACTGAACACTGATAAATGACCATCAAGAGAACAGCGATAAATCCTACTGCCCACACTCACAGGCAACAATCCATTTTCATTTATGGTAGTCTGAGGGATTTCTTGAAGTCCAAATTTCCCACAAAACTCTGACCAGAACAGTCTGAACAGTTTGTAAGTGTGTATCATTGAGGGCGTATTGATCCATGAATGCATTGTAAACATGAATCGAACCAAGGTTAATTGCATAATTGTTACAAATAAATCGGAACAAAATACACCCTTACTTTTCTTTCCTTTTGTACATGCTTTTCCCAATTCTGTGTCTTTTTTCTCATACATGCAGGACTGCTCATCTCAGCAGTGTCTGCAGCCATCCAAAATTCACGTCCTCATTCTGGTCCTGCACGGTGGAAACATTCTGGACACTGGCTCAGGTACAGCGCCAAGAAAACTTTCAGGATTCAGGACTAGTGCTGCAGCTAACATTTTCTTATTATTAATTGTGCAGTTCATGAATAATAAGTGGGAACCACAAGTAATGTAGAACTCAAGGAACAAAATACACAAAATACTTGCTTCATAGTGACGTAAGAGAGAGATGAGCTAAGAGTCTGATGAAGCAAATATTTAATACTTTTCTTTGCTAAATCATGAATTGATTCTCCGTGTATTTAGGATGCTTCAGATCCATAAATTGCAGTGTTTACAAGATGAATAACAGCAAAAGAGGGAAATATGATTCTTGTTGGATATGTTTTTAATAAATGTATTAAACTAAATTAGATTAAGTTCTTATCTGTCCAATAAAATACTGTATTTGACCTTGTTAGGCATTGTAAATTCCTGCTAATGAAACTTTTTTACAACTACAGTTGTAAGAGTTGTATTACTTTCTCTGCAGGGGAGCAGAGCAGCAAGCAGGGAGATGTAAACACACTGAGTGGGGCTTTTGAAACCGTGATGAGGGTCCATTATCCTGCGGCGCTGGGTCGCATCACCATCCGGATGGTCCCGTGTCCTGCTGTGTGTGCTGACGCCTTCTCGCTAGTCTCCAAGTGAGCAATAGTTTAGAGAATTCAGCAGAATTTAAATAATTCTGCTTTAACTTATGCACATTCTACAAACTGTATATACAGTACATTGAACACAGAAGTGTCTTGGGTGGTAAACATTTGCATCCTCTCTGCTCTGCAGCCTGAGCCCCTACAGCTATGATGAGGGCTGCCTCTCCAGCAGTCAGGACCACATCCCACTGGCTGCTCTGCCTCTCTTGGCTACGTCTGCTCCACAGTATCAAGACGCTGTGGCAACTGTCATCTTAAGAGCCAATCAGGTGTACAATGACTTCATCAAGTCTTTAGAAGGGGCATCCTTCAATGGCCAGGTCAGTGTGATACCTGGTATTGATGGCACACACACACACATGCTGGCCACAAAAAGGTCACACTGGGGTCAACCATCCAAAGCAATGGACCTGTTACAAGGGAGGTGAAGAAGAAACTAAAGGCAGTATGGAGTGTCAGTGGTGATGTGTGACAGAAAGATAGCAACAAAATGAAAGTGAAAGTCTACAAGACGGTAGTGAGACAGGTTGAGTTGGAGGTGGCACGGCTGAAGATACTGAGATTTTCATTGGGATTGACCAGGATGGACAGGATTAGACATGAGCATATTTGAGGGACAGCTCAGGTTGAACGGTTGGAGATAAAGTAGGAGAGGCAAGGTTGAAATCTGAGTTGGAGCTGCTGGAAGACCACAGAGAAGGTTCATGGAAGTTGCGAAGGAGGACATGAGGACAGTTGGTGAAACAGAAGCGGACACAAGGGAGAGGACAAGATGGAGGCAGATGATTTGCTGATTTGCTTCAGTTGGTCTGGTCTAAGTTCAACAACATTATGCTCCCAACTGATGACTGAAATATCCAGAATGACTAGGTTTTTTGAAACATATTCCAAGTTGATAACTCTAGGATTTATCAGGCTCAGTTTGTGAAGGATTGGTTCAGGCAACACGAGTCTTCCTTATCTCACATGTATTGATCATCATGGAGGCAAGACCTGAACCCCACTGAGAATCTTTGAAAAAAAAAAAACAACAACAACACATCTGTCAAACTCTTTCATCATCAATGCAAGATCTTGGCCTAAACTTAATGCAACTGTGGATTGAAATAAATGTTGTAACATTACATAAGCTTATCAAATCAGTGCCACAGAAAAGGCATGTTGTAATTAAAGCTAAAAGCAATCCAAAAAGAGTTTTTATCACAGACTGAGAGAAAGAAGCAGAAATCAGAAAAATAGAAAAGAATAGAAAGTTTAAATAGATTTTGACTTTATATGTGAGTTTTGATCATGGCAATAGGAGAAATAAAGCAAAAATCTGGAATAAACTTTTCTCATCTTAATATGCACAAAACACCACACCAGTCCAAATATGGAAATCACTGTAAACAACACAATCTTTAGATAAAACCTTAATGAGGTTTTTATCTAAAAATAAACTCATTTTATCTTAAATACACAGCAATTCAAACAGCATGTTTTGGCCAGGCAGTTTGTTTCTGTACTTGCTTTGCCTCAACACTTTGGCCTTAGTTAGTATGTTTGTGCTTCTGTGCTTTGTTTTCTTCTGCAGGTGTGTGTCATTGGTGACTGTGTTGGAGGAATCCTGGGATTCGATGCTCTGTGCAGCAGCTCAGTGACGGTGATCGAGAGTCAGAACAGCAGCAGACGGGGCAGCACCATCAGTGTGCAGGTATCAGCATGGCAAACGTGATAAACTAGCAGCGAGCTGCTCTGTGAGTGTCAGCACAGCAATGAGTCCAGCTAAGATGGTAATGTTTCCATGTCAAGAAGGTCAAAATGAGAATTCTAACCTGATGAAGGTTGAAGGCCTTCTTTATACATTCTTTATTCCATGTTCTGCTTATGCACCACAGTTGTATTCATATTCAAATGAGGGTCTGTGGTGGTCTATTGTTCCATGCCTATATATGTACATTCTAATTTATTCCATATATTGTCCTATCTGGATGTATAATATTTAGAAACTCTGCTACTGCTGGCCAAAGACAAAGCAGAAGACCCACTGTGGAAACTCCTAAAGGGAGAAACAGAAAATAGAAGAGGATATTGTCCTATCTGGAGTATGAACAGATGACAAATATGACCAGCATGGTCATCAATTTCCAGGCTCCCTTTGGGCAACTGCATCGGGTCTGAACATATTGTCACAGACATGAGTGAATGACATTTATATCACGCAGACCACAGCAAACCTCTGTGGACTCTGTGGATGTAAAAATTATGAATTGACCTTAACAGAAATAGTGTTCCAAGCTTCTAAACATGCTTCTTCGTCCAATAATTTCCAGCAGGTTTTACTCTAAAGAGTTTCAGTGCTGACCTCCAAAGTTTGAAGTTCTCAATTTACATTTTGAAGTCCGAAACCACAGTTTTGAAGTTTTTTTTAACACAGATCAGATTTGCCCTACATTCTCATCCTTATTCTTTGCCCTGTCCCTTAATCTTTCAAATCTACATTCTACAACCTCCTGGTGGTTCTGCCGTTTAATATTCTTACATATAGACCAGTTGCATTAAGATGTCAAAACTCCCCTAATGGCACGCTGACGATTCTTCTCAATATTGAAATTTTTATTTAATAAATTTTAATTTTATAAGGAAAAACATGAAAGCTCCCAGTCAGCCAGTTCGATAAACAAATGTTCTCTTTTGAATCTGTCACAAGAAAATAAACAATGTCTCTTAATGTCCATACTGGATGTCCTCTGGGTGTTTTCCCATAATTTTCAGATAGCTGGCTAATCCACTATGTCCCAATTTTAGTCTAATTAGGACAACCTCATTCATTGTCTTTAATTTAATTGAAAGCCACTTAGCTGCTAAAATGAACTTACATTTACATTTACAGTGGAATTAACTCCCAGTGGAAAATGAAACATAAGCACATGAATGAATATCTGTAATTCTGTAAAAGGCAAACAGATTTTGTTTGTGTATAAATACCTCACAGATAACTGAATAGGAAATAGATGGTTGTTATGAATTACTAATTATCACTAAACACATAGGACAGCAGTGCCTGAGGTCAAGTATTGGGAAAATGAAACAGTGAAAAGTCAGCAGACCATTAAATAATCACATTTATTAAGTTTATCATCAACAAATTTAGCTGTAATTCTGAAGCCTAAAGAAACGGATACTTCCATAGAAAGATGCACCGGTGGAAAAGTCTGGGGAATCACTTAAAGGAGAATTCTGTTTTTTCTACCTGACCCTATGTTTATAACTGTGTGTATATATGTGAATGTTACTTACAAAAGATTTCATAATTGGTCCAGTAGATCGTATTGGGCACCATCTGTGACAGGCAGCACTGGGCTGCAGTGTTGTCTCTATGGGGTAATCTTGCAAGAGTTATGTCCAAGTTATTACCATAAAAAAGTGCTTGATTTCACATTTAATTGGTCAGATTGCTATTGTTAGAGTCTGAGAACATGACTGGAGCAGTAGTGTCACTCAAAGCCCTGTTGGGGAAATCCTCCAATGCGGTGACGCAGTGTTGTGTTTTGTCCAGTGTATTCCTGGATACATAATGACCACTACTTTCGGACATCAGCAGGTCCCACTCTTGACAGCAAAGGCATTCTTCCTCTGTGGGCATACATTCACAGCACTCACATAAACACCACCAGTTTCCAGTGATTCACATCCTTGCAGCAGTTAGTTCACCCTCCTCTGTCTGTAGCCTCCCCCTCTCTCTCATCCGCTCATCAATTTGAATGAGCTCTTCATCTATGTATTCCAGTTTAAACAAATAGGGACCGCCATCGAATTCAAATGCTTATCTTCATTGTCCGCATCAGCTATA
This sequence comes from Brachirus orientalis, assembly GCA_016785285.1. Lineage (NCBI taxonomy): Eukaryota > Metazoa > Chordata > Actinopteri > Pleuronectiformes > Soleidae > Brachirus > Brachirus orientalis. The sequence goes on from JAFBJR010000905.1 coordinate 880,036, forward strand.
TATTCAGCCATTTAAAATAAAGTAGGCTAGTTGCTGTCCTGGCACTACTCACTCCTCATTTCTCTCTCCAACTCTCACTCACGTTTCCAGCCAGACTCTAACAATAATAATCCAAGACATTTAATGGTCAAATCAAGCACTTTTATATGGCAATAACTCGGACATATCTCTTGCAAGATTGCCCCATAGAGTCTACACTGCAGCCAGTGCCGCCTGTTGTCAATGCCACCTGATATGATCTACAGGACCTATTATGAAATCCTTTTTAAGTACCATTCACTTATACACCCATATTTATAAATATTGGGCCCAGGTCAAAAAAACAAAAAACAAAACAAAAAAAAAACACCTTGTTCTCCTTAAAGACAATAGGATTTATCCTGGGGATCATAAAATGTGTCATATATAGTAGGTCTCAGCTATCACCCATTAAAAGATCAGTGTCTGAAATTTAGGTGGGTTTATTTACAGAAGGTAACGGTACTGCCTATAAGTTTGTTCATATAAGTGCAAAAAGGATGGCTTTATGGCAGGGGGGCGCTATTTTTGTGCCTCCTTGTGTTTATAGCAGCTTCAACAGACAAACCAGCCAGAATGTGTTTTGCATATTAAAGTGGAAGCTTACTATACAAATAAAATAAGAATGACCTCTGACCACTGTAGTTCCCTATGTTGGAAAGGGACTCAAGTCTGGACCTTTAGAGTTGTTAAAAGAGCATATAACTACATATTTCAAGTCTGACCTTGTTGTCCCTGTCCTCTCCTCATGTCCTTCTCTCAGGACACAGACCTTCTTTCTCCAGGTATCATCATAAACAGCGTTTCTCCATCCTCGCCGTCCCTCGAGGGAAGCCGCCACCTCAGCCGCAGCAACATAGACATTCCTCGCTGCTCGGGGCCCGACGACCCCAAGAGACAACTTCCACGTAAGCGCAGTGACTCCTCCACATACGAGCTGGACACCATCAAACACCACCAAGCCTTCCTGTCCAGGTGAGACACAGGAGTGGACAAAAATATTTCATATGTGGTCACTTAACATGCCACTATATTTATTGTTGATAAACTCACTGTCCATGTTGCTCTGGTAATATGAACCATATGCACTGCATACATTTGTTCTCAAATACGTTCATAGTTACAATAATTAACAAACATTTTACTGTTAGTCCTACATTAATTCTTTCTCCTCTCCTAATATTTATTTGCCTGTCCTCAGTTACTTTTCCTTCAAGTTTTTTTTTCTTGGTCTGTTATGACTGGGGCTCACATGGTGGCCAAGTGGGTAATACTGTTGCCTGGTGTGACTTAAAGACCTTTCTCTGTGGGGTTTGCATGTTCTCCCCATTTGCACATAGGTTTTCTTCGGGTTCTCTAGTTTCTTCCAACAGTCTAAAAACATGCAAAGGTTAATTGAAAACTATATTGACCATAGGTGTGAACGTGACAATGAATGGTTGTTCGTCTCTGTGAGATGGACTTGCAGTAGACTGGCGCACTGTCCAGGGTGTGACCTGCCTTGCGCCCTATCGCCTATGTCAGCTGGGATTGTCTCCAGCAGTCCCGTGACCCTCACGAATAGGATAAAGTGGTAGACAATTAATGAATAAACTTGGTTTATGTCTCATTTTACTCATTTCTTTACGGTTTCCATTTTATAATCAAAATATTATTATTTAGTTGTAGTTTTCTACAAAGCCCTGGAAGGGACTTGGAAGGAAAAAATTGAAGGTTAAATAATAGAGATCTCACAGAAGTACTGTATGTCTTATGTGAAAGCCATGTTTACTGCAGTAATTAAATATCTTTATATTTTTGGCCAGTTTCAAAATAACACTATAAATCTCTCCCATGATAGTGTGTGCTCCATTGGCCCAAACTGACCTGGAAGTACTTTGAATGCAAAAGTTAAGTTTAAGTGACTGCATTAGTCCTCCTCTCATCTCTCTGAACAGTCTTCACTCCAGTGTTCTCCACGCTGAGCCCGGGTCACGACGCTCCAGCAACAGCACCATGTTGGAGGGAGGCTCCTTAGGAAAGTTTGACTTTGAGGTGACGGACTTCTTCCTCTTCGGCTCTCCTCTTGGGCTTGTGCTTGCACTTAGGAAGACTGTGGTGCCTTCGTTAGATGGTGAGCAAAGTTTTCTTTGTTTCTTTTTTTCCATTTTTCTTGGTAGTGTAGTAAGTATGTAGTATGAATTAAACTTTTTTTTAAACAGGCTCACTCAGTCACTCATCTTCTACTGCTTTATCCTCCACACGAGGGTCACATTATTTGGGGAGGGGGGTGGTGTTACACCCTCTGAAAGGCAGGGTACACCCTGGACAGGTCACCGGTTTATCACAAGGCTTTGAAAAGGCTTTTTTGGATAATTTTTAGGGCAATTTTACCAAATCTTTATTCTATCAGGGTACTGCCAGGGTTCTCCAAACCAAATTTAAGACTTTCTTAGAGACCTTTTTAAAACCACTTAGAATGAACTTTAATGCCAACAACACTACTGTAATACTGTAAAGGATATCATGGAGGATCAGTGTAGTAGTTCTAAGCCCTAAAAGTTATTACTTATCAACTTATGTTGCATGATAAACCAATTTTAGTTCTTCATATACATATTAAACAAATACTTTTAGAAAAGCAATCCTATTATGTATAATGCTGTAATCCTACAACACTGTTGTGCATATGATAGGCAAGCATGTATCATAGTAGTTATGTGTGCCAGGCCTGCCCAAATGTATATGTTTCTGAGGAGAGGTTCAGAAGCCAAATGCATCAATGTTTGTCTACTTCAGACTTTTTTTTTAGGGTTTCTTTGCAGCATAGGTAGTTTTTGTCTGGGCTGGAGCAGCAGTCTTTTCACTAAAGGGACCTGCATGCAACATCTCTTGGTGATGTTTTATGTGAAGTTTCAAACAGTTTCATTCAATTCAAGCGATGGCTAGCATTGTTACCTCACAGCAAGAAGGACACCTATTTCAACCGAGGCCCTTACTGAAGGTTGCATGTTTTCTCTGCGTACTCCAGCTCCCACAGTCCTAAAACAATGTGGATTAGGGCAATTAGACACACTAAATTGACTGTAGCATGAGTGTGAATGGTTGTTGATCTCTGTATGTTGGCCCTGTGGTAGACTGGCAACCTGTCCTGTCCTGTACTCCACTTTTTGGCCTATGTCAGCTGGGATTGATTCTAGCTTCCCCTGTGACCCTCATGTGAAGGCTAAAGTGGTAGAAAATGGATGGATGGTTACACACTGTGCCTCTAATGCGGCATCTCTCCTCTAGTGTCAGCTCTGCGTCCTGCCTGTCAGCAGGTTTATAACCTGTTTCACCCGGCCGACCCCTCGGCCTCACGCCTGGAGCCGCTCCTGGACAAGGGGTTCCACCTGCTGCCTCCTTTCAGTGTTCCACGTTATCAGCGCTTTCCTCTAGGTGACGGACACTCTGCTCTCCTGGGTGAGCCCATGCATATCCTGTACATCCTATACATATACACTACCAGTCAAAAGTTTGGGCACACCTTCTCATTTAATAGTTTTTCTTTATTTTCATGACTGTAAACATTGTAGATTCTCACTGAAAGCATCAAAACTATGAATGAACACATATGGAATTATGTTTTAAACAAAAAGTGTGAAATAACTCAAAACATGTTTTATATTTTAGATTCTTCAAAATAGCCACCCTTTGCTTTGATTAGTGCTTTGCACACTCTTGGCATTCTCTCCATGAGTTTCATGAGGTCGTCACCTGAAATGGTTTTCCAACACTCTTGAAGGAGTTCCCAGAGATGCTGAGCACTTGTTGGTCCTTTTGCCTTCACTATGCGGTCCATCTCATCCCAAACCATCTCCATTGGCTTTAGGTCAGGTGACTGTGGTGGCCAGGTCACCTGGCACAGCACTCCATCACTCTCCTTCTTGGTCAAATAGCCCTTACACAGCCTGGAGATTTGTTTGGGGTCATTGTCCTGTTGAAAAATAAATGATGGTCCAACTAAATGCAAACCGGATGGGATGGCATGTCGCTGCAGGATGCTTTGGACTCATCAGACCAAAGCACAGATTTACACTGGTCTAATGTCCATTCCTTGTGTTTCTTGGCCCAAACAAATCTCTTCTGCTTGTTGCCTTTCCTCAGTAGTGGTTTCTTAGCAGCTATTTGACCATAAAGGCCTGATTCCCACAGTCTCATCTGAACAGTTGATGTAGAGATGTGTCTGCTACTAGAACTCTGTGTGGCATTTATCTGGGCTCTAATCTGAGGTGCTGTTAACTTGTAATTTCTGAGGCTGGTGAATTGGATGAACTTATCCTCAGCAGCAAAGATGACTCTTGGTCTTCCTTTCCTGGGGCGGTCCTCATGTGAGCCAGTGTGGTGTACGCTTGATGGTTTTTGTGACTGCACTTGGGGACACATTCAAAGTTTTTGCAAGTTTCCGGACTGTCTGACCTTCAGTTCTTAAAGTAATGATGGACTGTCGTTTCTCTTTACTTAGCTGATTGGTTCTTGCTATAATATGAATTCTAACAGTTGTCAGCTGTGAACCAACCTGACTCCTGCACAACCCAACTGATTGTCCCAACCCCATTAAGAAGGCAAAAAATTCCACAAATGTACCCTGACAAGACACACCTGTGAAGTGGAAACCATTTTAGGTGACTACATCATGAAGCTCACTGAAAGAAGCCCAAGGGTTTGCAGCGCTGTCAACAAAGCAAAGGGTGGCTACTTTGAGGAATCTAAAATATAAAACATAGTTATATGAGTTATTTCACACTTTTTTGTTTATTACATAATTCCATATGTGTTCATTCATAGTGTTGATGCTTCAGTGAGAATCTACAGTGTAAATAGTCATGAAAATAAAGAAAAATCATTAAATGAGAAGGTGAACGTGTCCACACTTTTGACTGGTAGTGTACATACTTTGTATATAAGGGTAAGTCTTAATTACCACCATTGTTTTTGGGAGACTTTGTATGCTTGTCTGTGAGCAGCATTACTCAAAAAGTTAAGGGCAGATTTTAAAGACATTTTGTGAGCATGTAGAAAAGGAATTATTAGGTTTTTCAAGTAATCCAGATCCAGATCAACTCTCTCACTGCTTTCTCTTGTTGTAAACCAGCATATATATCTTGTCTATTTCTCCTGTCTCATATCTAGTGGAGACGGTGCAGAGTAACCCTCAGATTCTGATGGAGTCTGGTGGGTCGGCATCCCAACGTTGCCAAGAAAGCAGCGTCAGTGAGACCACCATCCCTGTGCCTGTTCTCAACTGGCAAACTTCACAGCTCCACACAGAGAGTGTGTTTCTCTTAGCTTTGTTTCATCATTACTGTCTGTCACTATTATATCCCTTCTATTTCTTCCTGGTTTAATAAAACCTGAGTCTTGTGTCTATGATGAAGTTAGAGGACAAGTTTAATATTATTAAAAATATGATTAATATGAAAACAGGAAACAACTCTAAAAATGCTGGTAAACGAAATGGAAAATAATAGGACAGGAAACTTTCCCTTCCCAGAATTGTTCAAACTGAACAATTCTGACCTCTATATGAATAAAATGACAACATATTGGCATCAAATTGCAGACAGACACAGGTAAAGACTAGCTAGTTATGAAGGAGCATTAAGCAGCAAGAGGGTGAATACCACTCACTCAAGTTACCAGAAACCTTTGATGCATATTTAGGGCTGCAATTAGCAGTTACTGTCATTATCACACAATACTTAATTTTTCTCATTTAATAAAGAAGGTGTACAGTCCAAAACAAATGTTTAAATAAGTGAAAATGATATATCTGACCAAGAGTCTCAAATGTAGAAATATAATATATTCTATTTCTTCAATCAAGAAAAACCTGAAATCCTACTGTTGCATTAAAAGTATTATTGGTAGAGTACGTTTCTCTCTCTTGCTTAATTGAATAATCATCCCTGCATCTTTTCAGCAACAAGGTGATCATTTGTCACTGCTGTGCTCTAAGTTTCTTTCTGCTGCCCCTGTTGGCTACGTTGATTGATTGATTGATTGATTCTTAATTTATGTGTCTTTATTTACAAAAGTGCCCAACCCTCATGGGTTTACAAGACACCAAAATATTACAGTGGCAGTGGTTCATCAAATTTTTCACTCCAGTTACATTTATTGCAAAAGTTACAGATTATTTCACAACTCAATATTAAACTAAATATTCTTCCTTCTCTCCCAGGTCTGGCAAATCAAATCTGCAAAGGTTTGCAAAGGTTTTCTTACTGAGAAACTAAAGTTTTTCATAATCATCCAGCCAAAAGGACATTTTGTGAAAAAAAAAACACATCCCTTCATCTCATAATATTTACTTATATTTAATTCATCCCCTCTCTGCTGTACTCGTTATATTTGCTGTGGAGAACCAGACTATTAACATCTCCTCTCTCTCTCTCTGCAGCGGATGCTCTTCACTCTCATAATTTTGTCGATGGTCAGTATCCACCATCTACGTCACCCGGCGTCCCTCACCTTCGCTGCACACGCAGGGCCAGCGAGGCAAGCATTGCAAGCCAGGTGTCAGGATTAGCTGACACTTACACCGCCTCCAACATTGCCACAAGTAAGTTGACCTTTAACCTCCTGAGTCCGACCCATATTTTTGTCAACAAGGTGACTTTGTATGACCAAATCATTTTCTTTCCTCCAAACATCCGGTCAGCACACAAAGCCAGCCTCAGTAAAAGGCCCCGTCTGCTGCCCCACCTGGCTCTGCCCTACAATAAATTTGCCGCTCGGACACCATCCGTTCGGTCTCGCAACAAAATGCGTCAGGTGTTCCCAGGAGCCAACAGTGTGGAGTCAGAGCAGAGCTCGGACTTTAGCTCTGACATGACTTCTGACCTGACTGATGACTTGTCTAACATGACAGACATCATCTCTGCTCCCTCATCACCGGGGGTGTTGAGGAACGTAGAGCAAGGTATCTTGGGAGCTGTAGTACAAGGACATGAGGGAAGGACACTTGAGTCCATCCTCCTTACTAGAGTTGTTTTCCTTCCTTCCATCTCTGAAACAGTCCTCCCTAGTAGTTCTGTTTCCAAAAATCTCATATGAGACCTGTAAACCTGTCTTGTGTGAATTCCTCCCTAGAGTTTGAGCTGTTGTACTACTGCGAGTGTCCGTTTCAAACTTGTTCAAACGTCTTGTCACTGTTTTCTTTTCAAAACAACCTGTCCTCCAACTCAAACAACCCTATTGGTCTGACACCGCTTCAAAAAAACCAATAGGGTCATTGTGTTGGAGGAAAGGCTCTTTTAAACACACTTCACAGTTTAGCAGCCTCTAATGAAACCCTTCACACTGTGCTGTCCCTCTACTTCAGTGGTTCTTCAAGTTGGGTTCTGGGTAAAATGGTTGGGCAAACTCACCTAATAGTACACAAATTTACACAAGTTTAATAAAAAGTAAACAAGGTATATGAAAGTATATAATTTCTTAACATTTGTTTGAATTAAAAAAATCATTAAAATCATTTTGTTTTCATTTGAAGTATTTATTTAACTATGTCCAATCTTTTTTCAGTATATACTGTATTTACTTGGTTTTTTTTATAAAGGGCTTTAGAGTACAATGAACAATAAATTAATTTTCCTTTTGTAATCTAATATAGTTCAAAGATTACTTTCTGATCAAACAAAATTGGTATAGTTTATGGTTTTTGAAGCGTGGTTAAATAAACCATTGCCATATTATTAACAATGATTTGCAAGCAGCTGTTTTCATGGACCACACTTGTTCTAACTGATAACATAGCTGCCATTATGAACAGAAAAAAAAACAGATTTCTGCCATAAAAGGCTCATGCAATACAATCTACAGCTCATAAGATATAAAAATATGTTCCCAGCTCTATCAGATGTTGAAACTGAGACATTTTACCATTTCATGAAAAATAATTACTCATTTTGAATTTGATGTCAGTAGCAGATGTCAAAAAAGTTGGAACAGAGGCAACAAAAGGCTGGAAAAGTAAATGGCACAAATCAAAAACAACTGGAGGAGCATTTGACAACTAATTGGGTTAATTGACAACAGGTCAGTAACATGATTGGGTATAAAAGGGGCATTTCAGAGCCTCTCAGATGTAAATATGTGCAGAGGTTCATCAATCTGTGAAAAATGGTCTAAAAATGGTGTGCAAAGACTTTAAAGGTCCCACCATCTACAGTGTATAATATCATCAAAAGATTCAGAGAATCAGGAGGAATCTCTGTGCACAAGGGACAAGGCTGAAGGTCAAAACTAGATACTTGTGATCTTCACGGCATTAAAAACAGACATGATTCTCTACTGGAAATCACTGCATGGACTCAGGAACACTTCCAGAAATCACTGTCTGTGAACACTGTTCACTGTGCAATCCACACATGTAAGTTAAAGCTGTATCATGTAAAGAAGAAGGAGAAGAGTCCAGGTGCTGAACTGTCCTGCCTGCAGTCCAGACCTTTCACCAACAGAAAACATTTGGCACATCATTCAACAAAAATTTAATCAGCAAAGGCCCAGGACTGTTGATCTAGAATCCTGCATCAGACAAGTACGGGACAACATTATTTTTCTAAAACTCTAACAACTGGTCTCCTGTGTTGCTGCCATCAAATTCAAAATGAGCTAATATTTTTCCTAAAATGGTAAAATACCAATTTCAACATCTGATATGTTGTTCATGTTCTACTATGAATAAAATATAGTTTTATTAGATTTGCAAATCAGTGCATTCTGTTTTTATTTACATTTTACACTGCCTTTTTTGTAATTGGTGTTGTAATTTGACTGATGAAAACTGCAGTGTATCAACATCTCCTGTTTGCCATGATGTAAATTCTTTGATAATCTTTATGGACTTTGGTTCAGGAGAGTTTTCACTCAGAAAAGGTTAAATAACAGTTACAAAAAACTAGGAAACATATTCTTAAGATTAAGAGGTTAAAATCGACTGCATGTACCTCATATAAACAACCCTCAAAAACAATAACTAATCCCTTAATATTTAAATTATTCCAGTGAAATACATGAATGAGTTGCAGTAGTGGTAGTAGAAGTATTTGTCTGAGGAAACAGTGAGAACCTCTGCTCTCTTTATTTCAGTTTTATATCCTCCTTAAGTTTTCTGCAGTGGAAAGAGATCGTGATTCTGCTCACACTGATGTCTTTTTTCCTGGTTCCCGTCTCCCTGCTGCAGTTGCATCTCGGTGGTGGGGCAGTAAGAGGACGGACTACGCTCTGTACTGTCCTGACGCCCTGACAGCGTTTCCAACAGTGGCTCTGCCTCATCTCTTTCATGCCTCCTACTGGGAATCCACAGATGTTGTCTCCTTTCTACTTAGACAGGTATACTGAGTCTGGCTTATTCATTTCTCATTTTGAAATTGGGAACAAGGTTGGCTCCAAGAGAAAGCTATTGTGTTCATTACTTGCTAGTAAGAAGCCAATCAGAGCCTCATGCAGCCCATAACATCTGATAATGATGGAGCTGAGAGCAGATTATTCAAAAGAGAGGGTGCATGTCTTCTTGATTCTAAGGAAATATGTTAAAGGTCATTAGACAGATGATTATGTGTCATTGAAGACTGATCTTCAGAACAGAGGTAGCATCAGGATGTGTGTATCTTGTTGGTGCCTGTTCTCCGCAACCAAGTGTGTTCAAATAAATACCTTCAACGTAACTCAGTTCTCCAAAACCTTCATAGTAAAAATTTCCCAACAATACTTGAGTTATCTTATGTGTGAAGATTAGGTGGACTATCAGCCTAAAGTAGAGATGGACCAGAAATGTTCTGTGTTATTTATTTTCTTTACAGGTGATGAGACATGAGAACTCCAGTATTTTGGAGCTGGATGGGAAAGAAGTCTCTGAATTCACTCCTTCCAAACCTCGAGAAAAGTGGCTCCGCAAGAGAACTCATGTTAAAATTAGAGTAAGTGTTTTGGCTTTTCCATTAAGCCGTGGGTGCTGAACTGGTGGTCCGTTCAAACTCACTCTTAATGACTCTGCGTGATTTCAAAATTAAAGTTTATTTATTTGATCCATTCAAAGAGCTTTCAAATTAACTCACTCAATTAACACCATAAAAAATCCATATATGCCAAAAATAAAGACATTGAAAACGTGGTCGAAAGACTTTTTTGTAACCACGGCTTCAGTTCCCAAAAAATTTTCTTCCCACACGCCCACATTAGTAAAGCTAGGGCGGTAGGGCTGCACAACAGGTTTCCATAATATCAAAGCAAATGCGTCATCACCTCAACTTACTATTAAATTTAATTTGAAATATATCTTTAGTTAATTTCGGCTGCGTATATATCTTTAGTTAATTTCGGCTAGTTAAAAACGGCTGCGACAAAGATCCTTTGTTGGTTTTAACTGCAGCTTTTCTAGGAAATACAGTGGAATTAGAGGAAATGTTAAACTTGTGCAAACTAACATGTAAAAACCTTTTGTGTTTGTATATATATATATATTATCTTTTATTGTAATTCCAGTGCAGGTCAAAGATAATATAAAGTTGGAAAGAAAAGAGTCATTAATATTTTATTTATTTTTGCCCCTGTAAAATGTGAATATGTAAATGTTAAGCGAAAAATATTACAACCGTTTCTAATGTGAGGAAGCAGTGCAGTGTATAAGTGTTTAATGAAGGTCAATTTGAGATTCTCTCATCTGGAGCTGAGCAATAAAATGACAATAAAAGTGAAACGGTAAAAATGGATAAATCCTCTTGTTTTTGTATGTCAGAACGTGACGGCAAACCACCGCGTGAACGACGCCGTGTTCACAGAGGATGGAGCCCAGACAGTGACAGGGCGTTTCATGTACGGCCCTCTGGACATGGTTACCCTCGCTGGAGAGAAGGTATTAACACAACCAGCTGTGACTGATAGGTTATGTCATCATGTCTCCATCTGCGTCATTAAGGTCATTCATGGCAAAGTGTTGTGGATCTTTTTTTGCCTCTCGCAGATTGACATCCACATCATGACCCAACCTCCCTCTGGAGAGTGGGTGTACTTTAACACAGAGCTCACCAACAGCAGTGGACGTGTCTCTTATGTAATTCCTGAAAATAAAAGGCTGGGCATCGGTGTGTATCCTGTCAAAATGGTCGTCAGGTATGCTGACTCCTTTTTATTTCACGTTAAAAATGCTGTTTATTATCATCTTTTCATTATGTTCGCCTATGCAGTATATTGGTTTTGCATAATTATTTGTTTTAACTAATGAGAAAGTATATAGCAATACAAACCATAAATGGAAAATGGTCTGTATTTATATAGAGCTTCTCTAGTCTTGATGACCACTCAAAGACACTTTACACTACACTTTTGCCATTTACCCATTTACTCATTCACACCTGCACATCTATGTGCAGAACATTTTCTATCACACATCTTTCAATTTCTATCACATGCTGCTGGCACAGCTGTCAGGAGCACAGTGGGGTTAAGTGTCTTGCCCAAGAACACATTGACACATAGATTTGCGGAGCCGCAAATCATACTCACAACCTTCCAATTGAGACAACTCGCTGTGCCACTAATCCACCAGTCGCCTGTGGTCTCAGACCCTGTAATTTTTGTTGTTATCCACAATTGTTGCAAAGTGGCTTAACAGTGCCTCCTGGACTGGCGACCTGTCCAGGGTGTACCCTGCCTCTCGCACTATGTCAGCTGGAGTTAGGCACCAGCGCCCCCCGTGACCCTCAGTGGATAAAGTGGTAGAAAATGAGTGAGAGAGTGAGTGATTAGTTAATTAGTTACAGTTGGGGTGTGAAGATGATTTTGAGCAGTACAGTTAAAAAAGCTCCAGAAATGCTGGTAGGCCAGTTTTGGCACACGGGCCACCAGTTGCTGACCACTGGCATAGAGTATGTATACAGGTCAAAATCTCTTCTGGAAATCTGACAGGAAGTCAGCTAATTTGAATGTTGTGGTCATATTTGGCAAATTTATGTCTCTAATTAAATTTCCTACCAGCAGCCAGTAGCCATAACAATTCACATCAATGGCAGATGAAGGGAAAATTACATCTTCCTTATTTCCTGAGTTATCAGCCGTGCACAGCTTTGTTGGCCAGCATACAGTGTGCAACACATGCAGGAATATGAGGGCCCAGTCACTGCTGATGACAGCTTTTATTTATTATTTTATTCTTCACCCTTTGATACCTGTCTTTTATTTTCTCTTAGTGTGTATATTTATATATACACAGTTACTTACTGATGATGCTATCCCTCATAGCATCAAAGCTAATTTGTTGTAATGTAAAGACATACGTTGTTAATTAAACAAACCTTATATAGACTCAGCAGTGTCTCCTGGTTTAACAAAACTGGATTTCTGCTGCATCTTGCTTGACTATACAGTATGTATACAATATATGCAACCAATCTACTACTTCTTCATCTATGGGGTGTAATGGCAGCTTGCATCCATGATGTTGCATTACTGCCATCTTCTGGAATTAGAAAACTCCTACACTTCCCAGTCCATCATATTGTTTCTCTTCAGTTTCATCCTCTCTTCTTCTTCTTCTTCTTCTTCTTCTTCTTCTTCTTCCTCTTCCTCTGCCATGCCTCACCCATCTTCTAATGGCTACTTCCAGCGTGAAGTGCTTCGTGTTACATATGCACAAATTTCAAAGTGCTCTAATGTCCTTCACAGTCATCAGAAAGAGCGTGGCCAACAAGCACATTGATGATGCTACAAAGAATGTAGCATCATCATGAAGAATAGGTCACTTTATGGCTCCTGATCCTAAAGCACTCTTTAGACCAGGGGTGTCAAATGAAAATCTAGTGGGGTTAAAAAGAAACTGTAATAACAATATTACATCATTATATTCATGATATTCATGATGATATTTCACAGATTTCTCAGTCTTTTTTAATATATGGATATTGTGTACATGTGTAAATGAATCTATTAATATTAAAAATATATTTGGACAACACCAAACAAATATTTAAGGGAAATGTAATACATTTAATAATTCATATTAATATTACCAAATATATTTAACATTATATTCTGTCTATATTCTATCAACTCGCTGGCACATGCACTGATTTGAGGACTCAGGAGTTGACAGACTGTGTTTATATTAATATTTATATTAAGTAGTGGGCCCCATGTAATTGATTGGGGGGCTGCATGTGGCCCACGGGGCGCCAGTTTGAGTAGGAAGTGGTGAATGCTTGTTATAAGATAAATGTATGCCTAATTATAGTTGTCTTGTGCTATGATCTGTGTTTATATTATGTGCTTTTGTATTTATTATTACTCTGATTATTTATGCTGTTAATTAGGTTATTCTGTTGTGTCGTATTGCTGTTAACTCACCCCGTCTTGGCTCGGACTCACTTTAAAAAAAAAAAGATTTAATCAATTTTCTTTATAGTAACTAATTTTTCCTTTCCTCTCCTCTGCTTTTTTCTGACAGGGGTGACCACACATTTGCAGACAGCTATCTAACTATTTTACCGCGGGGAACAGAGTTTGTTGTGTTCAGTATTGATGGGTCGTTTGCTGCCAGTGTTTCAATCATGGGCAGCGACCCAAAGGTTCGAGCTGGAGCTGTGGATGTGGTGAGGTAAGGATCATTAACAAAAACATAGGAGTTTGCTAGATATTTTAGTTGTACAACAAACTGAATTTAAAAAAACTAACAACTGCCATTGCAGCCACATATCTAATGTTTTATTGATTGATCATGAAGTTCCTCGAGGAGCCATTCTGGGCCCTGTCCTGTTTTCGCTGTACATGCTTTCTGTGGATGATCTTATCAGTCACAATGTCAGTCACTGAGTGATATATGATTATGTATCCTATTTCTGTGATATTTATCTGAGTATGTTCAAATTTGGAGAATCAATATTTAATAAAAGTTGCAATTAATGTTCTGGTTTAAGATTAAATCATAAAGTGATTTAAGACTACAAACTTTTTTTTTTGCATTTTAGGTTTCAGAATCTTGCATTATTTATAATGCTGATATGCTGAAATTACTTATTTATAGCAGTTCAGTTCAAACCTTTATTGTCACTCAAGGGGAAAATTGATTTACAGTAGGGCAATACACTCACTCTCACTCATTTTCTACCGCTTCATCCACTAAGGGTCGCGGGGGGCACTGGTGCCTATCTCCAGCTAACATAGGGCGAGAGGCAGGTCACACCCTGGACAGGTCACCAGTCCATCACAGGGCCACATAGAGACAGACAACCATTCACTCTCATATTCATACCTACGGGCAATTTAGAGTAGTAGGGCAATACAACATAACAAAATAATAAAAAAGACAAATAATGAAATCCTCTGGCCAGCATTTTGAATCCAGGATGTTTTGGTAATTTTTCTGTGTATAAAATCAGATTTTAAGTCCAAAGCCTCCCCTTGTTTTGATAAATAACATGATTGCACCCTCTGTCATCATTACTTTTCAGAAAACATACAGATTGCTCACTACCTTTGAAAGAATTCAGCACCAACCTTTTGTCTGCATGTACTTAAGTACTTACTGTATGTACAGTGAATAACATTTTACTGTTACATTATTATTTGCAGGTACTGGCAGGACTTGGGTTATTTGATAGTGTATGTAACGGGTCGCCCTGACATGCAGAAGCAGCGTGTGGTGGCCTGGCTCTCACAACATAACTTCCCTCATGGCATTGTCTCCTTCTGCGACGGGCTGGTTCACGACCCCCTCCGCCACAAGGCCAACTTCCTCAAACACCTTATTAATGAGGTAAGAGAGGCTGTGTGTCTTGACACAGTGTTGTTATTTCTTACTTGAAGCCTCTAAAAGCTGACCTCCATCTTTGATCAGGCCCACATGAGGATCTTCGCAGCCTACGGCTCCACCAAGGACATCTCAGTGTACACATCGATCGGACTGTCTCCGTTTCACATCTACATAGTGGGGAGACCCACAAAGAAAATGCAGCACCAGTGTCAGGTGAGCAGTAAATCATGAATCATATTTAATGCTATGCAACTTATTATGAGTAGTAAATTGAATAAGAAACCTCATCATACAGATATTTTTTTAATTATCTGCTCTGTTAGACAGACCTTTTGCAAAACAAATTTTATGTAAAGATCCTTTAATTTATCCAGCCAATCAGAATGAGAGACTCCAATAATAGAGGGGAAACAGGAACTAGAAGATGCTGAAGGATGCTAATGTGATATTGCTAATAAAAGTGGATTAATGTAAGCTTTAAAAACATTTACAAGTCATGCTGATCATTTTGTTAAAACTTTCTTATGAGATGACACTATACCAGATCAGTGTACTGTAGGTGGAGTTGTATAAAATTTGTGGTTCTGTTGGGTTAAATGTGACTTATCCCCCCACTCCTGCGCTGCTGCTGCACTCCCTCAGTCAGGTCTGATAGTATTGCTTGATACAGCATACAGATAATGTCACATCATTTCTGTTAATGAAGACCAAACAGAGGCAGAATAATAACCACGACTAAATCACCGAAAGTTACACACTGCAGCTTTAATACTGATGCATCCAAAGGTTCAGAGGAGTAGATCTGTGGGGACATGAGATAATTAAATCTGTGGTAGGTAAAATATCTTTGTCATTGATCAATAATTCCATAAGGGCCTTTCAGCATAATGTTAATCAAGTGATCTCAGAGAGAACTAGACTTCTGCTCCTCTTTTAGGTTCTGTTTTCAGGTAATAATTTTGAGAAAGAAATCAGCAAGATTGTTATTTTTGTTTTTATTCATTTTATGAAGAACATTGAAATATTTCACTAACGTCTAATGCTTTTTCTCCTTTTGCTGTGTCAAAATATCAATAGGATTTCAAAGTTTTACTAATGAGTATATTGGGGTGTTAATTAAGGGACTATTAATTCAAATATGATCAAATATTTCCCCCAGTTCATCTCGGATGGCTACGCCTCCCACCTGTCCCAGCTGGAGTACAACCAGAGGTCTCGACCTGCAAAGTCTGCCAGCAACCGCATGGTCCTCCGCAAGGGCAGCTTTGGCCTGGGTGCAGCTGGAGGAGACTTCCTCCGTAAACGGAACCACATCTTTCGCAGCATCTCGTCTCAGAAGCCCGGGGGACCGGGATCGGCGTCGCCCAACCAGCCAGGCCGGACTGAGCGAACGCTGAGCCAGTGTGAGACAGAGCGTGAACGGGGTGTCACGGCGGCGACCCAGAGAAGTATGAGTATAGCTGCGGGCTGCTGGGGCCGTAGCGGGAGCACTAAGGAGGGCAGTGGAGGGATACTCGGGCCAAAGTAATTCACAGAAGGAGCTGCGTTCATAAAGGACCCGGCCTGAGCCACCATGATCTCTGGTTGAGAGATCAGTTGAATGAAAAGAGGAGAGGAAGCAGGAAGTAGTAAATTGAAGTGTTGTAAGATAGTTGAGGGATAAAATATATACCAAACTCTTGATTGGATCATTAGAGAATAGAGAAGTAGAGGTGTTTAGTGATCTGTTCAGGAGGATTGGACTAATCAGGCCAAATGGGACGCAGTGAACAAAAGAGAGCTCTGTAGCATGACCCTTTTACAGTAATACTTTTTATAGGATACATCATTTACTATTAAAAGGTGACAAGGAAGGGTTAGGAGAATTATTTTAAGCCTTAAACTTATCTCTTATAACAGGTTGACCCGAACCCCTCAACCCCAACCTTTCTAAACACAACATTCACCCTCATGAGCTCAGGACAAACTGCAGAGCCAGATTCATCCTCAGACAGTTAAGCTCGGGAGCTCGGGGTTCTGGCCACGTGAAAAAGCCAATGACTTTCACCTCTGTTTCTGTCCCACCTGTCAGCTATGTGACATGTTTCACACACTCAGCAATGACTGGCAAGAAGTACGAAAATAGAAAGGCCTCACAATGCTAATTAAGATTAGAATCTTAAAGGGTCAGGTCTCCCAAAATACAAAATATATATATTTTTCTTTTTTTACACTTTCTGGTAGTTATTTATAAAGCTAGTTTTGGTTTTATTTGACCAGAGTGTGAGAAAATTTATCAGTGGAGCTGCATTGTATTGAAGAAATAATCCTGATTTAGTTTTACAAAATATTAGAAATGGCATCATCTAATCAGTTAAAATAAGTTCAAAATCACTGTAAAACTCACATTGGTGTATGATTACATTTGTAGAACTGAATGTTTATAAAGGGAGGATACAATTCTCTGTTAGATTATGGGTTTACCTTATAAACAGCCAACATTTCTCTAAACAAATATAGTCTAACCTTGAGTGCTTTAACAAGAAATACAGACAATATAAACCCACATAATTGTGCAGAGACTGACGTCTCAAAACCTGGGCATACAATATAAAACAAAAAGTGTCTGCATGGCTACAAAAGCTAACTGATAAAACTAATGAATTTAATAAATAGATTTTTAAATTAAACATAAACACAATAACATGAGGTTCCATTTTGTGGATGTATATTCCTCATCTCATCCTTTCCTTTCAAGTGTGTTGGAGAAACAGTGTAGCCTTCAGTTAGCATTGTGGGTTATTCTTAAAACATGCCGGTCCATAGAGATGACTCACCTCCTCAAATAAACAGGAAAGGCTCAGTCTTGGGTAAACAATTCATATAATCAGGTCTGGGCCTTAAACGATAAATAGTAATTTTGAACCTTGATATTCAAACAAATCAGGAAACAAATACAAGAAAAAGTTTACAGTGAAATTATTATTATTTAGTTTATTTCATTATGTGTTCAGTTCATTCTTGCATTAATGTGGCTCCTGTGGACTTAACACATGTGATAATGATATTAGGTGTTAGGTGAACTGATCCTGTAAGCACGTGAGAGCAAAAGTATATTGTACCAGAGAGGACTGTACTTTTTGTCTTAGTCAAAGATCTGTTGTGTTCATCTGTAATGTGTCACTTTTGCACTCGAGTGCTCCAGTGTTCACTCCACAGTGTGTGAGAGTGTATGGTGTTATTATTCCCACTCAGTATGGCCTGTGGGCCGCCCAAGGCCTTAACATCCAACCAGACACTTAGTTCACAGGTGGAACAGGAAGCAGAAAAAAAACAGGGCATGCAGCATTTAAACAACAACTAAAACTCTGTACAGTCCACAGCAACAATCCCTTTACAGTATATGTCCATCTGCTTGCAATACCTCTGATCTACCTGTAGGTGGAGTTCTGTTTCCCACATGTGCTTCTGCTGCTGCTGCTGCTGGTAGACGCTTATGAGGCGTTTCCCAGCTTTCTGTTGTCTTCACTCGCATAATATCCAACACGCTGGACGCAGTGTTTCTGCTGACTTACCTGTTTCATTTCTGACTGGACGCTCGGAGGGGGTGGAGCCAGGATTCCCACTTTACACAGACTCCAAAAAAAACCTTTGTGTATTTTTACCAAATGGACCTAAGAGTGGACCACAACTGATTCAGCATGAAACAGTTGAAATGACTGAATTGATGCTTTCAGTTGTGAATGTGGAAGTGGTGAGAAAGTGACCGGTGTCCTCTAACACCACTGTATGGGTTTCTTCTGTCTACTGAACTGTTTTACATACAAACGTGACATAGAAGAAGAAGAATTGAAACCCACCTCACAGTCAACATCCACGGTGCACAAAATAACCTAATATTAACAACCATGCTCAGTGTTAAAGGCACAGTTGGTAGGATTATTTTTTACAGTTATTGATCAATAATTACATAATAACCAACACTTCTGCTCAATCTCCACCTTTTTTCCCTTTTTACTGTCTTGGAAATTTCTGCCTCTTTGGTAGAATGATTGCTCCTCCAGCTCTGGCAACAACTGCCCACATCGCAAAGAAAAAAAAAAGAAAGTCTAAACCAGAGTTGGTCAATAAAGCACCTTTCACCATCAGCTGACTTTTTCAGAGAATGAAGGAATGAAACTCAACAGTCAACTCTTTTTTTTTCTCGCAACCCCCACCCCTGCACCTTTAAAATAACAACCAGATACACACTGAACATTTTACTTACGCCAACTGTTCCTACTGTTTAAATGCAAGTGATAGGGACGACACATTCATACTTGACAGTATTTGGTGTAGGATTGTACTCCAGTGCAGAAATGTGTGTTTCAGTAGATTCAGATAAACTTTTAACTCTGTTATTTTGCACAGAGAGAGGGTACGACGATTCTGACCCTCTACTTACAAAATACATACTCAAAACAAAGTATGACTATGAAGAGATGACAGAAACTAAACTTCGTTTCAGTGTTCAGACCAGTAACTGTTTGTAAAAGTGGACGTTGCATCTGAAATATTCAGCTGGTGATGTCTGTGCCAGGTGAGTCAGGTCAAAGGTTTATTTACACAGTATGAAAAAACGCAGTAAGAAAATCACAAACTAAAATACTGAACAGGTCTAAAATATAAAAGAATACAAACAATAGAATATAGATAAGGCAATTAAAAATGTTAAAACTAAAAGTAAAACAATAGATATTAGAGAATTCATATATTTCACAACAGCAGATGAAATCAAGGTCCCAAACTCAATTCAAATTGAAAGCCAGTGAGCAAAAGTGGGTCTTCCTCAGGATTATAGACCCTGTTCTAACCTTTATGACGATCTGATGACATGTAGGTCAAGCTAAATGTTCCCAGTTTGTCCCATCACAGAAGTGGATATTAAGGATGGTCTGCTCAAGTGGGGTCCTCTAACTCACAACTGTTTCATTGTATTTTTTTTTGATTCGTAATTAATGTCACAGCAGCATGAGTAGAGCTGTGATTCCCTAAGTCCCTCCCAATTCTCTCTCTTTTTCAGCATCAAGTTGTCAGCGGTCCTTCAAAACATCAGCCAGACCAATAGCTCATCAGTCTCAGCTATGAATCATGACAACTGTTATTATAGCAACAATATCAAAAAAAAACACTGGAACATTCATTATTCTTATATAAAAAAATATATATATATATATAAATATATTATTCTTATAAAAAAAAAATACGTGACCCCAATCTAAACTTTGACTCCTTGCTGACCCACTAACATGACTTAAACTGGAGCAAGACACCAAGGAGCAAACAAGACGTCTTTGCGTCAACTGTGCAGAGCCGTAACAGCGTCCATCTTTATATACAGTCATTGGTTCAAACAGGAACTTGACTAGTGTTAAATGGAGACGGGAAGAAAATGCTGAACCTGTCCTTTAAACCCATCAGTAGAGTTGTTGTACCCTCTTGTACACTTTCATTTCACTTTAATACACCGTTGTTGTTTTTTCCCATCCAGCTTCCACACTACACAGAAGCGTCGGTGTCCACTCGCTGTGTGATCAGCAAAGTCTTCAACCCACCACCAAAGCCAAAATCATTCTCTTATACTGTAGTCAATCAACTGTGGAACCTCAATGTTGTTTTTTTGCACTAGTTTACATTGGAAATATGCTGTAGTTGTTACCATACCATATTGCTGCATTTGAACACCTGCGTTGAGCATAATGCTTCTTTTTTTAAAAAAAAAGTGATTTCAGGGTATCTGTATATTATGTCAGGATATGACGTAAATGCAAGTAAATGTGCCAAGCAGTAAAAGGACTAGTATTTAGGTATATTAGGGGTTTTCATTGTCTTGACTCTGAGACAAACTATTTTCCCCTATGAGGTCCAAGGTTATAAAAGGGTGTTTATTTGTAATGGACATTGACGTTAATCATATCCCCAGAAATTCTTGTAAAATCGTGTGTCATATACATATAGCTGAGCCCACTCTGAGCACTCCCTGTGACAAGAACCCACAGGAGAGAAGCAGGAGGCACATGCTCAGTGTAAACATGGCTACAAATCAGGTTAGAGATTTTAGCCACTTAACGAAACCTTAATATTATTTTCACAGCCTTATTTCAACATTTGACAGCCTTTTTGTACTGGGAAACTGAAGTTTGTAAACTATCCACTTTTCTGAACCAAAGTCCATAAAGAAAATCAGCTTCTTTTTAGCTTGTAGGGACACAGGAGCTGGTTGTCTCATGCTGCCACATTTGGTTAGTTTGTGTCACTTAGGTAAATCTGAAAGATGGATTTTCAAACAAAGAAGCCAGAACATAATACACCAGAATTTAGGGATGGATATATAAGTGGAATAACAACTCCTGTGTGCTGTGTTGTAAAATTGCATATTTTCTCTATGGACTTTTGTCTGGGAGGATGAGTGGGTTTACAAAGGGTCACAAACTCAGAGAATGCTGTTTAATGATGAGAAAACATTTTTTAAAAAAATGTCTTAGACTTTATTAGGCACAGATTTTAAGCCATTTGTGGCTAATGTCCATTTGTCCACACAGCTCCTGCTGCTTCTCTGCAAAGGCAGCATGAAATGTGCAATCAGTTATATATAATATGAGATAATGACTTTATATAAGCATCTCATACGTATCATATCGTCATGCACCCAGCCATTTTGTTAAAATATAAAAAATACCCTTTTTTCCCCAGAAAAAGACACCATGCTTCAACTGTCCCCCATTTTCAGCACAGTATCTTTGTCTCTTGTCTGTTTGAAAACCCCCTGATATGAACTGTATCCAAGCTTTCACTGAAGAAAGACGTGGAGATGTATATGTACTGCGATTTTTCTGGTGATTACATGTTTCTCGTCTGAGATTGTCTGATGTTTAGGAAAAGGAAATGTTGAGTCTGTCTTTAAAGCCTTTGATTGGGGGCAGAGGTTACGTGACTCTCTGTAATCATTCTAAATAAGCTGTTTTCCAAATGTTTTGAGTTACTGTTGTGCCGTGGTTTGGGTGTTCAGTTACTTTTTTTTTTTTTTTAGAAACAAACCCATATTTGCCCTCATTTGGCCATTTGGCTGCCGAGTTGAATGTTTCCCCATTTGGATCCTGAGTGTGTTTAGGAGCCTTGTATGTGTCAGTGTACATAGTGTAAAGATGTATATGTAGGACCTCTACGGTTGAGAGTTATTTATTTACCTAAAGATCATGATATTGACTATGAAAATTTCAGGTGAAATATATTTGAAAATATGTAGCATTTTATTTTGTCATCATTAATGTGACAGACCAACAAAGGGATAGGCTTTTATTTTTTTGACCAGTGCAATATTATTGTTCCAATCACAACCAGGCAACATAAGCATAACTGTCACAGCAGGGTCACAGTGTACAAACTATTACAAACCACAGGCAGTTTCACAGTGTGAAGTCACACGCACCATCTGCAGCCTGCACTGTTTCGCACCTCTGACATTTGTACTGGAGCTACGGTCGACCTCTGCTGTCGCTTTACAACTACCACTGAGGGTTTTATATAGCACTCGCTGTACCTATTTTTCTGACTATTTTACAGAACCTTTGAAATATAACTCTGGACTGCGTTATCGGGTCAGTGGTGGGTGCATGGAAAAAAAAAAAAACAAAAACTAAAAGCCCATAGTTGAAGCAGCTCTATTTAACAGGCTGTTGCATGTCATCCAGTCAGATTGGAACTACGTAACCTTCATGTTTAACAATAATAAAGCAGTTATGTTGTCCTCTCTATGTCCTCACTGTTTAATGACATGTATATGTCATTAAATGTTATATATTATATACAGGACTGCAAATATTGCCTCTTTTGAATAAAAATGAATGCGGACCAACAGGTTTATATGCAGCTATTATTGTTGATGCCTACAGCAAAGCATTGAAGTTAGAAGAAAACATTACTTAATGTAATACTTAAATACTTATGTTCAATATACCCTCATTAGGCACTGCATTAGGGACACATGACTCTTGAGGAAGTGGCAGGAGTGGCACCCAGTGTGGCCTTCAACGTGCACTCAAAGATTTAACTGGTTTACTTGTTTAATTCAAATTCAGTATCACACCACTTGGTGCTTCACTTTGAATACAAAAGTGAAAATTAATATAAGGCCATGTTTGTGATTTTACTGCCATCTACACTAAAGCTAAAAAAAAAAAAAAGAAAAAGAGTGTCAACAAGTGTGACATTGGTTTAAATAACACAACCATTATTAATGTACTTTTAATTGTTACATATGTATCAATAATAGTCAAGCACTGGCTTCTCTGAGGTGGTGTTGGTGGGGATCAAATTCAGCTTAGGGCCCCATAAAGGTTTGGGACGGCCCTGCTTTAAACCACTCTGGTCCTTCCCCTCTGACCTCTGGCATCAATGAGACATTTTCTCCCAGAGAACTGCTACTCACTGGATTTTTACTCATTTTCAGGCCTTTCTCTATAAGACTAGAGATGATTGTGTGTGAAAATCTCAGCAAAGCAGCAGCCAATGAAATACTCCCATCTGGAACCAACAACCATGCCCCATTCAGGGTCTCTTAAATCAATCTTTTTTCCCTCCCCCCTCATTCTGATTCACATTTTGAACTGCAGCAGTTCCTCATGGCCTTGTCTACATGACTTCAATCACTGAGTTGCTGACGGATTAGGTATAAAAAGCAGTTAAATTGGTGTGCCTAATAAAGTGACCAGTGACTTTAAAGCTACAGAGAACCTGCAGACTGGAAACAAGTGTAAAAATAAAAAGTAGCATTTAGGGGTCTTATATAAATACATAACCCAACATTTTGTGTTTTCACTTCAGTGTTTCCATTTTAATGAAAATGAGTTTCAAGTGATATAGATATAATTCAATATAAATAGCGTACCACCTTTTCCACTTTGCTTCCAGTCAGCTTTCTATCTCAAAGCTTATTTCTTTAGGTTAAAGGTTATTGGTCAAAGGACTCTATAGTAAAATCACATGTGTGGATAATCAAGCGAATGAGGACTGAGTTGGGATGAACTTCCTGGGTTTCAGGGCGCAGAGCCATCGTTAGTGTGATCAGTAACACCTGTGTGTGTTTCCCTGCTACAACAAGAAGAAGCCACACTTAAAAGGTATGAATGTTTCTACTTACAGACATGGGTTTTTATGCCAAAATAATAGTTTTAACAGAACCATGGTCAGTTAGGAATGTCAGTTACACACATATATATATATATAAGTTACCTACAGTATTTCCTTTCTCAAGATGGAGAATGAAGCTGTTGACTTTGTTTCATTGGAGACCTGATTTCAAGTCCTAATGCCAAGCTAAGCTAATGTGCTGCTGGCTTTACATTTAATAAGCAAGTTATAGTGGGAATTCATTTTGCGTGATTTTATTTAAGTACCCCCCCCCCAAAATGTCAACCAACCCCCTTAACTAAATGAATACTTAATAGTTCACTGGAAAATACGTAAATAAAAGTGACATTTTGGGTTGCCAGGTTGTTAAAAATGTCTTGGACCAGTTTGACTGATGACTTGTTTAATATGAGATGATTAAGTGATTGAGACTATCTTTAAGAGGATTATGTCTTAAATGATGACCTAATATTTTTTTTATTTTGAGGGTACATACACATAAAGGGTCTGCTTCAATGTCTGACATGTCTGACTTGGACTAAACACTTAATGGAGATTTGACTTCTTTTGGTTTTGTTGTGGTTTGTTGAAATTGTTTTCATAAGAATTTGCTCCTGATTTTCTCAGGCTGTCCGTTTTCCTTGTGTCTTTGCAGTTTTCTGTTTTATTCTGTAGTTTCTTCTTTGTGTGTCTGGTTAAAGTTTACTTCCTGTCTTTGTCCTGTTCTTCTTCCTTTGTCCGTCCTGTCCTGATGTGCTCCTCAGTCCGTTGGTGGGTGTGTTTTATTTTACAGTTCTGTACACTCCCTCCTGTCTTTGTTAGACTTTTGCCTCTTTTGTTTTAACACTTGGATTTTTAAACCATTCCCTTTTTGGATTTTGATTTTTAAACCATTCCCTGTAAACCCTTAATGGTTGTGTAAAGATCCCAGCAGTAACAGCAGTTTCTGAAATAGTATGACCAGCTCCTATGGCACCAACAAAAAAACAACTTAAATCACCTTTCTTCTTTTTGATGCTTGGTTTGATTTTTGACCATCTTGACCATGCCTCCATGTCTGTGTTTATTGTATATTTGAACATACAGTTGTTCCCTAATAAAGGGACAGGTGAGTTTAGTTGTTTGTGTAATGTAACAGGCCAGGCTTAATATTTTGGTTTGTTTTAAAAGAGTGACTCCTGTAAGTGGGAGTATCTGAATAATTTTTCTTTTTTTTTTTTAACAAAACCAACACAACCTTCATATACTGTACAATAATAGTTGATGTCTCATTAATACATTATATTTTCATAAAATATAATTACAAAATAATTCAAACTAAAGAGGAAACATTTCATCTGTACTACATACAGCTTAAGGGTTTTATAGAATAAATAAAGCAAGTGTGGCAACAAGTAGTGTTTTTATTTACATCATAGAAAATGTCTGGAACGGTCTAAAATCAACTGCCTTCTCTGGGAGCACAGCGCCCTCCACAGGTCAAGTAACAATGCAAAGTGAGATTCATGTTTTTAGGGTCGTCAGTCAAACCTACATTGTCAACAACACAAACACACAGTAGCTCGTTTTTACTGTAAACAGAAACAAAACTTGTCCTGGTCGCTCCGGAGCTGAAGCACAGGGAACAACAGGAGGATTATCCTCCAAATATTGCACAAAATGACAACAGCTATTTATAAAATTGGCCACACTGACTGACTCTATAAAATTCTTTGAAAACATTTATTCACCCCCTTATTATTATTATTTTTGTTTTAAACAATGCACTGATTTCTCATCACGTATAACAGAGAGCTGGTAAATACACTTCTGGTTTTACAGGTGGACGGATGGAGGATGTGGAGCGATGACGGGCTGTGCAGCAAAGAGGTGCAGGAGCAAACCAAACACAGAGACACGGTGAGTCATAAAACCACAGATGGGCTCCTCAGAGACCAGGCCTTCATGTGTCTCAGGACAAATCAACGTTACAGTGCAACATCATGTGTTTCATGGACGTCTATAGTGCACGAGGCCTCTTGGGGGTTATTTGTTTGCTAGCTTGCTCCTCTTCCTGGAGTGCACAACGGAAAGACTTGACTTTATCTGGAAGAAAAGAGAATGACAGTAGAGTTAAAGACGGCAAAAAATATCCAGAAAGACATCCTTGTTCTTTTACACTGTGGTTACAATCTCTGTGGCCACTGTGAGACACTGATGTCTTCTGTGTTAGGCTTTAAAGGCAAATGAGGGTGAGTTTTGAGGATATGGATGTCGTGCTTTGCTGCACTGTAGTGTTTCCTCTAGCTTTTTAAATGTGCTAACACATTAAACAAGTTAATATTGTGGTAATCTCTGTACTACCAGGTGCTGTAGTAGATGATCTGTCTTAAAATATATTAAGTAAAGGCTTATATGGCTGCAACAATTAATTAGCTTTGATTTGAATTTTTATCACTCCTTTTTGTGATTGTTGTTACCAAAAATGCTTGATTTCATGGTAGCTTTTTCAAAAAAGTTGCAATACATGTTCCAGTGTTTTTGAGACAATTTTTTTTTATGTAAAATAAAAGGCATATCCTGTTTGAGCAGTATATCTAAAAATATAACAAACAGTAAAAATGCTGCTGCTGATATAGGTAATGTTGATTGACAGAACATACGTTGCACTTCTCTGACTTCATGTCTTCATTTACATCAAGACTTTAAAACATTGAAATAAAAACAAGGTTGTTCTCTCGCTGTGCCTTCAGTATATAGGTCTCTCATAACAGTGTAAAGTTGCAGTTTCAGTTTAAAACTGACTAAAGTCCGTGTTAATTAGAAAATATCGTTTTCACTGAAGACACAAGCTGAAGTTTTGTTGAGACAGAAAGAGGAGCCTCGCAGTAAAATCACAGTTGTGATGAGTTTCTGCTGCTCACTGTGTCTGGTGATTTGCCTTGTAAAAAAAACTGGTGGTTAGTCAAAGTTGTGGCGATTGTGAACTGCTGTTATAATAAATAAGTGTGACTGCTGTGATTTCAGCTGTGTAAAGGTGATTTCTTTGTCTCTTTTAAAGCAAACTGATTATCATTAATTTGTGAACAAAACAAGACCTTACCATTTTGAAGATTAAATTTACTAAATCAACATTACTGATAGAAATTAGTATTACTTGCAGCCCTTGTGCCTTTGTCTTCATTATTGTAGAACAAATGTTATAGCCCATTTTAATAAGCTCTGATTGTGCACAAGCACACAAATTCAATTTTTTCAGTGCTTTTCCAGGATGTTCTTTCATCTTTGTGGTTGGTATGTGTGAACACTGGAATCACAGGCGTAAACAGTTAAACAGTCAGCAGAGGGTGACTCTGCTAGTTGCAAAAAAGAACATCTGAATGAAACTTGATTCAGCTAAAATGCATTAAGGCAAAACACCTACAGCCATGTTTCTGCCTTCTATTCATTAAAAAATATATTAAAATAAAAAATAAAATAAATCTTTCAACTAAGTTGTCACCAGTGTAATTGACAGCTGGTATTGTCCAATAGGTGTGTGGTTGCAGGTGAGGTCTGTAAACATTTGGTTGCAAAACCTCAACATGGTACTGTCTAAATCGCCAACCTAAAGCCTTCAAAACAGGAGTTCACTTTCGTTCTGCTGTAGCTTCTACACAGATCCACAGATTAATTTATTATGAAAATACCTCTCAGCTCAGTGAGAATGTCTATCTTCTGGTCCAGGATTTGCTCCAGTTGAGTTGCATATGACTCAACATCGTAGTCCACCTCCTCTGTCATTTCTAGAAGTACCTTCTCATCCTCCAACCAGCGGATCGACTCCTGTGGAGGGAAACGCTGCAGTTCAACACCCTCTGTGTGAGGCCAGCTGAACAACTTCAGACATTAGACTGATAAAGAGGAAAGGGAATAAACATCTGCCTCCACTGAATAGTGAACATTGACATTAGCGGAAAAATATCTTCACTGTGGTAAAGAAGCAGATGTGGGTTAATAACGGTGGGGTCACAGACAGAGAGCTGATCATTCTTTATGTAACTAACAACAGACACGTGGTCTCCCGTCATGTGAGCAACAACATAACGTGTGAACAAAGACAGGAAATAAAGTATGGAATCGAGTGGGCTTCCTCACTCATCACCCTAGAAGCTGCTTATGGGTCATACTTGGATGTTTCAACATGACAATGGTCCAAAATATAAGGCTGAGTTGACCTGTCATTGGCTACAGTAGGAAAAAAAGAAGGTTCTGGAGTGAACATCTCAGTCTCCTGACCTCAGTATCACTGAACCACTTTGGGGAGATCTTAAAACATGCAGTTCATGAAAGACAGGCCAAGAATTTACAGAACAGGAGGCTTTTTGCCAAGAAGAATGGGCAGATTTACCATCTGAGAAAATGAAGTTCCTCATCCACAAAAACTACAAAAGACTTCAAACTGTTATTGATGTTAAAGGGATCAATACACGGTGTTAAGAAGTAGTAATTTGTGTAGTTTCTGTTGTCATTATGATTTAAAAACACACCTGAGTGAAAGAAATGTGTTTGTATTATCATTCATATTCTCTGAAAAATGGCCCAAAAAAACAAATTCTACCAGATATGTAAAATTATGAGCACAACTGTATGATGATAAAGCACAGCATCTAAATTACAATTCTGGAGGCTTGTAGAATTAAAGCTGAGAGTGATTTGACACACACTGAGTTGAAGTAAACTTAGCTGTACCTGAAACACTGCCCTGTGGTCCTCCAGAACCTGCTCCTCCATCTCTACCAGCTGAGACACAGCTTCATGAAAAGTAAAGAGCTGCGGGGAAACCTCTTCTTCCTTCAAGAAAAAAGGGACCATGAGTCATTTGAGTTAGCAAAACAAGTTTATACTCATTTAGTCTGTTTTAGTAGTTGTTCTTAATAAAGTGAAGGTGAATTGTAAATATATTCATTACAAAACAACACCTTTTATTTGTATTTCTTAATTTGTCACAAGTGAACATGGCAACGTTATTTTAAATGTTCAGAACCTGCAGATATGAAGTGTTTCCACCATGTATGATTTCAAAACAATGTTCAGCCCTAGTTACAACCCTATTATCCTGTAAGGTCTTGAAAATACACAAAACTGTACTTCTGACCTACATCCACCTGAGTCGAGCTTTGTTTGTCTTACGTTCTGTTCACAGAGCAGCTTCAGATCGTCTCTCTGTGGAGAGCTGCCGACTCCCCACTGAGCCTCCAGCACTTCCAACTGGGTGACGAGTCCCTGACGGCTCTCCATCACTGCTGCGGGGTCCACGGCGAGCTCCTTCACCCTGACAACACAACAGAGACACTGAGACAAACGGCAAAACTGTAAGTAACTAGTGCTGAGGGGAGGAGGGAGCAGCAGTGGTGCTGTGGCTGCATGCAGACGCAGACGTGGGTGGTGAAAATACTCAACATGCCGAGTCAAAAGAGCTGATTAACAAAATCCATGCAGGCTTACATTCAGCAAATAATGGATGGTGGGGCAAAACAAAAACAAAAATTGCAGGAAGCAGAAGTTACCTTTGTGGATATAATACTCTTTTACAACCTGAGCATGATTTTTGTGTCAAATCTTCAATTTTCTCATTGACTGACACAAAGCTTTTTAGTATGTCAATCAAAATAAAAAATATTTTAAAATCTAAAATTTGCTTTAAGTTACATTTTGCTTCTATTCTGACCAATTTTTAAAAAATAAAATCCCTCAAGGCATTTCCTATTCACAAGAATGGCCAAGAAAAACAATTCAACAACTAAATTAGAAAACAGCAAAAGTTGAAATGTATTTGTTCTATTATTAATGGTTCTATGTTTTTAAAAACAATGGTGGAAACCCTTAGTTTTATCTCCTTATCCTTTGCATTCGACTTTAGAGTTGAAAATAACATTGCAATTGAAATATCTGTCAGAAAAAACATAACTGGACATAAACACAATTTAACGCAGAAGCATAAAATAAGGAAAAAGTTTTTGTTGGGAACTATTTTCAGCAGTGGATTAACATGCTCTGTTATGGTAGTTAGTATTTGAGGCAACAGGAAGGTGACTGTATGTGATGTAGTCAATATAAACTAAAGTGTGTGTGTTTATGGTGATTTAGTGTTCAGAGGAACCAGCTATACAAGTATACATCACATCAGTGTGTTCAAACAGATAAAATGAGTTAGGATACATTCTACATGACACAGTAACTTCTGAGTGCAACACAAAGGGATTATCAATGGGAAAGGAGGGTGATGTCATGGTGTCATGGAAAGGAAACTGCAGAGAGAGAGAGAGAGAGAGAGAGAGAGAGAGGTGATGGGAGGTGATGTAAATTGATCATACTCATAAGTAGGGGAGAGCTCAGAGCGACCCCCTCCACCCCCACTCTGGGAGAAGGGAATGTCTGAGGGACTTATCCCAAACTCCTTTACCCTGGAGAGAGGGAGAGAGAGAGTGGACAAGGAAGGACAGAAGGAGGAAAAGCACTCAAATCTTTAACTCATGTAAGAATAACAACACCAGAAGGCAGAAATTACTCTGTTCCCATTGAAGGTCCAGGATTCAAAGAATACTTAGCCCACATGCTACTATTATCCTTGCCCAGACTAGTGTTTTAGCTATGCTGCAGACATAATCAACATCCATACTAACACTGAAAACATATTACTATCATGTACAGTATACTGGGCAGATATTATTATCCTTTCGATCTACACACAATCCCAATAGGTGGCAGTAATGCACCTGTAAACTGGTTTGCCACACCCCACACTAGAAGCTGTTTCCTGTTTACTATGTTGCTATGATAACAGATGCTGACCAGCAGCCAGCATGACCAAGGGTAAACCTGAAGTTACAAGAGAAGGTGACCCCAGACATTTTCTGGTCATATCAAGTCATTTGTGTGACAGCATTCCAGATACTTGGCAAACGTGCAGCCTCTGACCCCCAAACCGGTTTTATCTGGCCTCTGACACGTGTCCATTCAAAGGCAGGGTTCTCTGATATGATGGGATGATGCTCAGCATCAGCAGAGCACCTTAACTACTGTAAATATAGAAATATATGCAAATGTATTACTCCTTCACTTTAAACTCCTTCACTTTTTATTTAACTAGTGAAACACGGCCTGACTTTTATTTTGGAAGTCACAGGGAAAGGAAGTGTCAGTGAGGTTTCCTCTCACAGCTAAGTTACTGTTATTGCATATGTGGCTGCCTAATGTAGATTATTAAAATATTTTTTATTCCTCTCTGTTTTGATTACAGTGTTTCCCATACAGAGGTCATATTTCTATTTGTTGCTGATTCCAGCATTCCTATGTTTAAAATGTAAATGCTATGTATGTTGCATATGAAGATGGGTTAATTTATTATTATTATTTGAACTTTAAATTTGTGGCCTTTCTCTTGCTTCATCTTTTGACAATGTGGCTGTCTGGAAAACCTGTTGCCTGCCCCTGCTGTTGATGCACAGTTCTGAGGGCTGGAGAGAAGCCTGTCACTTGACTTTAAGGCAAATCCTTTCTGTTGAATTCAGTTAGTTACAGTTATATTTCATGCCTTACTCATACAGTCTGTTTCTGAATGAATTCAAGAATATCTTCGGAGTCATTGTCTCACTGAAGTTTTAAAAAAATACAGTTAAAATCCAATCTTGATATCAAATCTTTGTCATATGCATTCATCGCATGAGCAAAGCTAAAAGTCTTGTCACAAACACAATACTTATTTTGAAAGAAATCAGTCAATGTATAATGTACTGTTTGCATCTCACAGATGGTAAATCTAAAGCAAATTTTACAGCTTGCTAATATTGTGAGTCTAAATGTGTGGGTTACTCTCTATTTTAAGTCTGGTTAAGTTTTTTTTCTTCAGCTCAGAATAATGGGTTTTTACCTATTGGCATATCTTAGTGTGTTCAGGGTGTTTTCACATGAGGCCATTCCAGGAGAGATGGTGGCAATCTGTGCAGGGAAACATTAGATCAGTCCAAATCATGTCCTCACTCAAAACTGTTAAGATGTGTCATATATTCAAAAGTGCTCCTCATCATAGAAGGTACAGTAACATGTGCCTATGCCATGTTCTCACCATGCAAGTCCTGGAGTTCTCTCCGATGAAGGAGTCCCTCAGCACTTGGGTTAACTTGCTGGCTCTAAAAGGAGTGTGAGGTTTGTTTCTACCCAGGGCTCGAATACACTCCTGTAAAGACAAGGACATCATCTTTTTTAAAGCAGGTTTACAAATCAGAGGTATACCTGCTCATTTTGGCATTAAAGAGACTTAAGAAAATTTAAGAAAAGGAACGTTATTCAAAGGCCTATTTGATCTGGTTTCATATCCATGGATAGTTGTCGAATCATTACTGCTTTTTTCTAGTTGCACAACTGCACTCCATGCTGACTGCAGTTTTAAATGTCTTGATAGCATCATTAAGCACAGCAGTGTTTCCCTGCAGTTGGAAAAACAGTTCAACCTGTGGTATAAAGACACTGGAGCACATGATATATGAAGCAGTAAGGAGGAGGAGACCTTGAGCGCCAGCAGACTCTTGTTGATCTCGGCTCCTTCGAGGCGAGTCTGGCGGTCGGCACTGGATGTATCTGCTCCTCTCTCATTCCCCGCCAGGTCAATGAGGGAAAACTTTCCATGCATCTTGCCCCGTCTACGCAGAATGATCTGAAAAACGGCATGGCTCCGAGAGGAGTGAGCGTTCGCTGAAGTCTGACCAGAAGTCCTGAAATAGATGCAAGGCAAAGGCTTTACCAAGAATATTTATTAAAATACATCAGCTGCTCTGAAACTCCCCTAGCCTGGCTAATACCAGACTGCATCTCAATCTGATTTGAGATTGAGTATGAGTCTGGAAAGGGTGCAGTCAACTCCCATTTTCAAGAGGAGTTACCAATGGATGTGATGAAAATGTCTCTGAGAAGAACTGGATAGACCTACAACCAATCAGACTATTGATCTGGATGACATACAGTATATAGAGCAATGAAAAATGTGTCAACAAACGTGCTTGTTGTCGTTTTCTAGGCGTAACGCTACCTAGTAATGTCTAACGGCTTTTGTGCAGTGGAGCTCCCTGGAGCAAGTTGCTTAAAATGGAAGCAACAGCTGAATCCAAAGACAGCTGCTCTTTGGTGGCTGCCATGTGGGATGTATACAAAAGGTGCTAGGTGCCAATTCTTTGTCATTGTGTTAAGCCCACCACTAGTGCACCAGAAGTTTGTGACTGATTCCCTATTTTAGAAGATTGTGAAGTTGGCCAAAATGGTGTCCATGCCAGACGTGGCTCTCCCCCCATTACCTACCTTTCATTTAATCAACTATTGCTTACCTGCAGCTGTTTCCCACTTCAATGAGTTTGAGGACATCCTCTGTACATTTCACCTCCCTCTCCTGAAGCCCCACCACCTGCACCTGCTGCTTCCCATCCTCCAAGACCCGCAACTTGGCTTTGCGGTTAAGTAGGTCAAACACCTACAATGCAAGAACATATTCACACGTGACTCACATCATTGCCTGTGACACAATAGAAAAACAAAATATTTAGTGTAAAAGACACTTGCCTTCCCACTGTAAATCTCAAAAAATGTGGCGAAGACCTGCAGATCCAACTTCTTGTAATTTGGCTTCTTTAACATGAGAAAAACATCTCTGGCTGCAAAGGAAGAGGAACACTTTCTTATATCCCCGCATCAATGAGCAGCAGTGACAATGGAGGTAAATGATGGAAACTAACCAGAAAGTGCATAGATCCCTTTGGAACAGTCTTGGTTCTTTCCTGAAAAGTCTCCTCCCATCGTCTAAAAGAAGAGAATGTGTTATGACAGGAAAAGTACACTAAAAACTGTTCTCAAGTAAAAATCGAAGCACTCACATGTGTTTTTCCGCTTCCTGTTTGTCCGTATGCAAAACAGGTCGCCATCCCCCTCTCAAAAATGGTCTCAACGAGCGGCTGAGCAGTGAACCTGTGAGAGTATATTTTTAGCAACACTGGTTTCAGCTTTATTTCTGAGTGTTGGAGCCCAGGGAGAAACACATTACCGGTACACCATTTCGTTGGTGGAGTTCTCGTCAAATGCGTAGTCAAATCGGAAAGTTTGGTTTTCCAAGAAGCGTGTCAGGTCGACTTTCTGCTTGGGCTCATGGACCATTACCACGTCTTTACTGGGAATGGTGATGACGTCCAAATCCTTCAACGACAACTCTGAGGAGACAAACATGTGTCACTAACATATGTAACTGTATGTTGCAGTATAAAGCTTTTCTTACCTTTCTTATTGAGGGGACGTGCACGTACACATACACA
The DNA here is from genome assembly GCA_016785285.1 of Brachirus orientalis. NCBI lineage: Eukaryota > Metazoa > Chordata > Actinopteri > Pleuronectiformes > Soleidae > Brachirus > Brachirus orientalis. Next base: position 914,281 of record JAFBJR010000905.1, read on the forward strand.
TATCCTGTGCTCCTCAATCTGAAATACAAGAAGGTGCAAATCAATTATTCTTTCTAGTTTTGTATAGTTTTGAGCTCATGGTATGTACTGCATATAGTGGAAGGAGCTTATTTTCTTAAAGTGATAGTTTTTTTTTTAAAGTGTGTCTGTACAAGGTACTGACACATAGTAAGCACTTACTGCACTGTGCTCACTCCCTGAGCCAAGACCCTAAGTTTGTTGACCAAACTTACATATGTTTTGTGACGTCCTGTTCTGATGTTAAACTACAAACCATTAAAACAAACCTAATGTTATACAGTACTGTGCATAAGTCTTAGGCCACCATTAGATTTGTTGTATTAGCAATGCTATAATGGCCATACTGTACAATTATTTCTCAATCAATTTATTGGAACATATCCTGAATATATGGAGAAACGAATGCAGAACGAATGAAAATAACATCTTTTTTTCAGAAAAAACAAACAAAAATGCTTCTATAATATCAAATATTTAGTGTGACCTACATTTCCACTTGAACAATAACACAACCATGGCTCTTTAAAACCTGGAATGGAACCCTAATGTTATTGGTAAAACCTGTGTTTCTCCTACTATTTCATGCCAACAAATAGCTGCTGTGAAAAAGGTCTATTATACCTGGTTTACTCCAGACATGTTTGAGCACATGTTTTACATACACATGTTGCACAAGTTCAACTCATTGACAGGTTGATCATATAGTATAAGACTGACTTTTAGTCACAGCTTTTCAATCTAAATGCCAATGATCACAAAACTGACATAAAAACAACAAAGTTGGTGGTGGCCTACAAATTATGCACAGTACTGTATATCCTATCCAAAGGACAGTTACCTTTGGAAATTACATCTCATCTGAAGACACATCTGAAATCAAAGTGCAGGGAAGAACCTAGCATTCCTGATATATTGGCATATCAGGTTTCTGGAAAAAGTTCAATATCATCATCACGTTTGACTGCAGGGCATGAGATTATTATTTAAAAAGCCACAACCAAACAAAACATGACCAAAGACTAGATTGAGATAATCATAATAAACTCATTCTTTAGGCTTAAAACTCAAGTTATTACTAATTAATGCATGTGTCTACATCTGATTTTAGTATGTTAAGTCACATTAACATACTAATGTGTTGACTTGTCACAAAGATGGTTCTTTGTGACAAGTCACAAAGAATCTTCTTTTTGAACCAAAAATTGAGATTACTGATGTCTTCTTAGACAAATTAAATAATATTTATGGTCAAAAACCTCATAGTCTCTTCAGATTAAGCCAGTTTATTGCTGCTCTCTGCAAGCCTCTGAACAGGTGCTCTGTTTCTGAACTAATGCCCGCCCCCTAGAACACTGAGTCTCTTGTGATTGGCCAGTTACCAGCTGACTGACTGTTCTGTGGTGGTGGTGCTTCTTCTTCAGGTTGAATGTTCATGCCCATGACCGGGAGTAGCTGTTGGGGGTTGGTTGGTTCCACGGTAAATGTGCTAGTTACGAAACTAAACTCGACTATTCAAAACCGCTTGCTCGAGCGTAGGGAAACAGAGAAGCCCTTCTTTCTCAGAAGTGGCTGAAATGTTTATTGCGACACTTTAGTGATGTTGAGATACGGGAAGGACATGGGGACAAACCAAAAAACATTTGATTTCCCAGTGAATGTCTTTAATTTATTTAAAGCTTATATTTCTCTGGACAACTGCACACCTGCAGAGGGGGTGAAGGACAGAGCACACTGTATCTTGTGGAGCCCTGTGAGGCATTTGCGAATATGGACTATATGTGAGATCATAGAGAACCCACAATTTAGTGTCATCATTTCTTTAAATATCCACACTTACCAGATCATTAGTGGTTAAAGGTCTGTAGTCCAGACTGGCTCTGAAGTCTCTGATCATACACATGATTTCATAGTTTGGTAAACTAACATCCACCTCCTGCAGAGAAACAGAGAAAACAAAGAGAAGTGAAGTTTAAATCAATTATTTTTACTAGGAAATAAAACTATTTCCTAGTTTCTTTGCTCCTCTGACAGCAAACTGAATATCTTTAATTTATAGACAAAACAAGACATTTGCATCTCTTATCCAAACAACTTCAAAGTCAGCACTGCACACAGGTGTCCTTAATAAGTTACCTGCCAAGTGACATGTTGGACAGTTATGTGATTAACAGACAGACAGATGTTCTTTAAAATTACCTAAAATTGGTTGGTTTGGTTTCAATAAGTATCTCATCAAAAATATAATTTAATGCTTCTCTCACAATCTGCACGAGGAGTATAATTAGACATCAGCCTGGATCAGTTAAGAGAAACATTCATTTAGAGAAATGATTTTCTAACTTACAGTAGACACAATGGCTGTAGGTTTGTGTGCATAAGAAACACAGAGCTCAGCAGTTTAATGTGACAGTCCTGCAGGTTATGTCTGTTTTTGTTAAAACTACAGTATTCATAAATGCAAATCAAGTATTCATAAATGCAGGGTGTATTGCAGGACTGTTGTGTTAGACTGCACTGGTTTCAACTGGGTGGATATACACTACCGTTCAAAGGTTTGGAGTCACCCAGACAATTTTGTGTTTTCCATGAAAAATCACACTTTTATTTATCAAATGAGTTGCAAAATGAATAGAAAATATAGTCAAGACATTGACAAGGTTAGATTGAACCCACAAACGTGATGCTCCAGATACTCAACTAGCTCAAAGGAAGGTCACTTTTATAGCTTCTCTAACCAGCTAAACTGTTTTCAGCTGTGCTAACATAATTGCACAAGGGTTTTCTAATCATCCATTAGCCGTCTAACGCAATTTGCAAACACAGTGTACCATTAGAACACTGGAGTGATGGTTGCTGGAAATGGGCCTCTTTACACCTAAGCAGTTATTGCATTAAAAACCAGATGGTTTGTAGCTAGAATAGTCATCTACCACATTAACAATAAAGTGTGTTTCTGATTAGTTTAATGTTATCTTCATTGAAAAACGTTTGAACTGTAGTGTAAGTGTTTGTTCACTCCTCACCTGCGCTCTCTTCTCTCTGAGCTCTTGCTGCTGGAGTCGTCTCTTCTCTCGTTTCTCCTGGAGCTTCTCCACTTCTTTAACACAATTGGATTTCCTCCGGGCTGCATTGGGAGCAAGCAAGATAAAAAATATCAGAGAATGATCCTGTGATTTTTTTTTTAAGCCAAATATGTTCCTAAAAGTGAAAAAGTTATGGATTAACCATTGTTTGGTGCAGCAGGTTGGTGTATGAGCCGAATCAGAATAACCTTCATTTTTGTGTGTTAATTAGTGGCATCTGTGTGTTTCAAATAGTAATACTTTTAATTCACAGTATCTGTTTAACAGCTAAACAGTTTAACAGTTGCTAAAGGAAGGTGTTTCTTTGCTCTAGCTTTAGCTCTAGTCAAGGGTAAGATGATGGACATATGTTGAAGTACATCATTATTTGCTCCGTGACAAATATTTTTAAGTTTCTGGAGTAAAATGTAGGTGTAATATTTCAAAGCTTTAGCCTCTCAAATAATGACAATAACATATAACAATTCAAATGTTATTTTCACCCTTCAGTGTTTGAAATTCTTTATTCAGATTTACCTAACAAAAACAGCAGGAGACTAGCAGCTCCTGTGTCCCATTGAGCTAAAAATGTGGAATTTCTCTATGGACTTTGGTGCAGAAGAGTGGAAAATATAATATACTACTATAAGGTAAACATATTCTCAAGATAGTGTACACTTAAAATGGCATGGATTTTATTAGGTGAGACTTTTAAGCAGCTAAAAAAGTTTTATGTGACAATGACTATGTCAGTACCTCAAAAAGTCTTCACTATCCCTTTGAGTAGAGCTTCTAGAATTTCAGATTTGTCAGGCGTGGAATTAGGGCTGGGTGATATGGGAAAAAAATCTTATGATATACCATTTTTATATCATTCGATATCAATATGTACAGTATATCATGACACAAATCAATATTCCTGTAAGGCTGGGCGATATGACTTATAAATAATATCTGAATATTTTTAGGCCATATCCCAATATACGAGATTTCAGGATATAAAGCTGTTCAGAGGTTGTTTCTCTAGTCATGAAAAGTTTTCCTTTGAAAATTAATAATACACTGTAAATACAATTATCTGTTTATGATCTGTATTGCATTCTTAAAGTACAGTTATTACCTTTCATTTCAATGAATTCCTGGTTTATTTTTTTGCCTTTTTAATGTTAAATGAAAGATTTTTACTTTTGTTAGAAACAAGTAAATTGACTAAATATCCCCATATTCTGTTATAACACATTTTAAGGTTAAAATGAAAGAAAATTTATTAAGTTACTATTGTGAATATAATTGTGTCGATTCCATGTATGTATTATTGATATTAATACTATTTAATATATAATATTTGGTGTAATTTATCAATTTAATGTGACAATATATGTGACAATATACTAATAAATATAATTATCAATGCAACAGCCTTTAAAACCAGGAAAAGTCATCACAGGTACTTTATCACAATATGACAATAACCAAAATCCAAGACCAGATCTTTTCTCATGTCAAGATAAAGATATACTGTCGATATACTGCCCAGCCCTACCTTGGATGGATGGATAATCCTTGCTACAGATTTTAATGTTGGTCTTTTTTGTTGATATAATAACAAAGCAGAACCTTTATGCTAATCTCAACAAGCCCAGCAGAAAACCCAAACAAAGCCAACATCAGTGAAAAACTGTGAAAGAGGCTTTGAGGCGCTCTGTCTCTACAGCTGTGTTGAGAGCATGACATCACTGGCTCTGGCCTCAGCGCCGTGTCCTACATCAGAAATCAACAGCTGAGACACAGGGCCGGGAAGCTCCCTCATTATTATCAGTATTGGTCACTGGGATGTGTTACCGTTCTGCTGTTGTAACAGGGCCTGGTTGACTGCAGGCTGGGGAGCGATGGCGGGTGGAGGTAGCTCTGCTACTTGGCTGTGCTGGCTGGGGCGAGCCCGCGTGGTCCCAACTGCTGCAGCTGAGGAGCACGCAGTCACACATCATCACTCACTTATGCACGTTAAAGAGGCAGCAGAGAAACTGTTGTGTCCCTGTTTGGTCACTGTTTTACAGACATGGCAGTAGTAAGACATTCTCAGAGCTGGTGTTGTGTCATAATAAGTAACCTGTGTGAAAGTAGGATGAATACTTGATGAAAGCGATTCTCTTCTCTTTTAAACAAAATTGTTTTGTTTAAAGCATGATGGAATTCTTTTGAACCGTAAATCATATTTTTCCTGCGAAAATCTTGTATAGTGCACTGCTGGACACTCAGGCTGATATCCACAATGGTGTTAATTTCGTGATTGCGTAATAATCCTGATGATTACCTCCAACAGAAGCAAAAATATTCTGCTGTGGAGACAGACCAGAATAATTTATAATTTTAATGAGACTGTAAGGGAGAAGTGCCTTAAAGACAAAGGACCAAAGGAGAATTTATCATAAAAGGTTTTAAATTTCACTTACAGGTGCAAGGTTATAAATTACTCCAAGTATTATTACTGCATATTACTGATAATTACTATTACTAATTATTTTACTGCACTAATCTAAAGCAGTATTATAGAAGGCAGGTGCAGCAAAACATCATTAGTTACTTCATATTCAGAATGTGGTTCAGTGGGTTTTTAGGCCTCTGCACTTGTAAATCAAACACACCTCTGTTTTCCCGAGGAGTGTTCTCAGCCTTTGGTATTGCTGTAGCACGTCTGGTCTGGAAAAAAAAAAGAACAGCAAAAAGACTGAAAGTCCAATAAACCACAACAACACATATGTAGACTGACTTCACAGACACTGGTCAGAGAAAACTTCCAAATTAAAAAAAAAACTATCACTATTCTGAAATTAATATGGCCCAATTATTTTGGAGCAGTCACTTTCTAATCCCACAGCAAAGTTCAGGAGATTCTTGTTTTTCATGTAGAAAAACACCAATAAAAGCATTAACATTTTTCACTAGTGTATTGTGTAAAATACAAAATCTACATCGGACATGAGTTTTAGACACGTTAAAAAAAAACTGATCCCCTTTCTTACAGCTAAAAAATAAAACCCCACTGCATTCATTTTCTAATTTCCTCATCTTGCCTTTGCTTTCACCCTAAAGTGCGGTTTATAGTTTATGTTGACATTCTGTGAAGATTTGGCAGTAATTTATTGGGCTGGGGCTTCTTTGGTGGTTTTCTGACTATGGTGGTGGTGTATTCTCAGTCATTGCTGTGTATTAATATAATCAACTGTTATCAGGGCCCCCCCTCAGCTTTAAAATCTCCAGCTATCTATTAATCAATTATTTAATCAATCTCTTTGTATTTAATTTGATAGTGGATTCACAGCGAGCAGTATTTCTGTCACAGAACAATAAACCTTAAAAAAAAAAGCAAATACAGGGAGTAGAGGTGAAATAATTAGCAGGAAAATGAGCAAGACAATGATCAGTTAATCTTTTCACTAAAATTTCAAGCAAAGTTGGCAAATGATCACAAGTTTCAGCTTCTCAACTTTTAACATTAGCTGTTTTTATTCATTAAGTTTTGATGATAAAGAAAATTTTTGATGCATAAAAAAAGATTGTTTGCCCTATGGGAACCCTCCACTATATATAGATAGATTTCATGGTCAGTAATCAGACAGCAAAACCAGACCCACATGTACTGTATTGGTGTTAAACTGGACATCAAGATGATCACTTAAAAACAAAAATCCCTGAAAATAGTCAACAAAATTATCATGAGCTTGTTAGGGGCAATTAAGTTAACACAAATAACTGACCATTAAAATGATCTACAGTTAAATAAAAACAGTTGTTCTCATTATATTGTGATTGGCGAGGAGCAAACCTTAGGAACTTTGCTGGGTTTGGCAACATTGGAAGGATGAATTTGAGGCTCAGGACTCTGGGGGATCTCCTCATCAGGTGCAACGTCTGGATTCAGAGCAAAGATGCTCTCCAGATCGATCTGAGGCAGAAACAAGAGAAGGAGGGAGAACGTGTGAGGAAGTTCACTAATTAAACTGGAAAGTGACAGCAATTTGTTTTAAATGAACAATAAATTAATTTAACAGTGGAAGAACCACAGTGTTATTTCTACACACACTCAACCCAGTTGAATGTAAGAAGAAAAAACAGCAAACTCTGAGGTAATGGAATGTGTGTGACCCATCAGCAATAAGCACGTGGTTGTACACTGCATGTCAGCTGAGTAAAAACAGACATGTGCCTCTACAGAAAATAAAATTATATACTTTTTGTAGAACAGCCAATAGGAGCACCATCTCTTTCTAGACTAGTTCCGGGCAATATATTGATATGAAATCTATATTGTGACATGAGACAAGATAATGTCTTAGATTTTAGGTATCATGATAAGGTATTATAAAGGCTGTTGCATTGATAATCATCATATTATATTTTGATTAAAAATACATGAAATCGACAATTATATTTAAAAAAAAAAAAGTCACTTCTTTAATTTGAAGCCGAATTACTGTATTTGTGTTATAGGAAATTTGACCACAATATCCTTTAAAATTAAAAAGCCAAAGAAATAAACCAGATATTATCTGATGAAACTCTGTTCTGTTTTCAAAATTGATTAAATTTTGAAAACAGAACAGAATTGATTAAAGCAACTATGAACATTACAAAGTGAATCAGTAGTCAAATTTCCATTTACTTTAAAACAACTTCTGTTATTTGCTAAAACCATTTCCATTGCATTCATCTGCAATTATCTTTTAACAATATGCTAGATTTTTTTTCCACCTCTGTCAAGCTCAAAAAATTTAACTGTGACATTTCCATTGATTGGGCCTTTACAGCAAAAGGTCCCAGATTCGCGACCCGGTCTGAACAAGGGCCCTTCTGTATGGGGTTTGCATGTTCTTCCTGTGTGTGCGAGGGTTTTCACTGGGTACTCCAGCTTCCTCCCACAGTCCAAAAACATGCAGATTTGGGGATTAGGCCAATTGGACAACCATTCACTCAATGTGAGTGTGAATGGTTGTTTGTCTCTATGTGGCCCTGTGATGGACTGGCAACCTGTCCAGGGTGTACCCCGCCTCTCGCCCTATGTCAGCTGGAGTTAGGCACCAGCGCCCCCCACGACCCTCAGTGGAGAGGGTGAGAGTTTCCATTGATCAAGTTTCTACTGCTTTATCCTCCACATGAGGGTCACGGGCGAGATTTTTCTAAACTTTTGTGTGTTTCCATGCAGGTGTTTTAATGCAGAAATTGAAAATGCGTGTTCAAGCATGATAGAACGCCACCTAGTGACAGGCAGAGGAGCCATACCTCTTTTCCCTTGGTGTCCCCGTTCTCGATCCACTCCACGGTCACACTCTCGTTGTCCTCATGCAGTGATGTGACCATGGCCTGGTGTATTCTTCCTGCAGTGAGAGGATGTGGAGATGCTCAGCATCAGCACCTTTACAGGACTTACAGGACTCACATACACTGACAAGTGCTTCAGCTTTAAATCACATACAGTTAAACACAGTATCTCTGAATCTTCACTGGTGTTAAATAATATCTGTCTGAGTCACAACTTGAACAGTAAAATAAGATGCCAATGGGTGTGGTTCAAATGAGGGGTGATGCAGTCACTCAATCTGTGTGCCACTGTTATACTACTGCACTTTCACTTTTGAAATTCAGTCCATCACTGGATTGTTGAGAGCCAGTGAACCACTATTAAAAACATACATATGAAAATGAGATTTGAACCAGGATATCTGTTAAAGCTAGTGAGAGATGATGCAGTTAGAGGGGAGAGGATGCAGTCATCACCCTGGATTTACAGGCCAGTGTGGATGATGCAGAGCATCTCATCCTCCACTGGCGCCATGATGCAGAAAACAGGAGAGGAGAAGTGACAACAGTGCAGCGCAGAGCAGACCACAGCAGGTGTCTTTTTTAACTCAAGGCGCAGCCGGTCAGCGGTACAGGTGGACGGACCCGCCCGGCTGGCAGCACCGAGCCGGCGTGTGTCTGGCAGTAAAAAAAATCCCACTGGTTTCTCATCTATAACAGTCAGCTCGTATGTTATTTTTTTTTTCTTATTAATAAACGATAACCCAGTGTAAATGGTGAAAACGTTCCGGGGAGGGTGATGTAGCAGCGTGCTAGCTAGCAGGAACGTCCCCGCTGCGGCGAGCTGTAACGTTAGCTTCGCTCATCCGGACCCTCCGGATGCAGAGGAGCGGTGTCTGTATGTGTGTCAACGTACCGTCGCTCCGTTTTATCTCCACATAAATGCCCACGAAGATCTTTCCGAATATCGCGGCCATCTCCGCCTCAGTCTTTTTATTCTGCAGTTAGTCTGTTTCTGTGTGTGTAGTGTGTGTGTGTGTGTATGTGCGTGTGCGTGTGTGTGTGGTGTCAGTCCGAGTTGAGCGCTGCTGCAGATACTGAGGTCACTGTCGGTCAGTCATAGTCTGTGCGCATGCGCAGGTGCAGTCTCCTCAGGACCATTTGAAAAATGATGATTTTACAAAATAAGAATAAGAAAACTCCAGAAGAAATTTTAAATATGACTGCTTTTATAGCGCATTACATTTGTGTTTTATGTATTATATCGAGTGTTAAAAGTCCTGTGTGTAACATTTGTAGCATGATTGACAAACTCCAATTCCAGTGAAGTTCAAACGTTGTGTAAACATGAATAAAAACAGAATACAATGAATTGCAAATCCCTTTCTACCTATATTCAAATGAATACACTTCAAAGACAAGATGTTTAATGTTCAAACGAGTAAACGTTATTTTGTGCACTCATTTTGAATTTGATGCCTGCAACAAGTTCCACAAAACGTTCAGACAGGGGTAACAAAAACATTGCACTGGTGAACTGGTTAACATGCATGGGTATAAAAGGGGCATCTCTGAAAGGCTAAGTCGTCTACAAGACAGGATGGGGTGAGGTTCACCACTTTGTGAACATCTGAGTGAGCAAATAGTCCAAAAGTTTAAGAACAACATTTTTTAACATACATTTGCAAGGAATTTAGGGATTTCATAATCTACAGTTCATAGTATCATCAAAAGATTCAGAGAATACAGAGAACACCCCCCCCCCCCCTTTCAAGGAGGCCCTGTCCACTCTGCTACCTGGGCCAGGGAATCCTCCTTGTCCCTTGTCTCTCTGGAGCTTCATCTTGCATTTCAAAGTTCCAGGACCTCCAGTCAATGAAATCCGTCATGTCTTCTTTTGACAGTTTGCCTCAATAATGGGCATCAGTCAAGAACCAACAAACTGGAACAAAATGAGTCAATATTTGTAAAAACTAAGTTTATTAGCTTGAACATTAAATATCTTGTCTTTGAAGTGTATTCAACTGGATATAGGGCAAAGGATTAGCAAATAATTGTGTTCTGTTTTTATTCACATTTTACACAACATCAGACCTGCATTGGAATTGGGCTTGATTTAATAGAAACTGCATATAGTATTGTTCAATTTTCACACTCTTTGAAGAGGATTTTGTTATGTATGGCTCTACAACCCCTAGCTTTCCATGGAGCCCTTTTTGCTGGCTTGTGAGTATATTCTCCCCTGATTAACTATACAGAGTAAACCGTGAGACTATCCATTTTTTTAATGGTCTGTTGTTTTGGAGTGGAAGATTACTACCAAAGGAGGAAGAATGTCTCTGCCCACAAAACCCGCTGCATAAACCAACGGAAAAGAAGAAGGAGACAGCAGAGAGTTGAAGAGGTGGTTCCCTGATGGAGGAAAGGAGTCTGTTTTTCACACTTTGAATGTCACAAATTTTACACACAGGGCTTTTGAGTAAAAAATAAATAAATAAATAAATCAAAATTTAAAAAAAAAAAAAAACTTTAAAACTCTTCAAAAATCTTTTTGTATTTTTACATTTTATATTCCCAGCTGAATATATTACATCTTTTTCCATTAAATAGTGAATAAATACTTGAATAAATACTTAATGTTTTCTACATTTTCCCGATATATATGTACATCTTAATTTAACCTGGCTTGTAACTGTTGGGTTGATGGTTCAAATCTCAACAAGTCAAGGCCTGGAGGGTTGCATCAGGAAGGGCATCTGTCACAGAACAACTAATGGTACATTGAATGCATTCTGAGATCTTATATTCTGCATATACACTAAAAGAAAATATATCAGCAGAATCATTTGGGCCACATGGTTGGTGTAGTGGTTAGCACACTTGCCCTTGGAGCAAAAAGACCCAGGTTTGCGACTCGGTCTGAACAAGGGTCTTTTTGTACGAAGTTTGCATGTTCTTCCTGTGTGTGTGTGTGTGTGTGTGAGTTTTGTCTGGATTCTCCAGTTTCCATTCACAGTCCAAAAACATGCAGATTTGGGGATTAGGCCAATTGGACAACCATTCACTCAATGTGAGAGTGAATGGTTGTTTGTCTCAGTGTGGCCCTGTGATGGACTGGTGACCTGTCCAGGGTGTACCCTGCCTTTTGCCCTATGTCAGCTGGAGTTAGACACCAGCGCCCCAAACGTGTGTGGAGGATAAAGTGGTAGAAGGTGAGTGAGTGAGCGAATGAACAGATTCATTATTTGGAACACTCCTTGTAACTTCCTCTTACTGACCACAGGGTGGCAGCAAAGACCAGTACAGAGGAGGACACTGCTTTTGTGACTTGCACTTAGTTGTTGACAGGTCTACATCCCATCTCCTACTCAGTCTCAGCTTAGATTTGCTCCATCGTCACACAGCCCTCAGCTGTAAATGGCAACAGCTAAATGGAAAAATGGTTTATCTTCATATTTTCATTAATTTGCTGCACTTACTTTACACTTAAATCATAAACAATATGCAGGATTTTATACTAATACACACTGATAATAAAAAATAAATTAGCACATTGAAGTTTTGGTCTCACTGTGGGATCCATAAAATAATAGTCTGTCTCCCAATTTAAGAACATAAATCATTATATTTTTATTATAATAATTTATAATACATTTTTATTTATAGGCACACTCAAGGGCACCATACAAACTAAAAAAGTATAAAATGTAGATGTCAAATAAAATAAAAAAACAACATAAAAACAGAGAATATAGAGTATATGAATCATAAACCAAGTCTAGAGAGTGAGTAAGCCAATCCGAATAAGTGAGTTTTGAGCTGGTGTTCCAGAGGCGAGGGGCTGAGCGGCTGAAGGCTCTTGACCCCATGATGGTCAAATGGGCAGGTGGGAGGCAGAGTTGGGTGGAAGAATTAGACCTTAGTGAACAGGTAGGTGTGGTAATGTGTAGGAGGTCGGGCGAGGTTGTTGATGGCCTTGAAAGTGAGGAGCTGAATCTTTTATGTGAAGAAATGTTTAACAGGGAGCCAGTGGAGCTGCTGGAGAACAGCAGGTGTTATATGGTCTATGGACGGGGTTCTAGTGATGATGCGTGCTACTGAGTTTTGGACCAGTTGTAGTATGGATGGTATACTCTTTATACTTTCAATCTCTATTACTTAAAGGGCTTTTTTTTCACAGTAGACATTTGACATGTTTTTAGCAGGAAAACCAAACCACAGGTGAAGCTGATGACATTAATGAAGACTCTATTCAGTCCTCATTAATGTGTGATGGTGAACTGTTGTGTACTCAGCCATCAATCATTTCATTATTTACATCTTTGACTTTCCTACTGTGTAGGAATTTTAATGTCATCACAAACTGTCTGCCATATAAATACCATATTTAACATCTCAAATCAGACACCCAGTTTAGAATGCTACAATTTGAGTGTGTGGCATTTCAAAGAAGATAGTAAATGACCATTTGAATCCCAGTTAGACTTTCTGTGTGAAGTCTGCATGTTCACAGAATCTGACTGAGTTGGTTTTAAGGATGTAAGGAGGAGAAATTACCTATATTTTATTTAAATGTAAACAATAGTCAGAAAAATAAGAACATATGCCCTAAGAAATTGACTAAAGTGCAGTAATTATAAATTTGTACTTACAGCACTGTTAATAATACAGTTAATAATATATCATTTCACTCATTAGGCCAAATACTCTAATTCTGAAGATGTGATGATAGATGAATGAAAACAATCATTTCACCTCAGACTGCAGACGTGCTCATAGTGCTTCATTGAAATATGTGGTGCTGCTTACCAACCATGCTCCAAAAGCCTGTCCTAATCCACAGCTGTCACTTCCCCAGTGTAACAACCATCAGTCTATTATGATGACTAGAGACTCACCTCCCCCACTCATTCATTAACAACATGCGTTTCCTCTGCCTCTAGTCCGACATACCCACAAACACGAACACATCCCCTCACTACCCATCAGTCCACCCAGTCCCCAAGGTATCAGCCATCACTGTCTCTCCTTTTCCCAGCAACCAGCGCCTCCCCTGTCAGACTTGAGAGAGTGCTTTTGTCTGTTTGCTTTGGTTTCCAGAGGATTGATGGACATGTGTTATAGTCCTGTTGTGAGGAACATGCACTCAAGCATGTTAAACAGAATATCACAAACAAAGCATTAACAGAAATGACCACAGACCTCATGATGCATTATGAGGGAATTAAAAAAAAACAAAAACAAAAATTATATATAATTTTTTAAAGACAAAATTTGCAAAAGATTGATCAATAATGATAATCACCTCTGGAAACTAAATTCTATTTTCAGAAAATTGCACACTCCTCATTTAACCAGACTACTCTGACATTTCTTGTGAAATGTGCTCTGGAGCTCATTTGTGTGGTACAAAATACCGGCTGAACCCAGGCTGATATTCATACATATTTCTCTGGATCATTCGCATTATTTTACATACCAATATTACATGTCGAGCAGCGACTGCAAGGGATCTGTTTTGCAATCATGGATAATTCATGATCTGCACAGACGCTGCATATGAAAATCCTTTTGAAGGTGGTTTGGGACTGGGGCAAATTCCCTTTTCTTCCTGTTGGCTTCACTTTGTAAAGGCCTCGCTTCTTGTGTTTCAGTGTCAGTAATTCACACAGTGAGGTGATGATGATCTTTTTACTCAGGTATTGTGAATCACCTGTGGTGTAGAAGGCAAGATCAGTCACATGAGTTGGAAATAATTCTGCTGTAGCTTCATTCGGACATGCAATAAGATTAACAACATCACCAGCCTCACCAGACACAGGACATGATGTTGTTCTTAGCTGGGTGATGTATGGAGTGTATATAATTCTATCTTAAAGTACTTCAAACAATGTATCCATTTATTATTCTCAATTTGTGTATTTAGTGGTGTTTTTTATTATTTTTTTATTTTTTATATGTAATATGTTTCTGTGGCCTTTTGAATGATTTCCTGGGCAATTTAAACAAATGTGAAGTAACTTACTTCTTCTGTCATGGTGCTGCAACAGTTCTCTGAAATTTAATAATTAGACTTTTAAAGAGCTTTAAAATACCTCTTAATGAATTTTAATGCCAACTGTAGTTTAAAGGATATAATGGAGGATCAGTATGGATTCCAAGCACTAGAAAATTATTTTTTACCAAGTTAGGTTTGTCACACCAATATTAATAATAATAATAAAAGGATATCTATATACAATAGAATCTTTTAAAAACATAGTTTACAAAGGGCTTCAACAGACCAGGTTGATGAAAGCCTAATGAAACAAACAGTAATGAACCTGAAAATATTCCTTTGAGAAAAAAATTATCATCATCTGTCATGGTTATCTTATTTGTAATCCAATACTTTTGTAGGATTACAGTTCAGGAGTTGTGTGTGCTACAGGTACACAGTGACCAGTTACAATTTGGGCCTTGGAATAGATAATTTTCTATTTTATTGGGCATTTAAAGCTTCTGTCATGTGGATATTAAAGATAAGTTTAATGTATAGTAAATGATTCATTCAGCCATTATCCTAAATATCAGACAGATTAGACCTTTAGGAAGCAAATCCCTTTTAAAATATCATCAAATTAAAAATGTGTTTTCACTTTAACATTTTAAACCAATGTAAAACAAAAGTCAAAATAATTTTCAAACTGTTACCATTATGCAGTGTCAAAAGTTGTAGTGACACCTGAGATTGGCATTAACTCATGTAGTCACTCTCAAATGTTATAATATAGATAAGTATGGAATTAGATTTGTGTCAGTATTATAAAACGGCGCTTTCCAGAAAGCAAACAACACTTTACAAATTGAGCAAAAGAGAATGAACCACAAAATCAAAATACACAAATTGTAAACATATTAATTTAATCAGTCAAAATGATTGTATTTTATTTGTCTGAAAATATACTATTTGCTTACAATTCTGACCCTGGGTGGACCTCATGAAGCTGCCTGCTTATTGGTTACAGAGTTTTGGAGCGACAGATCCTTGGAATCACTGTCTATCTGGAACCCTTTCCCCAAAGTTTTCCCATAAAATAAATGTAAGCATCTAACGTTTGTCAGATTAGAGATGCCCACTCCAATCAATATTTTGTTTGCAATTTGTGTATTTTGATCTTAACAAAATTACCCCTCAGTGTCAAAATCATCACTTATATACATGTTATATACATATACATGGCTTTTTTTTTTTAATTTAACTTTCAAAGCAAAATGTATGTTGCAGCTGAGTATCCCTCACTGCAGTCTTCTCCTCCAATTTAGTGGGAGAACCTTTGTAGCCTTCAGTTTGCATCAAAACTCAAAAGATATTTAGTTTGTCCTTTGTTTGCTGTTGTAAAAACATGGTGGTTCAAGGCTCATTCTAGGATAATAAAAAACAAAAATCCATACACTCAGGTGACTGAATGCTTATAAAGAATCAATTATAATGTACATTTTACATATTGGACCTGTAAATAAGAGTTTAAATGCAGGGCACCTTTGTTGTTTTGGTACTTTTACATTTAAGTTCTTCCTCCACTTCTGGCTTTATGTGAGACACGTTTGCAGCGTCAGCATTCAGCACATTTTTGACTCCAATATGACCCGTGTAGACACGTCATCCACTAAAATGGCACCACTTCCTGTACTAATTAATAATCCCTGTCAAATCAGAGGACCTGTGCTGAAGAATCAGGATTGAAAGGTCTGAGGACAAAAGAGACAATTGAATTACGGTCCATTTTACTGATTTCATTTCCATGGTAGAGGCTGTGGCAGTGCTTCGGCATCACTGGTTAATGGTTTCTGGCAATGATGGGGCCCTTAGTCCTGTTCACTGGAGCTGCAACATCCCCCCAGGGTTTCATTGGCAGTTAGAGCCATCGTTTCGTCTCTCTCTCCTCTTGATGTCATTTAATGAAAAAAAAGAGAGAAAGTTATGTTTGTCGTTAACCCCATGCACTAGTCTTTTATGCAATAAAAAAGATAGGCTATTGTCTTTCAGCTAAACAATGTCCTTGTGAAAAAACTGTAGGTCAACTGAATGTGAAATGAGATGATTTAGAATTCATGTATGGGAGCAGTGTCTTTATTCATGCTGTAAATACACCGAAAAGCTGCACTACATTATGGCTTTTGTCAAGGAACAGAGCAGAGACCTTTTTAATTGGAGGGTGAGGAGGAGGAAGGAGTAGTTCAGGAGGAGGGTGATGCTGCTGAAGTATTTAATGCTGAGGGGAGGAAGGGGGGAGAGACATCTTTGGGTTTGGGTGTTTTACTTTGAAGTGTGTGGTGGGACTGTGTGCAGCACACAATCCCCCACTCCTTTTCCTCCACCATACTTTCTTGACTGCCATGTTTGCTCATTATGTTTTCATGGGCTGATGCTGGAAGCCTGAGTCGAATCTTTGGCCCAGGAGAGAGAAACTCCAGGGGAATAGGAATGAGGCTGAGACGTTCATGTATTTTCAGGTCGGCTGCCACAGGGATTGATGCCACTGACATCAAAACAGCTCCTTTGAATCCAGTTGATACCTTGGCATACACATTATTGTGATACCTTGTTTGACAAGTCCCCGTCATTTGACCCGGCCGGTCCTTTTTAAAATCATTTAAATGAGATGATTTATTTCCTTATGCTCATTAAATTATTCTTCTTTGGTCTTGACAGGAGCTCCTGCCTCGTCATGCAGCCCCTTTTTTCAAATTATGTCACAAAACATCAGTGAAACCATCTTTTTTTAATGATCCTTTGTGATTGTTTGACTTCCTCTTATTTATCTGCTTGCTTGTCTCTGGGCAGTGTAGCTGAAAAGGTCAAAGTGTTTTTATGTGTCATCAGGTGCAGGATCATTAAAAGGCAATAATAATGTATTATGGTATTTTAATGGATTACACATGGTTAATATTCTCAATAAAACAAGTAAAAATACTTTTAGTAAACTGTACAGCACTTGTGTCTCTGCTGTCAGCCATGTTGTAAGTGAGGGAGAGTGTCATGCCAGCAGCATGCTGGTGGCACATATGGTGATGTCAGCACTGACTATGTGTAACTTATAAATCCACTCTTTCAACACATGATATATCAATTTGAAAGAATTAAACCCCTGTAATTCTGTCAAATTGATTTTAATTAAATTCATTCTATCACATAGAAAAAGTTGTTTGGATGTGGAACAGTGGTTAATCTTCAAATGATTGATTACAGCATGTAAATGAAGGTATTACTTTGTTGTTTCAGCCATTCAGAATTAGTAAAATAAGTTTAGTTTTCAATTCCATTTTTTAAATCAACTTTTTGTAAGGAGCTGGTGCGAGTGTGGAGGTTTATTTTGAAGGCAGACAGTCAGCAGCTGATGAAGTGAGTCCATCTAATGCATTACTCTCTGACCTGATGTTCACTCTGAACCAAATCTGTGTGGACTAGCTCTGTAATGAGATGCATTAGAGTCATTTGGCACAGAAATCCAATACTGTCGTTCTCTCTCTACAAAATCAACCAGGCCATAAACTGGGCTAAATTCAGTGGAGTCTTTTGTCTTTGACAGCTATGAAATTTTATATATATATATGTATTTTTTTTGTCAGACTTGTCAACACACTGAAAATTGATGCCTTGTCAGATGATGTTTGTGCCGTTTCAAATGTGATTCCATCGATTCCTTTCTGCCAACCTGTCCATTATCTCTGCAGCTCTTGTGCCCCTCTTGTTGCACTGCTTGTCACTTGTTTCTATAGGACCATTTTATAGCAAGATGATAAAGCCATTATCCAGCCTATTCAAAACCTGTCACAAGCGGTTGCTGAGTGGGTAACAATTAATTTTCCCCAGTGACAATGCCTCAGCCGCACCCTGAATTGAGATGAAATTTCTTTGTCAATTTTTATTTGAAAATGTATGTTTCACAAACGATTGTGCCGTTCAAATTGGCACACATCTCTGTGCTCACAATCCATTTGATGCCCCTCAGTGGGGCCTCAGAGCTGTCAGCCGGCGAGTCAGTGGGATGCTGTGGATTGTGACAAACTGCAGCAGATGACAGCTGAGAGATGATGGGGAGTGATTGTGCTTCGCTGCAGCAGAGAGGGAATTCACTGTTATATAAGGACAGTATCTCTTCACACATGTAAATGTGGGAATGTGATTTGACCGTCCTTCAAAGGCAAAACAAAGTTACTGTAACGAGAACATTGGATGAAGCCTGCACTTTGACTTTTTGACCTCAGAGCTTAGTAATTTGTTTACATTTGGAGTATGTGAGCAAGTTTCAAATGGATTCTAACATCTATAAGCACATGTAAATAATGTAGAATAATGAGAGATGGCTTGCTGCCACATTTTCTTTTCCAAATACCTACAGTATTTCACAACCTTGAATATCTAGTAATATCAATATCAGTCTGATAATGTTTTTACATCCTTTAAACTACTAAACACATTTGTGCTGATGCATTTACCACCAAGCCATGACAAGCCATTTCAATAACAATGCTCAAACTATACAACAAATAACAAATACATTTTTACACTCTGTCCTTGTGAAGTATTTATGTGATAGTTAGGGTTTTTGGATTGTATCAAATTTGAGATTTTTACTTTTATGATATTTGATCCATGTATTATGACTGCTGTCAGACCAATACTGAGTATCATATCAGTTCATCCCTGGCAATTTGTCAAATATAGTTCCTGAGAACTCTATACTACTACTACTGTTGCCACTATTTTTAAGGGAATTTATTATACAGCAGCTTCTTTTTTTAATTAACAAATGTATTTATTTTTGTCACTTCACACATAATGGCTAATTTGCATATATATATATATATATATATATATATATATATATATATATTTGCACATATAAATCAGTGATGTCTTGACGGTGACCTTTCAGTCTCTGCACTGCCTTGACTGTTTATGTTATATCAGTGGTGCTATTCACTGAAGCATCAGCCCTGGTGTGGACTCCTATTTGAATAAATACCTGCAAATCTACCTATGCAAGGACACTGTCATGGTCACCAAATGAATGAAATAGCACTTAAACCTCTGCCTGCACTTATAAGCATGTATTTCCTCTCCATCCCTGTTGTATCTGGACACTGTAAATTATAGCTTTGCCAAAAGCAATGAAACCTGGTCAGTCTCTGCCCACTGCAGCAATCTCCACATGTGCCTGCCTTTGGGTTGGGCTATGTGATTGTTAGTCTAGGCAACAAAGCTGACTTCATCCCAGTTAATGCTAAACCTGTCATTCCTTGAGTTCATTGCATTTATTGAGACCTGGATTAAACCAGAAAATACTGCTACCCCAGCAGGACGCTCACCTAATTTCCCACTTTCCCACTCTCCCTGTTCATCTGGCTGTGGCAATTGGACTGGCTATTTGAATTTAGTTTAAAATCAACCAACTGATACCAACAAACCAATACTGCATTTTCAAATACCATGCCATCTCATTGTCACTCACTAGTATTTACTTACCATCCACCAGGACAACTGGCTGCTTTTGTAGATTAGATTGACACACTGTTGTCATCTATTCCTGACCACAACTTCCCACTACTTGTCGTAGGTGACATGAACATGCACTTTTTCTCTCCTTTGATCAGAAACAAGCTGGTAAAGAACTTGACCTAATTTTTTTCTGCAACTGTCCCACAGATTAGTTTAAAGGTCACACCTCTCTGTCTACAGTTGTATAAGCTTTACTGTCTGCTTTCCTGAAATGACACTTGCCCACCCTATCTCTGGTGTCCCACAATACCCTCTGCAGCCTGTCTCCAGACAACCTCTTTGAGGGTGCCTCTGCTTTACCTCCTCTCAGCTTATTTTCTTCTCTTGAGGTTAATGATGCCACAGAAATGATCAACTCATCTGCTACATGCCTGGATAGTCTGTGTCCTCGAGCCACAAAACCTGCTTCTCTGAACTTGTTCCCCCAGCACCATGGCTGACCAACACCATCATGAAGCTTCACACAGGCCTGCTGAGAGAAAGTGGCACAGAACTAATGACTCTGTTCATCTGAAGGGCTATAATTTGTTCCTATTCTCCTTTTCATCAGGTATCAGTGCTGCCAAAGCTATCTTTTATTTTAAGTTCAGCTGGTGAAAAAGGTGGCACCCATTACCAGTCAATTCTTGAAGCCACTCAGTGACAACCTGCCTTCTGGCTCAAACACAACATGTAGCAGTCCTACTACAGGTCCTCTTCTGTGCCCTCAGGCTAATGGTGCATCACTTTCCTCATTCATTCTTCTCACTGAGAATGAGGTGTTGAAACTCCTGATAAGTAGCCATCCTACTCCTAATGGACCTAATTCCTATTAACCTCCTCCAGGTCATATCTCTCACCACTGTGCCTGCAATCACACATGAAACATTTCCTTCCACATTCAAATTGGCTTGTGTCATGGTTCGACTCAAAAACCAATGCTTACCCATATGCAACGTTTTCAAACAGGTCTCTGGCTTCCTCTCTGGAAACACAATCAGTCAAGCTTCAAGAGTAGCCACTTGAGAGAAATGGCTCTGTTGTCTGTGACAGAAGCCCTGAGGACAGCAAGAACTGGTGGCCAGTCCTTAGTCCTGCTCTTGCTGGACTTGTCTGCAGTCTTGGATGCAATGAACCACTGCATGCTTTTATCTGCACTCTCTCATGGGTGTGATGACATGGGTATCTCAGACACTGCTTTCTCCTCAAATTGAATTCACTGGCCCGTTGTGAACAAAGTAACTTCTGGGGCTGCACTCATGGACTTGAACTCTAATATTTAAGCATACGCTTCTTCTCGACCACTATGTTCTTCCAAGTATCTTGCTCTGCCCTCTCTGCGCACAAAGCAATCCCGCTCCAGATTGTTCTTATTTATGGTTTCCTGGTGGTAGAATGAGCCCCCTGATGCTATCAGAGCAACATAGTCTCCATCTTCTCCGTCTTTAAGAAACTCTTTGAGAGCACCTTTTCTCTGAAATCTCTTAATACCGCCAACCAACAATTAATATTGTCTTGAGCAATCTTTACTCCGTTCCTTCTTGAACTTATTTAGCACATACTATTTCTTCCCTCCTGATGGTCTCTCACACCGTCTCTGATTGCATTGTAGTTTTTAATGAATGTTTCCTGTTGCACTGTAA
Organism: Brachirus orientalis; assembly: GCA_016785285.1. NCBI lineage: Eukaryota > Metazoa > Chordata > Actinopteri > Pleuronectiformes > Soleidae > Brachirus > Brachirus orientalis. The sequence goes on from JAFBJR010000905.1 coordinate 935,829, forward strand.
CCTTATAATTTTACTCACTTGCAAGTTGCTTTGGATCAAAGCATCTGGTAAATGATTAAAATGTAATGTAATACAATTGAAAGATTTAATCAAAAACAACACATAGATAAGTATATACAATAACAACAACATGTTTCCCTTACAACACAGTTGTGCGTTATAATCAAATCTGTCCACAAAAGACTGAAATGCATGGCACAAACAGTCAAATTGCAAATCCTGAGGCTTTAAAACAAGAGTTTGTGTTTCAGATGGAAGACTGCGTTCATTCCTTAAATTTATTCATAATTAAAATAGGTTCTTCTGTAGTCACTACAGTCTTTGTAAGGTGGTATGTTTTTTTTCAGTTTCTAGATCCCAAAAAATCCCATTATGGTCACATGGCTATAATTTAAAATGATAATTTATGTACAAAACAAATGTTTGACAACAGGGCTTAAGATGAGAATACCTCCACTTTCTCACATTTCTTAGTGGGGGAACAGCACTTGATCCCTCTTGAGTCTAAACATCGACAAAGCTGAAGGAGAGAAAACATTTTTTGTTATGAAATATGCATGGTGTGTTCTGCAAAAAATGTGTCACTGTGCTGCACTGCTTTCCATGATCCGTCTTTTATGAAAAATGCATGTGCTGTTCTGTGCCGAAGAACTTTTGTGCAGCCAAACTCGCTTCGATTAGGGAGAAATCAAAGCTCGGATCCTCAGTGAGGAATAATTCATCTTCATTGAGGTGCATTTTGTTTTTCAAAAAATATATAAATAAATAAAATAAAAAAACATGACACAGAATAAAGTGGCGAGTGGAGAATTCCATTCTTGCATGAGCAGCCTCCTATATCCTCAAGCAGAGGATTCACAAAATAGAACCACAAGCTGCAATAAATCTCTGTGCAGAAGACTGTGGCATTGAATCTGGAAATACACAAACTAAATCAATAATTACAGCTCATAGTGGAGGGATAAAAAGTTTTAAAAAGTGCTTTGTGAAGTAAAAACACATTCTTTATCTCATGATTGATAGATTTCCTATAAGTTTAGACAGAGGTGCTTCTAAATGCTGCGTCTGTCTGAATCTCTTTGAGAAATGTAGATTTATAGCAGTGATATAGCAGCTGAAGGCCTCATCCTCCGCCTCTTAGATGACTATTACTCACCTACATCTGCATCAGAGCTGCTTGAATCATAACTACATACACTACAGTCAAAAGTTTGGGCACACCTTCTCATTTAATGGTTTTCCTTTATTTTCATGGCTGTTTACATTGTAGATTCTCACTGAAGGCATCAAAACTATGAATAAACACATGGAATTATGTAGTAAACAAAAAAGTGTGAAATAACTCAAAACACGTTTTATATTTTAGATTCTTCAAAATAACCACCCTTTGCTTTGATAAGTGCTTTGCACACTCTTGGCATTCTCTCCATGAGTTGTCACCTGAAATGGTTTTCCAACAGTCTTGAAGGAGTTCCCAGAGATGCTGGGCACTTGTTGGTCCTTTTGCCTTCACTCTGCGGTCCATCTCATCCCAAACCATCTTGATTGGGTTTAGGTCAGGTGACTGTGGAGGCCAGGTCACCTGGTACAGCACTCCATCACTCTCCTTCTTGGTCAAATAGCCCTTACACAGCCTGGAGGTGTGTTTGGGGTCATTGTCCTGTTGAAAAATAAATGACGGTCCAACTAAACGCAAACCGGATGGGATGGCATGTCACTGCAGGATGCTGTGGTAGCCATGCTGGTTCAGTGTGCCTTCAGTTTTGAATAAATCCCCAACACTATCACCAGCAAAGAAACCCCACACCATCAAACCGCCTCCTCCATGCTTCACAGTGGGAACCATCCATGTACAGACCATCCATTCACCTACTCTACGTCGCACAAAGACACGGTACCAAAGATCTCAAATTTGGACTCATCAGAACAAAAGCACAGATTTCCACTGGTCTAATGTCCATTCCTTGTGTTTCTTGGCCCAAACAAATCTCTTCTGCTTGTTGCCTTTCCTCAGTAGTGGTTTCTTAGCAGCTATTTGACCATAAAGACCTGATTCCCACAGTCTCATCTGAACAGTTGATGTAGAGATGTGTCTGCTACTAGAACTCTGTGTGGCATTTATCTGGGCTCTAATCTGAGGTGCTGTTAACTTGTGATTTCTGAGGCTGGTGAATTGGATGAACTTATCCTCAGCAGCAGAGGTGACTCTTGGTCTTCCTTTCCTGGGGCGGTCCTCATGTGAGCCAGTTTCGTTGGACCACTTGATGGTTTTAGGGACTGTACTTGGGGACACATTCAAAGTTTTTGCAATTTTCTGGACTGACTGGTGGTCAGCTGTGTACCAACCTGACTCCTGCACAACCCAACTGATGGTCCCAACCCCATTAAGAAGGCAAGAAATTCCACAGATGAACCCTAACAAGGCACACCTGTGAAGTGAAAACCATTTCAGGTGACTACATCATGAAGCTCATTGAGAGAAGGCCAAGGGTTTGCAACTGTCCACAAAGCAAAGGGTGGCTACTTTGAGGAATCTAAAATATAAAACTTATTTATTTCACACTTTCTTGTTTACTACATAATTCCATATGTGTTTATTCAGTTTTGATGCTTCAGTGAGAACCTACAATGTAAATATTCATGAAAATAAAGAAAAAACATTAAATGAGAAGGTGTGTCCAAACTCTCGACTGGTAGTGTACATCTATGAATTTTTCCTTGGTTTCTCAGTAGCCTCTCAGATACTGATGGACAACCACACCTTTAAGACTCTGAATGTGTCGGTCTATAAATGATCAATCACTGATGCTTCTCTTCTGTTGAGGCATTTATTTTCTTTCACAGTAAATGGTGTGTAAAGAATGAATGTACATTTATTTGCGAACAGAGCAGTACTTAATGATTCTGCTTTGACTTAAAAAACTGCTTGGTTACAAATGTGCTGTGGTTACTGAGGTAGTAAAAGGCACCTAGCAATTAATCTACCAAATAGAAACACAGTGATTCTAGCCCTCATAATGCTGTAATAAATATAGCCAATCATTTATTCAGATTGAGCCAATTAATATGGAGGCCCACCTGTTTACACTGTGTACTACATAATATTCCTTACATATTCTGAATATACTGTGTTTACACTGTGTGTTATATATATATATATATATATATATATAATATGCTCATTTTGTCAAATAAAAAATCTAATTAAAGGTAAAATATATATATATATAAAGTAAACTATGCACAATATTGTTCAGTAGAGGAATGAGGGCCACATCTGGTCCTTCCAATCAATTTAATGTGGCCCGTGACTTACTATTTTTTGTTATTTATAGATTTTTTTTGCATCATATATTTGTTTTCATTGTGAACTTCATATTATTCTATATGAAAACCTTTATTCTGAAACATTTTCATGAATGTCTTGGAAATTCAATTTCAGTGGATCCGCACTTATCCATTGTTAATCTTCATGCACATCCACATACATAACTGTTTTATTTTTATAAATATTGAATCGATTTTGTTGATTTTTCCATGTGTCAGCAACAGCCAGACTTGAAAATTAAAGTGCAAAAATAGTGGAGAATCATAACATGAGAGGAGTTGAAAAGGCAACAATAACAGACTATCAAAACTTTAAATACAAAAAATATCCACCAACATCTTCGCCATATATCCTTGTTTTCTTCTTCTCTGGTCAAGACATTCTTGAGCAAGGTAATGAGTCTTTTTAAGTTTGGTTAAATTCTGTATGTAAAGATAAGATAATCTTTCATTAGTTCCACAGTGGGCACATTTGCATTATTTCTGCAGCAAAGACAGTCAGGGTAAAGGCAATAATCATTTTCAGCAGAAAAATACTTAAGCTAGCACAGTTGCCTCACAGCAAGAAGATTTCTGGTTTGCATCTCGGTCCGGACCTTTCTCAGTGTGGAGTTTACATGTTCTTCCATTGTGTGTTTGGATTTTCCCCAGGTTCTCCAGTTTCTTCTGACAGTCCAAAAGCATGCAGAGGTGAACTGAACACTCTAAATTGCCTGTCGAGTGTGTGAGTAAATAATTGTTAGTCTCTATGTCGGTGGTGCGATGGACTTGCGACCTGTTTCTGGTGTGACCCCAACTTTTGCTCTATGTCAGGGATTTGGCATCAGCAGCCCTGCAACCCTCCTGTGGTGGATGTGAGAAACCAGAATATATACAGCATGTACACCATGAGGTTGATTTTGCCAGGAATTGCAAATGAGATATTGCACCTGTAATTTATATTGCCTTGTTTATAGTATCCCAAGATGTCAACAAATCAGACCATCATGTCTGTATTGGGATTTGTATCGTATCGCCAGATTCTTGCCAATACTACTCTAGTCATTGAGATTTACGACTAGATTTACAGCTTGTGGTACAGCAGAGACATTTTTTTTTGGGGGGGGGGGGGGTTTGAAAAGGGGGGGGGGGGTAATAAAAGAAAGAGACCCTTCCGAGTTCTTTAAATAGCCAGCATTGTGATCATTTGATACTTGGTGAGTTTAGTGCTATTATAAGTAGAGTATTTCGAAGCTGGAGTCATTTTCCTCCCCTTTGTGTCGTTTCTCATGTGGCCTGTAAATATATGCATGCAGTGGCTCCCCGTCTGCCGCCTCCTCCTCACACATTCATTTAGTTTCCTGGCAGCTTTGGCAGCAATCACTGGAATGACCTGGGCTAATGTAGCGAGGAGATCAGTGGACCATGGTGAAAATCATTCTGCACACAACCCCGCGACAGACTAAACAAAGGACCAGAGAGCTGAATGTGGAGCCTGGATCATCAGTAGGCTGAGCCAACACCCGCATGTTTGCCCACAGCTGAGCAGCTATCGCTTAATGTTAGCTGTGAAACACTTGTGTTATTCTTTCCCCTCTCGCTTTATATGTGGCCTGTTCATACACACTGGCCCCTCAGAAGAAACTTTGATTTGATGTTAGATGACTGATGCTGTGAAAAGAGCCCGGGGCTGTGGTCTTGTACACATTAGAATGCGTGTTTCATCATAAGGGCGCTTTCCCAAATGAATATTGCAGGCTGAAGGTGGGCAGGCAGCAGGATCGGGTGTTAAAAAGAGTACAGGGCATATTGAAGCAAGCCGGTAGACGAGAGGTTTGCAAACAGGGAAGGTAAAGGAGGCAAGTGTAAGGGGCCCCAAAAAACAGCTGATTGTTAATGCTGTAGACTAATATAATCTTACATGAACCTGATTTGTTGATAATTGGAAATCCGCAGAAGACTGTAAAGACATTTCGTTGGACACCTCTCAGTAAGGCTGTAGTAGGTGACACTGAGGGAGCCCATGGCCAAGTGGAGAGGGAAAGGATGCTGGATCAAGTCCCCATCAAGCCAAGTGCTGGGGTACCCCTGAGCAAGGTGCCCAGTTGTTGATTGGACACTCTAAATTGATCCCATCTGGGCATCTGGCATAAAAATCCATCAAATCATTTATGCAGATAATCTGCTGTGGCAACCCTGAGACAGGGAGAAGCTGAAAAAAAACCTAGAAGTACTTTTCTATGTTTTTATTCTTTTTGTTTTATAGCATGTTATGCATTTACACCCTCAGTGGAGGATAAAGTGACAGAAAATGAGCGAGAGTTATGCATTTATCTAAAAAGCAGTATATATTAGATGTCTGTTTGAGTGTGTTACCTTTAAAGTGCAACATGGTCCATCTTAATTACTACTTGTTTCTTATATTGTGCAAGTTACACAAGTTATGTCTGTGTTTTTGTTATTTTTAAAGATGGTATCTCATATAGTATATAGTAAATTTTTTGAAATAGTCATGGTTATGTCAGTGTTTCTCCTTCCATCTTGACATCTTTATTTAAATGATAAAACATTGAAGCCACAGACGCAGTCGTCCCTTTACCTGACAAACGTGTTGGCAAACTTTTTTTTGTACTTTAATTTTTCTTTGACTATAATTTAATTTTTATTTACTCTTCTTTTTGTTTTCTTTTTTCTTATTTTCTTTTAACTGATCCAGCTTCTGCAAGAAAGACAAAAACCACTTAAGAGAAAAGCATCTTTGACACCAGCGGTCAGGCCCTGAGGTCAGCACATGGCACCCACACTACTGCAACATGACTGATATTCATAAAGTAAGAATGATTCCTAGAGTTGCAGACTCAGAGTAAAGCTCCTAGACATAAAACGGACACAGATAAGCACACTTAGGGGAATAGGACACTTGATTTATAATCCTAAGATTAAAGAGAATCCACAACAAAACTGAAAAAAAAAAAAATTAAATGAACAGCAAATCTTTCTTTAAATTTACTACAATGAAATTGCTTGAAACCTGAAAGAAGGGGCCAGCCAAGTTTGTCACCTTCTTTAAATTTATTTTTTTTAATGGATATTTTACAATAGGGAATTATGGTATCATTATTGAAGATAGAGCTGACAACAATATATTGTTCATCAGTAAACCGAAGCTACTCTCTGGGGTTTGGTGGCCCCAAGTCCCTTTTGCCTGGGACTCCCAAAGTCCCATGTTTTAGCCTCTGGTGGTTGGTTTATCTTATTACCTTGAACAAAATGTTAATTTCCATACAAGATTCAACTAACAATATAACTGGGAATTGTGGAAGCTCTGCTCGTTTTGATGATTCACCATCAGAACCTTCACGGAGACGGAGGGAGGACAGCTGAAACCACAGTCAAGTCTCAGTGACGTCTCGGTGAAGGTTCTGATGGTGAATCATATGAAGCGTCTCTCCTCCCGTCGTCAGTTGGGCAACACGGTGGTACATTAACTCTGGACGCTTTCTTCCTTTCAAACTGAGTTGAGTGTCTTTCATCCAATAGACATCATTGATAGTTACATGAAAGTCAGGTTACAGTTCTTAGCCATTCAAAGTAATACAGAAATTAAAGTAATACATGTAATCATCTTAGTCATTCAAAGTGATATAGAAATCCGTCACACATCATATTAGGAATACAAAGCTTGCAAAGTAAGCAAATACCTCGTGTAATATTGTAGCTGTGTACAATTTGAATTGTATTTTTTAGTGCATTTTTGCATCTTAGCCTGTTTTCATCATTGCCCTGTGCTGTCTGTGGTTTTTGTTTTTTTGCAGTATTTTATTTGCAGCACATTTAACTGTTGTATGTTCAATCTAGTCTCAGCAGGGCTTCTTTAGGACAAACTGGACTCAACTATAGCTCGCTATGTTGGAGTGTTCATACAGGAGTGTTAAAATAGGAGCAAAACAACATTTAGTATTGGTGTTGTGTTCCAGCACACATTTTGTTGTGTTCATTTATTTCTCTTTGAAAGTGTTCACACTGCACACATCTATTTTGTGAGTTCAGGCTTCTCACCTATTTTTCACATGTTAATCGGGCGGTTCCCAGCAGAAATAGACAGAAAATGTGAATTACGGTATATTGACACTGTAGCAGCAGTATCACATAAAACTGCCCTGTTACAGTAATTTTTGTGTCTAGGCTGAATATAAATACATGAAAAACATAAATATTACGTTGTTAAAACTGTATTTAGTAGCTGTATTTGGAGGAAATGAAGGCTTTAACTACAGGAAAACTATATTAAACAGGTGAAGGGCAGTCTCTGTCTCTGTCCATCTTATTTAACAAGAATCCCATCATAAACAAACTAGTACTGTAAAATGTGGGGCCACTGGAGAGTGGCATGCAGCAGAAACACAGCCAGTTTGAAGTGGCAGTCACGCAGTGCAGCATATGAGATGCATGCGGTGTGAGCCAAGTATTTAAAAAACGCTTCCCCGTCTCAATGAGGAGACCCAGTGTATATTCTGAGCTGAAGACAGACTCCTGACTGTGTTCAGGAGTCAACACTAACTAAACTATAACTATAACCGTTTAGCCCAGTGTAGCTGATGAACTTCCAGTTGTGTTGTCAAACAAATCATGTCCTGTTTAGCATGGGAATGTCTCCAGGTGACATGAAAACACAGCACTGCTATACTGAGAGGGAGAGAGGGTCACACAGAGAAAGAGGGTTGTGTAGATTTGATGGACTTAATCAACCATATAGTGTGAAATTTTACTATGTTTACTATGGTTTAAATGTAACCCAACATTCTTTCTTTGTTGCATACTGCAGCTTTACATTTTTTGTTGTGCCATGTGTTTTTCAGCATGTCTCTATATTTGAGTATCTTCTCTGCAAATGTTTTGCCCATGTAATGTTGCAACAGATAAAGATAAATAATAACAGTAAAGAATGTAATGTTAGCAAGCTGAAGTGACAGTGTAATGCGTCGTCATTTTACCATACAGTATGACCTTTGAAGCTTTATAAAGCTGAATTGAGGGATCAAGAGCTCTTTACACGAATCATATCCATTGACATTTTGTGGGCTAACGGGTTGCATATTGTGCCTCTGTGGAGAAAGCAATAAATGGCCTCAGCATTTCTCTGTGGACCCACACCTTCCTGCAGCGTGGGGAGAGTTAGTTGCTATGTGTCCTGTTGCTGTGCAGCCCAGGGGAGAGCAGCACACACAACTCAGTGCACTCGCACAAGGTGAAAGCAACAGTCAGGATGCTGCTTACTCATCTATTCTGCTCACGTTTATACCAAGAAGGAAGACAGACATGGAGGGGAGGTGGGCACCTCCTTTACAGCTGAACCCCCAGATGTCCTGGCGGGGGCAGCATCTTATTGCCATGGAAACCAAGCCTCAGTAATATTTGATTTTGATCAGCAGCAAGATGCCACTTGCCTGCTCTCTGCTCTCCAGGTGACAAGATTTTCAAAGTTGAGTCACTGAGCTTGTGGCTGCTGGGATTAGTGTTAACGCTGGTGATAATTGGACTGGGGAAAAGAGGAATCCATCCTGATGATTTCTGCTTCCCCCTCTATACAGACATCTACTCAGTCAGTAAGTTTGTCTGTATAGCAGTTCTCCATGCTGGAAAAGTAACTCACAGAAAATCTGCTCTCAGCACACAGTAATACTGTGCAATAACTGTCCAAATGTGCTGCTAAATGACACCATTTCCAATAGAACCTGAATTACATAAAACAACACTTGTAACTCATGACCAGCACCAAGATTACTGTATATAATACTGCACGGGGCCTTCTGCCTGCAATATGGACCATTGTGTCTAGACTCCCATTATCCGCCTGCACCTAAAACAGTGGAATCAATACCATCGCAGGGAGTTATAATAGCCCAATTACTGTTTGTAAGTTTGTCAATGGCACATCTCTGAGGACGCCTGCAAAATGCCACACCAACGTACTGTGTGCACTAGTAGTGTGCCATACATCTGTAATGGTGGGAGCCTGTGTGAGAGTTTGTGTGTTGGATTATGTTTCCTATAGCCTGCACAGCTGTGACATTTAAGAGGAAAAGGTGCCTGAGCTACAGTCTGCTGAGACTTGTTTAAACTGTGGCACCCACCATGCTTGAATCAACAGGATGAACTGCATGGTACACACATGGTCTATTTGAATGTGATGGAAGGGACATGTATGCAGAGTAGCTGGAGTGGAATGACCAATCAGAGCCCTTGCTCTCTCTCTGAATTAGCTCATTTTGAATTTGATGGCAGCAACACATCTAAAAAAAAGTTGGAACAGAGGCAACAAAAGGCTGGAAAAGAAAATGGCACAAATAAAAAAAACAACTGGAGGAGCATTTGACACCTAATTAGGTTAATTGGCAACAGGTCAGTAACATGACTGTGGGTATAAAAGGATGATTTACCTCTCAGATGTAAAAATGTCAGTTCACCAATCTGTGACAAACTGCAATTTTACATTAAAGAAAAACCTTATTTAATGTAAATTGTGAAGACTTTAAAGATCCCACCATCTACAGTGTATAATATCAACAGAAGATTCAAGAATCAGGAGGATTCTCTGTGCACAAGGGACAAGGCTGAAGGTCAAAACTGAATGCTCATGATCTTTAGACCCTGAAGCATCACTGCATTAAAAACAGACATGATTCTCTACTGGAAGTCACTGCATGGGCTCAGGAACACTTCCAAAAATTACTGTCTGTGAACACACTTCACTGTGCAATCCACAAATGCAAGTTAAATGTAAAGAAGAAGCCATATGAGAACACGATCCAGAAACACTGCCATCTTCTCTGGACCAAAGGTCATTTAAAATGGTCTGAGGTAAAATGGAAAACTGTTCTGTGGTCGGAAGAATCAAAATTTTAAATTCTTTTTGGAAACAATGGATGATGGGTCCTGTGGACTTAAAGGAGAGGGACCATCCAGACAGTTTAAAAGCCTGCATCTCTGATGGTATGGGGTTGTATTAGTGCCTATGGTGTGGGCAGCTTACACATCTGGAAAGACACCATCAATGCTGGAAAGTACATAGAGGTTTAAGAGCAACATATGCTCCATCTAGACAATGTCTCTTTCAAGGAAGACCTTGCATACTTCAGCAAGACAATGTAACCAGTGTGTTCTTACCGTGATGTAACGTAATAGCATCTGTGAAGGTCAGTGTCAATGTCACTATAATAGTTGCTCTGATTATATATGAATGAGATTCATTCGTTTTTTTTCATACAGTGTCATTAATTAATGTGTGTATGTGTCTGTGTTTTTGCTTTCTTTGTATTATCACTTTGCTCCTCTTCATCCTTCATCACAGTCTCCACCTCCAACTGCCTGTGAAGAATGACTTCTTATCAGCCGCATAAATCAACAGCAGAGCAGGTTACCCACCTCCAAATGAGAGAGTAGATAGGAGGCTAGGCTCTTCAATTCATTGAAAACATAATAAATCCTTTTAAATACATTATATATATATATATAAGAATTAATAGCTACATTAGTTATTTTAAAAAGGAAAAAAATGTAGGTAAAGATTAATTTTGGTCTTTGTACCTTTCTGTATCCTTATTGTTTCCACTTCATGCAATATGTAACCTAACAAGCTGAAGTGGAGGCAAAGTCACAGAAAAAAACAGGGTTGACTTTTAATTATGATTCCAGTGGAGTTCACACTCCAGTATCTCACCTGTAGAGTTGACGGTATGGGTGTAGGACTGATGTGAAAGGACTGACCTTATAAACCTGCCTATTCACCCTGCCCCCCCCGCCCCACCCCCTCTCCTCTGGAGGTCTGCGTCACACTGAGAGAAGGGAATTGAATAGGCAGCCTGTAGGTGGTTTCTTTTTTAGGACCATTAGTCAAAGGTGGGGACACTATCAGGGCTTTGATTACAATGGTGCCGAGTATTCCCTCAGGATCTTCTCTTCTTCTTTCATATGCTGCTTTTTAAACAGCCCATTTATCAAATACCACCAACACTGCAGCCACGTGCTATCTATTGTTCATGTGCACACATATTATGCAGAAGACGCATTAACATCCGTGAACATGTATGGTCAATTATCATTTACATGCACAAATTTGAGTATGCATTCCTCGCTCAAAAAAAGGAAAATTATTTACTGAATGTAGTTTTTGACTTAGATAAGTAGCATAGTTCCGTGGGATGGCAACATGGGTCTGTTTCATGCGTACAGTGATTAATGTAAGGTTAAATAATTTTTTTCATCTACTGTTATCACATGAGCAATTTAACTTATCCAGTATTTTCTTAGACCATAATTTTCCCCATGGGGATCAATAAAGGATACTGACATTTAGTTTTTAAAATAAAACACAGATTGTATCTCTGCACTGTATCTCTCAGTGCATATTTGAAAGCACGTCTTTAACTGGAAAAATAATGAAAATCCTCACAGCTAGAAGTTTGTTAGGCACATTGATTCTAGAATGGAAATCAGATGTTTTTACTGTAGTTGTAGAGAAGTTTCAAGTTAAAAGTCCCATGTTGGCACCTTTTAAATCAAAGAAATTCTCAACTTTAAGATGTAATAAAAACTGTTTTCCATATGTTCTAAAATAGACTGATAAAGTTATGCTTTGGACATCTATGACTTCTACCATAATGAAATCATAGCAAGAAGGTACTGGTTCGTGACCCGGGCTGACCGAGGGCCTTCCTGTGTGGAGTTTGCATGTTCCCGCTGTGTGCACATGAATGAATAGTTGTTGTATGATGGCCATGTAATGGACTGGTGACTTGTCCAGCATTTACCTCATCCCTTGCCATTTGTCAGCTGAGATTGGCTCTGGCCTCTGCAACCCTCATGTAGAAAACAAAGAATGAATGAATTCCCCACAAATGCTCGTATAGTATGAGACAAGGACAGCAGTTCAACCGTAGCGCGACTTAACTGTGCATGGAAACTTACCTACTGACTACATTTTCTCTGAGTGCACTTGAGTCAAGCTTTCCCCACCTCTATATTTTCTCTCTGTGCATGTTATATAGCCTCCCCCTCAACCTTTCATTCATTCTCTCTTTCATCTTTCTCCCCTGGTGCCTCATTTGCCCCTGTGCTCTGTTTGTTTGCTCTGTGAGACACTGAGCTGGGTTGGACTACATTGAGTCTCAGCTTGCTCTCCAGAGGTTTGTCCGTGGAGCACAGATGCATTTAGGGTCGCAACAAATTTAGACTAATAACATAAAGGCTACATTTACCTTTGATAATGGAATTGTAAGTGTGTCTTCGTGTGTTCAAACCTACCGCAGACCTGTGCAGATACTGTATATATCTGTTATTACTCTAAAGCTGCAAGTCAGCCACAGCTCGTTCATCTACACCTGCCCCAGCCCCAGGGTTCATATTGAGTGTCCGAGTCTGAGGAGATTTAAGTCACTCAGGAGGCAGAGTTTCATCTTTTGTCTTCCTCCTGTCACCCTCCCCCTGTGTCTCAGTCCTCCACATCTGACAGGCTTGACACCAAAACCTTGTTTCATCCTTGCTTCTCAAGTTGAGATGACACATCCTTCAGGTAGAAAAACATGCAGCGAGTGACACTTAACTCAGAAGGTGATGGTGCACACATGATATCTCATCCTGAGGCAAACACAGGGAGAAGTAGAGATGGGAAGTTCAGGATGGGTAGTCATATGAGTGAAGAATACATTACAATCTTTAAACAAAAATCCTCCAGCTGTGTAAATTATTGTGATGGCTTCTTGTCTTGTCCTCCTCCACTGGACTTGAGATAATTGTAGAATATTCGGTCACAGAGCGCTGGCTGGTTCCTGCCTTTGCTGTCAGAACAGCCTCAGGTCTTTGTGACATTCATGCTGCCAGTCTCCTGCTCTATAACATTCTGTACTGCATTCACATCTAGAGAGAATGAAGGTCACTTTAGTGTTCATGAAACTGAGCTGACTTCTGTTTTGTGACTTTGAACATTTATCTGCTGACAGAAGCAGATAAAGTTGTCCTGGTGCCACAATTATGACTTTGATTCAAGTAATCCCAATAAAAACATCAGACTGATACCATGGTAAACATCTGAAGCATCAGGAAAGTGATTAAATAATAGATAGCGGAACATGTAGGAACTGTCATTTAATGCCATTTTAAAATCATATTTGACTTCATAGAAAATTATAAAATATTCTCAGGAGACCATAGAATTGTACTCATCCAGTTTAAACCTCATCAAGAAGTGCCAGACTAACAGTCAATTTAACCTAAGTTTAATAAATCCAATCACTTAAAATCACTTTTAATTATATAAGCACTAAATCGCAACATACATTATTTATTTACTTATTAAGGTCAAAATCTTATGACATGTTAGAGATAAAAAAAGAGAAAGTTTACATACTGAGTAAGGGCTAGTCAGTGCATCTGCTGTGGGTCGGTTTTGGTGAAAGGAGAAAATGAGGGAGAGAGATTATAATATATTACGGTTATTGATAGTAGCAGCAGCTTTGACAAATGCAATAAAGTTGTTGCTTATGCAGAAGTTGCCATGGTGATTTTGCCAGGTTAGAGACATGAAAAACTCTGGTTTTACACCCTACATCTATTGAAAAACATTTGAGAACAGTAAGTTTACAGTAAATAAGTGTTAACTGATTATCTGTTGATATGACACTGAATACCTGTTACTACTTAGAGAGTCAAAAATTGATTATCAAAATAAATTGACACCCACTTAACTGGTACAAATGTGTGGTGGTTCACAAAGTTTCTAAATGAAAGCGTGCCGGTGTTTGCTAGTATGCAAGTACTATCTTCGACAGCACAATGAATATTTATATCCACACTGGGTTTCAGCCTCACTCTCTTACTGCACATGCTCGTGCAGAATAACTAACTGGTTGATTTCACAGTCAAACCTTTCGACCTATTAGTGATGTGTTCAGAGCCAAAGCAAAGGTCAGGCTGCTCCACTGACTGTAAATGGACTGGACTAATTAAGAAAAACCTTAAAAATGTATTTTACCACACAGACACACTGACTCGGTTCCAGACGATCTTATACTGTGCTTCGATAATTACATGGTAAGACATTAACAACTAAATTTAAACAGCCCACTGAGCTTGAGACAGCAGAATCAGTCTGGTAAAGCACATTAATTAACTACAGTGAACACTTTAATAGAGGATAAAGGTAATGGGCAGCCTCAGGTGACATGTCTCTGTTTTAACAAAGGCATATAAATTAACTTAATATATTAATCCTTTTTTATTATTTCTTTATCATAAATCTCAACAGGGGATTGATTACATTACACATCCTCATCAGGAAGCTAAGAATTATTGCAGGGAGGTGTAAAGTTATCGCGAGAGGCAATTCTGATGTTAAATTCAGTCTGCCTTCTGTCATGAGTTAATGGCTTTGCCTGAAATGATCTTCTAATTCTATTAAAAGCTGGGTTCCTAGGCTTGTTAGGTAAGTGAATAAATGGTAACTATTACTCATCTGAAGAGGACGATGTGGAAGACACTGCTCAGGCATAAGCTCTCGAGGTATTAATTAGTATTTAATTATAAATGCCGCTCATAAATATCAATAAAAGCCATTGTGTGCTTCCACTTGGGAACAGAAACCTCCGGAAGGAATTTTCAGCCGAGGACAAACTGTAACTGTGAATGTCTAAAAACAGTAAGTCATCACAGTGGGGATCAAACTACTCTTAGCTTTAACAACTAAACTCTAAACTCTGTGTTAGGCCTGGTCACTATATCAACATTATAACTACAGGGTGGCATGAAACAAGATATGGTCTTAGATTTTGGATATCGTCAGTTATTAGTTCTCTGAAACTTATAGCTGTGAGGATTTTCATGATTTTTCCATTCAAATATATGCTTTCAAATGTGCACCCAGAGATATAGTGCTCTCTGTGATTTATTTTGCAAACTGGATGCCGATATCCTTACAAATCAGCTTGGTCTTAGATTTATGATCTGAGATATTGTCATATCATGATATGGGATCTGTGATGACTTTTCCTGGTTTTAAAGGCTGTTGCATTGATTTATTTATTATATTGAATGAATTTGTGAAATACACAAAACATTATCTATTATATATTTATTAAAAAAAATTTAATTGAATTGACAAATTATATTTTAAAAAAGTAACTTTACACTTCTTTAATTGTAAGCCTTATTTGTGTTATAGCAGAATTTGAACACATTTCAATTCACTTCACTTCAATTTTATTTTTAGAGGTCCAAATCACAACATTGTGTACATTATCTCAATGCACTGTACATGATAAGGCAGAAACATTTACAATATTATAGAAAGAAGAGAAACCCAAGAGAGAAGTGAGGTAGAGACAGGAACGAGAGACAAGGAGCATATATACAGTATAACAGTTGCATTAAGTTATAGGGCTCGTGGTGCAGCACGAGGTGTCGCACTGTAGCGCAGCCCGCGCAGTGGTAATTTCGTCAGGCAACACCTTGCGCAGCAAATTTGGAAATATGGTAGACTGAGGTGTGCCAAGGTGGGTGCGGTAGCGTAGCAGGAGGAGGTGTCGACAGATTCAGCTTGGCGCAATGACAATTTCATGCCAAAAGGCTGCGCTGAAAGCTGGTCAGCTCTAACCTGGCTCTAATTTCGTAGACCAGGCCAGGCGCAGTGCAGACGAGTGTCAGGGCGTTTTTTGCAAGTTCCATGCACAGCGCAGGGGGCGCAGCTGGGCGCAGCCAGGTGCAAGTACTCGCCTCCATCTTTCCTAGCAGCAAGTAGCAAAGAGAGGGAGAGAAGGCGTGAATGGGTTTAACACAGTCTTCACCAATCAAATGAGCTCCTCTCATGAAACTTGCACTGCGCCTCTCTGCGGTGCATTTAAAAGTGAGGAGAGGAGCTCATTTGATTGGTGAAGACTGTGTTAAACCCATTCACGCCTTCTCTCCCTCTCTTTGCTACTTGCTGATAGGGGAGATGGAGGCGGGACAGAGGCGGGACAGAGGAGTACTTGCACCAGGCTGCGCTGTGCACAGAACTTGCAAAATGCTCCTGGACACACCCCCTTGGCCCTTGGCGTCTGGCCCGGTTTACGAAATTAGAACCCATAGTTTAGATGGGAGAGTTTTTTTATAACGTAAATATCCTTTGCTTAACATTTAAAGCCAATGAACTATCTATTATTTGTATTATCTGAAATGAAAGGTAATAACTGTATTTTATAAACAGTAGCTGTTTTATTTTGGAGTGTATTTACAGTGTATTGTCAATCTCCTTTGAGAAGCACAAATGAGCCTAAAAAGCCTACAGCCTAAAAATATCCAGCTATTTTTAATCCATACTGCCCCCAGTTTAACTGCAGTGGTTTTACAGCATCAACATAAATATAGTTTAGATTCAAGATCTAAAACAATGATGCATCAAATGTCTGTTACATTCAAGCCATTGTCACAAGTTCACAGTGTCAATTAAGTCTGCCATCTTGCAGCCACTTAAATGTCTGTTTTTAATATTTAGAGATTCATTCATTCTTTTAATTGTGAACTGTATATCAGATTGTAACAAACACCTTTGTTTTGAAATTATGTGAAAAATAATCACAAATGTCAAGATTGATACATCATGAGAGAATATTATTATTTTAAGCTCATATCACCCACTGATACTGACCAGTTGTGTTGTTTTGTTTTTGTATGCACACCTTTTGGACTTTTTTGTTTGTTTGTCTCTTGACTGCACTTGAAGCTCATTTGAGCCCCTGGGTTAGGTCTTGTGTTGCCTTGTGTTGCTTTACCTTCTTATAATTAAATTAGATGTTAGCTAACAGATGAGATGTACCTGTACTGAGCCTCCTATAGAGGAGTTCAAACTGATGCAACCACACAATGGATGACCATAAAATGTAATCGGAGATATACAGTATATTTAAAATCCTATAGAAATAAGAATAGACACAAAATATAAATATTAAAATAATAATATGCAATATAAAAACATGACAATATAAAAGGTGATGGTTTGTGCAGTATTTAAATACAAATACAGAACAGCTAAACACAATGATGTCATTGTGAGCAGATGCAAGTGTTTTTAGGCAAAAATTATAATATCTCTTCATATAATATACATTATAAATTTTGTTGTGACACACACTTGCCTATAGCTCCTACATGAATACTAAATGTGGTAGGGGTGAGGTTTAGGGGCTTGTTATAATCTTAGTAAAGTATAGATGTGTTTACATTAATGACCACACTTAGAACAGCATTTGTTCTCCCAGATTTTTGTCCTGAATTCCTTTTTTCTTCGTCATTACCTTCCACAGTGGAAAAGGCTCTCGGTGAAGAGCTGATACTTAACATCGGCTCCAAAGAGCCTCGGTGTGAGCAGCACTTGTTAATGCCAATCAACAGATGGAGGGGGACCTCTCTGTTCTCTGTTGCTAAGAGACCAGAGAGGATATTTTCACTGGTCCAGTGAGACTCTGACTGATCAGATCATTAGTGGCCTCTGGTGTGAGGTTTTTTAGGAAGTGCAACATTTTTTATATTGAAGCAAATTTTTAAATCCCCTCCATTTTGGCTAAAAGTACAATACCATTTAACACATAAGCATAATTTGTGTTTAGTAAAGAAGCTGAATCAGCTGCACATATGCAGGAACAATCTAAACAAAATGACACTGTGTATTGAAATGAAAATCCTTGCAAAAATTGGATGAATTGTTGCCGTTTCATCCTATTCTCTCTTTGTGCTTCAGTGTGAAGGATTTTGCTGTTCACACGTGGCCTTTCAGGAAATACCTAATTGCTGTTGGCTGTTTCTTTCACTGTGACATTTATGAAAACTTAATGGACAGCAATTGCTTCTGCTTGTGACATTTTGGATTCCCCTTTAAATCTGCGAATATGAAGGTTTTCTACTTTATGGTCCACGGGACTCGGAATGAAAACTGCTCCCACACCAGGTCTCGTTGGTGCAAAGATGAAAGAGCGGTGAGAGAAAAGAGTCTGACGGTGTTTTCATCCTGTAAGGAAAGGTCATAAATATGTTCCATCTTGATGGAGACAAAAGGTCCTGTTTGGGCTGTGATTGAAATCTTTTTACAGGTTGTTGCTTTGTAATTGAAATGATGAAGCTGATGTTGCAGCTCCAATAAAGATGCTGCGGAGTGATATGACTTTGACGTGTACAGTATATGGAAGAGGATTATGGCCACATGTGAATATGGTTGGAACTCTGAGTGGCCCTAACCCTCTTCCATAGAAGACAGTTGACCGCAGGTTCTTTTTTACATTTTTACCTGAATGGAGATAAAAATGTCTTCAAGCAAAGGTCTGGAACATCATAATGCCTGATTTGCATTATGATTTAGTATAATACACTGAAGTCTCCTAGTAGACAGACAGTTTATTTTCTGTTCTCAGTTCAGAGTTGGGTGGGTTTGTTTGGTCAAAGACTTTGTTTGGTCTCAGTGATGATGCACATTGCTACTATGAGTCTCTGAGCATATGAGCTGAACAGAAATGTTATCTGTCTACTCTGTGTTGAATGCTCTGCTTTCCACGTCCTCTTTCTCTTCTTAAAAAGTGCCATATGCATTTATGTTTTTGTTGCCTCTCAGTATTCTTTCCTTGTACTGCTTCTCTCTTCTCATGAATTGTCATGAATTGTCTTTATTCAGACTCTCAAAGTTTTGCTCCTGGAATACACATATGTGATTGGTTGAGTAGTGTCACATGGGGTGGCCTAACTCGAATGCAATTCATCTGCGGGTTTCCTGGTGTGCAAAACCAATGCCATGAAGTTTAGAAAAGCTGTGCTGCTTAAAATAGAAGAGCCCAGTCCAAATTTTATTGAGCACAGGTTCGGGTCCATATAAGATAACATCTGGATCTGGACTCAGATCGCGGTCCACCAGTTGCTGACCCTTCCATAGACTATATGTAAACATGGGGCTTAAGTGACGCCTACTTACTTGCAGTTCAAGTCTGCTGGTTGCAAAAAAGAATTCTGCATCCAAGTCTATGGGAAAATTAGCTTTTTGCGGCTTAGTGATAGAATTGCCCTTCTACTGAAAGGTTGTGTGTTCGATCCTCAGCTCCGCTAGTCTGCATACTGATGTATCCTTGGCCAAGACACTTAACCTCATGTTGCTACTGACGGCTATGTGGGCAGCGTGTGGATGTGTTTGCATGTAGATGCACTATATGAATGTGTGAGTGAATGTGTGGTAAAACTGCAGTGTAAAGCAGCTTTGAGTGTTCATCAAGAACAGAAAAGTGCTACCTGTATATAACTATAGACCTCTCACTTGATTTATGATGTCAGTAAAAAATTTTCCTGTGGAGTTAATGGTCTCAATTGCACCTTTCAGGGCACATATGAGTGGACACGTGTGATTGACAGCTGGAATCATTCAATAGGAGCCTGGTTGTAGGTGACGTCTTTGAACTTCCATTTGCAAAACATTAACATGGAGTTCAATCCTTTGTTTAAAATGGTTGCAACTTGAATTTTTGTCATTTAACACTTGTGTCCAAAAACAAAGTTCATATCAGGGTCCAGTGTAAAAGTATGAAACCATTTGCTTTTACTTTACAGTTAAAATTGTTATGAATATTAAATCTGCTGTTCCAAAACTGTTCAAACACACTGTGGCACTGAATATTGCACTGCTGATGTTTCATCATTACAGTGAACACACACATACTCACAACCTAACCCAGTCATATACTGTACATACTGTATACATTGTGCATATGTACAGTACATGCTCTTAAAAGAAATACGATGTGCAGTTATTTTAGGAGATTATTGTATTATTGTATCATTAGTTTCAACTCTTCTGCAATTATTTTCCCATAGAAAATGCAAGATAAATTATGGCGCATATACAGTAAGTGGACGCTAAGTGGCAACCGATCATGATGTTTTTGAAATCTGAACTCTCCTTTTGAATCTCCATAATTGCGTTTTGTCCTGCACCGTGTTGAAAATCACAGACATCACCTGCCACCAGGCTCTTATTGGATGATACCAGCTGTCAATCATGTGTATGTGCAGTACTTCAGTTTATTTTCCTTTAAGTGGGAACACAATTTAAAAAAATGTACATGTTCTACTGAAGAAGATCTGCATCTAGTGATTGAAATCATTAACTCTTCAGGAAAATGTTTACGGGCGTTGCAAGTCAAGTGAGATGTAGAGTCTTGTTGGTTTATACAGTAGAACAATATTTCTGATTTTCTTCCAAGTACCACTAGAGGAAGCTCGTGCACCACTGGTGGTACACGTACCACAATTTGAGAACCATGGCTCTACATCAACTACTGAATAACTAAGAGGTAGATGATGAGCCAGAGAAGAATCCTTTAGGTTTTGTTGTGGATCTGAATTGTTTTTGTATAAGGTTCTGCAACATTGTCAGTGTTGTCAGCATTGCTGTATGTTGCTGCTGCTGTGAACCAGCCTTAAACACTGAGGCTGTCTTTCACTAAAAACATACAGAAAGCAGCTCTTTAAATTCCTAATTTTTCACAAACAACACAACAAAGTAACCTTAGGATTGATTGTGCTTGTAACACTTATCTTAATTTGTGCTTATTTACCTTGGCCAAAGTATAATTTTTCATCAACCAATGGTGGTGTTAATAATGTGGGGGTGAGCCTTCATGCAGATGCTGCTTCATTCATCCACAATGCCATGCACTCTTTCCTGCTCAGCTACACGTCACAATGGATGCATCAACTCTGCTGACTCTTTCGCAGTTAGTCACACTTGATAATGTCAGCTCAGCTCTCACATTGTTAAACAAGGATCAAGATAGCAAAGCAATAATAACAATAAATATATTCATAGCACTTTTCCACCTGAAGAACAAAGTGTGTTAGATTAAAAATAAATCGGAATACAGATTCAGTTTTGAAAAATACAACATGAAGCAGCACTGAGCCCTTACATTACCACACAATAGCTCAATGTAAATACATAAATTAATCACATATACAGTATATAAGTTACAAATATAGGCGAGCAAAGTAGGCCTTATAAAAGATAAAATCAAAATGTGTTTTTGAATTTAATTAACAAATAATTGTCAAATGCATATAAATACAATAATGTGACAAAAATATGTACAATAATTATAAAACATTAGGATAAAACACAAAGTGTGACCCAAAACATTAAAGTGATGGCTTAAGTGTAAATTATTTTATGAACACTTCTCTTTTGAAGACAGTAATATTACACACTCCCCTTCCAAATTTCCCTCATCATAATTTCCCTCCAAAGTGTCCAAAGTATCATCCTGACTGTGTGTGTATGTGTGTGTGTGTGCGTGTGTGTGTGTGTGTGTGTTCACAGACCCCTTGTATAATTGCCATGATATTCACGGTGTTTTATGTTTAATGGAACCTGAATGAGGCATGTGACATGGATAAGAGGTAGCGCAGGTGAAGAGAAAGCAAACATTGTGTCAACAGGAACACATGCATTTTAAAAAGCAACAGTTTTTTTTTTATCTGCATGTGTTAAAGGACACTGAAGCACCTACCTGCAGGCCACACTGTTTGTGTGCATAAACGGTAAAAAAGTCTTTAAAGCCCAACTGTTCCTGTTTTCATTCCTCACTCAGGCCTGTAATCTGTCAGCAGATCAACGGCTTTGAGCTGCTTGTGTTGCAGTGCAGGTGGAACATTCTCCCTGCAGTCACCCCACTCAGCCTTCATCTGCATATTGGATCAGATTATCATTACATTATATATTCCAAGGACAATCCTAGGCTTGGTGGATGACTGGTGCAATGTAGTCATCTGCACCAAGGTGCTTTGAACAACCTCAAATTTCTGCCTCCAAACAGAATGAGAACAGTGGACATACACTATATATATGCGCATATATATATATATGCACATATCCACACACTCACATACACATATGTGGGTGTGTAACTATCTTTATAATTGTTATAAATAAAATAATAATATACAAAGTGTACTACAAACACTAAGTTCAGCAAACCAGAGGGAACCTCACAACATATTTTTTAGGGATTCTGCAGTATCATTCCTTTAGGCTGCTGAGAGCTCCATATATACAAAAAAGCTAAGATCCAGGATTTAATAGGATGGGCAGGGCCGGCCCAAACCTTTACAGGGCCCTAAGAAGAATTTGATTTTGGGGGCCCCCCTCTCTCACCACTTCGGAGTACAGTATTCATTGACTATTAATGATAAAAATGTAACACTGTAAATAACATTAATTAGAGTTCTTGTCTTCTTTAAACCTTAGAGGGCAGTAAAGTGGCCTAGTATTCATTTGCTTTTTTATATTCAAAGTGAAGCAGTGTTGTAGCAAAAATACTGACGTTTTTAAGTTTAAAATGCTTCTAAATTATATGCAGGCATTATTGTTTTTATACTGTGGACAACCTTCTGCTGTAGATTCCCTGTAAAATGTAATTAACTATAACCTGAATGAATCAACACAGACAATATGGTAATAATGTTATAATGGTATCATTTTCCTTTGCTTACTTTTTTCCTCTATCTCTTATGTGCACATGTGGTTGCTGGTGTTTTTGTTCTTTTGTCCCCAACTTTTGCAAATCCATGAATAGACATTTAAAAAAGGAATGAAGAATGTGACATGTAGAGATAAACAATGAAGGGATAGATGGTGTTGGCAGCTTCCGTGTGACCCAGAGTTTGACATTAGACAACTATATTTGTCCTGACTCTGGACCATATTTCTGTCATTTATTGCTCTTTTATTTCCTCAACAAAACTTCAGAGGCTTCCTGGTTGCTGCCTGCTGTTGATATGAAACAGGGAGTTAAATTCCAAAATTATCTTTGCAGGAAGCAAATAAGCAAAAGGAGAAATTATGGCTTTCTCCTTAAAGAGGACATTCACTGGAAAATCAAATGTCTGATGTTTTTTGGTGTGTCCCCGTGTCCGTCCCATATCCAAACATCACTAAAGTGTCACAATAAACACTTCAGCCACTTTTGAGAAAAAAGCGCTTCTCTGTTTACCTGTGCTTGAGCAAGCGGTTTTGAAAAGTCGAGTTTAGTTACGTAACTAGCACATTTGCTGTGCAACGAACTCTCCCCCAACAGCTACTCCCGGTCGTGGGTGTGAATATTCTACCTGAAGTAGAAGAAGTAGAAGAAGAAGCACCTGGAGCAGTCAGTCAGCTGGTAGCTGGCCAATCACAAGAGACTCTGTGTTCTGGGGGGCGGGCATTAGCTCAGAAACAGAGTGCCTGTTCAGAGGCTGTCAGAGAGCAGCAATAATCTGGCTTAATCTGAAGAGACTATGAGGTTTTCGACCATAAATATTATTTAATTTATCTAAGTAGACATCAGTAATCTCAATGTTTGTTTCAAAAAGACCATTCTATGTGACCTTTAAAGTTACTAATTTATACTGACCTTTTTTGTATAACAACAGTGAAACCTGTTTGTATTCTTGTCCTTGTCTTCTGTGTGCCGTCAATATACAGTAGATATCATTTCTATATTATCTTATTACCTTATATTATCTTATTGTCTTATTGTTATATTGTTTCACTAGCATAACACCAACATCAAGCTGTGACTTACCGTATATTCAGTGGATTAAGAATTAAAATTCCTACAAAATATGCAGTCAAAATTTAAAATCAGAAACTGGAGACACTGAACTTTAATTGGATGAATGAAAGGGGACGAATCAAAGGGTTCAGCAGTAGTAAAACCTTTTTTTAAGCTACCAACATGATAAAATAATGTAGATTCCACAGCTTCTTCACAAGAGCATCATCCAAACAATGTCATACTCCAGAACAACACACCTGCCTTGTCTAGTGTCTGTGTGATGTCTTTCTCATCTTCCTCAAAACAGTGCTGCATTGGCATATGCAGAACTTGCATATGCTTACTTACGCAGTATATATATATATATATATATATATATATATATATATATATATACAGTATATATATACTGAGGTAATCACAGGGCAGGTCAGGCTCCTATTTTCCTACTGGTTGTTATAAACATCTGCATCTCTTCATTGCAGCATTGGTGAAAATGCTTATGCTGCATAGCAATCTATAAAAAAAAGTCACTGTGTCACCCATAGTGACACATTAGGTGGAGCAATTCAGAGATGGAGAGATAAAAACCCTTGGTCATCTATCATTGTTTATATTTAATCATGTGGAGATGAAACTAAACAATCAACTATTGGTCTACAGGAACAACAGATTTAAATGATAGCTGTTAATATTGTTTATAAAGTTAGAGTAAGAGTAAAAACTGTGCTGTCAAAAACAAAATTTAATCAAAACAAAATGTTGATTCATTAACAAGTTTATAAAACAGTGATTTAGTTACATAAATAATCAATCAGTGTATCAAATCTTAGTTTCAACTTCATGAGCATGATGACATTGTTGTACAATCGTAGACCTAATGTAATAAATTAATGGGAGTATATTAAGCTTCTAAACAAGAGGAGGAGCTACCAAAAGACTACAAGAGACGACACTGAAAGACAGATGAGCTTTTAAAGCACAGACATACACTCCAGCTAAAAAAAATGACACAAAAAGAGTTGTAACCAAACGTCGGCTGGCCTATGAAAAAAGGTTTGGTAGTCAGGACTCCCATTTGGTTATTTTAAAGCATTAAGACAAGGCAAGAAAGAAGGCTGTTCTTGTGTGAGGAATTCTAGAGAAATAAAACAGTTGAAGAGGATTTAAAAAAAAGACACAAAAAGTGGAACAGTCAGAACCTACAGTACAGAGCAACTTTGTGTAACATTTTATTTTATTACGGGTTCTGCATTTTACATTAAATTCCATGGAAACTTTCCTCATACTTTGTCCTTAAATTGTTGGATATGTTTACAAAAAAAGTCAGTTAAGTCTGTGCTTGTTGTATGGGAACTTTAGTTAGTTACCAGCTGTGCTTTTTTTTTATTGAGACATGATCTATTTTCATGATAGAGGATTAGTGAGCAAAATTGAAGTGGATTAATTAGCAAAAATAGAATATACTTCCTATAAGTATGTTTGTATGACAGTATAATGACTTTAAAATATAAATGATTTTGTTTCTGTAGCCATAGAATAAACCCTTTTATTTGGACAGGGGTCTTGATTTTAGGAGGCTGCCATCTTCCTCTGCCATGTTTCTACATCAGTCAGAACAATCAAACCTGCCAGAACATGCATTTTGTATTTTTAAGCAAAAGCTTACAACCAAAAAGGTAATAAATGTCACAATTTGTGGTATGTAAACGCTAACATTGTTCCCTTACACCATTGAAAAATGAAGGAGTGGGCGGAAAAGTTTGTTACAGTTTGCAGAGTCACCATTAGGTGTCACTAATTCGTAAACACTGGGCCTTTAACTAGTTCTTTCCAAACAGAAGCGTTTTGAAGAACTTTCAGGCCCCGAGGTAAAACTGTCAGTTGGGGCCCCTTTGCTTTCTTGTTTGACGATATAGTGGTTGTGTGTCTGAAAATGTGTGAATGTTGGGGGTTTTCTGACTATAGTGTCATTACGTTCTGTACAAAGCTACTTGTAAAATTGAAGGGATTTCTTTTTCCTTTGAAATTGTAATTGCTTTAGGATCATGTAATCAACCTCTGTCAGGGGCCCATTTTATCTTGGGGGCCCCCAGCCAAGTGTCTTCATTTTCTGCCCTGTTCAGAATTCTGTGTTTCCAGAAATCTTCTTATGATAATATTTAGAAATAAGTGCAGACCACACATAAAAAGTTTGCAAAGTGAATCTAATCAGGAAGTAATACTTTAGTGAACAGCCATTGGGGGTGATACCATTGGCTGCAAAAAGAACATAACTTACAATAGTAAAGTCAATTACTATTTCCAGGTCTTTCTTCAGAATGTTGTTCCCCTGTACCCAATTCAAACCACTTTTCTAGGCCTGTCTTGGAGGAAAGCTTGTGATTTATTTCTAAATACCAGCTTATCTTTTGGAATATTATGGACAGTTTCCAGGAAATGATCTGTAAAACACAGGACCCATAAACAAACAGGCCTAGCCAATAATCTGACCTGTTCAGATGTCAGAAGAAGAGGCATGGACACTGGCTGTGAAACAAGCTTTGTGACCCTTTGCGACCTGAATCATTGCAGAGGGAGACATGAGAGCAGCTTCCAGTCCGCTGGAGTGTCACAGTCACTGCAGTGTGGCAGCTGCATGCTGTTTCTGCCTGCACAGTCCTTTCTTTCTCTAAAATGCGCCTTTATTTAGGAGCACTCAATGTTTGCATGTCCACTTCCTGTCTCATATTTCTGCAGTTCATTACGTTTCCAGATCCAGCATGTACTCTGCATGTCCTGCAGTTAAAACCAGCCCCTGATGCAAAGCAAGGCCAACATTTTGAAGTCCTTCTGATATGTTTTTTCTTGTTTCAAAAACCAAAAGTACTGTAGCTTCAAGTATTGTGCCTCACATAGAATATTCTGTCATAAATTAGTTAACATATACATTTTTTTTTCAATATTCAGACATATATTTTAATATATATACAGGACATTAAAATGCTTTTATTCTTTTTTTGTCTTTTTTTAAAAGAGAAATCCCTGAGAATGTATGTTGACAGTTTCCACTAGAGCAAGCACTGTGACAGCTGTGACAAATGGTCTGTAAACTAAGCATACTGAACGTTTGAGACAACACTGCAAAAACCAAAACAATCAGCTCAAATTTGGCGGAAACAAAAAAACGATCCAGTTTATGAACTCTAATCATGGGTTTGGGGTTTTTTTCCCCTTTCACCTGACTGAGCAGATGGATGAGGATTGGGGGTAAGGACTGGGGGGTGGGGGGTAAAGCTGGATCCTTAAAAAGAGGTACTTGATACTTCAGATGGAGTCGCTCCATTTGGTTTAAAGCCATTTGTTTTCTCCTTGAGGCTGTAGATGTTAATTGAGGGAAACAGGAGTGCAAGGAGGACATTTTTTGCCATTAAACAATACAGTATATACTCAGTGTAAAACGCTTACACTCCCACTTTCATACATGTAAAGGGAAACACACAAATTTCCATGAATTCTCTACTTCTGCACATCTAATGCGTTTTCTTTTTATTTTGTTGTTTTTTTCATTTACACATCCATACCAGGTGTTATTTCTAGGGGTTTAACTTCAAACTTGTTTTAATTTCAAACCTGTTAATTTTAGGAGATAATTAGGATTGAAACACTAAAGTCAAATTAGAGACTCCAGGTCAAACTTTGTCTGATTAAAACTCTTTTTGGAATCAATTTGCTTTTATCTCCATTGAGTGTATTTTCATATCATGTGTTTGGTATTAAATGTATGACATTTTGATTGATTACCTGTGAGATCCACATTCTTGCATTGCTAATTGCTTTGGGATGCTAATGCTATACAATACTATATTATTTGTGACATATAATTTAAAGTATATAGGTGTCACCTCTTGGTTGAGTATATAGACCTGATGAATATTCAAGCAGGACAGAAACATTTTCAGCTTTTTTTTCCCAGTATATTTTGTGGCTTGGAATCGATTTCTCATTGACGTTGCTCTTAAAAACAGCCTTTCGACTTTGCTTGATGTGCATTCAATTACAACCCTGCGACTCATGATCACATTAGACCCAGCAGTCCCAAATTATTAGAGTAAGATTTGTGTGAACGTTGTTTTTTTTTCTTCAAGTTAGAAAGGATAAAAAAAGTCTCAAGTTAAAAAAAGAGTCATATGGTCTTTAGATGCTCTTTCAGCCAAATCTTTCTCGAACGAGCATCATGAGTTTCTTTTTGCCTTTGTATATCTGTTTCAGGTTGTCTATGAACTGAGTGAACTGGATGTGTCCGTCCTGTGCCATGAGAAACGTCTCTCTGGCTTTACTGAGGAACTCGATGAACTCGCTGTAGTGGCGTGGGCTGATGTGCGTCAGCCGAGAGTGCGTCGTGTTGATGTAGGCCCCGATAGTGGCATCCAGTAGCTGCCTGAGTGGAGCCTTGTCTAGAGACATCAGCTTCCCAGAGTTCCTGCGACTCTGCAACGCCACCAAGCCTGGCGTTGTTAATGTGCACCGCCGCAGAATGTCTGACAAAACAGTGGCGCACTTCACACTCTTCACAACCAGAGGGATGACGGCCGCCAGTTCGTTTTTCCCCAGCGAATGACTGAGAGCACACGCCCAGAGCACATCGTTGATGGCTGGGTGCGTGTCTTGGTTGTAGCTGAGGTTCAGGTGAGTCATGGCTAACGTTGCTAGTTTGTACGCTCTCATAGGATAACCTCGGTGCTCCATGTAGCGTGCTATTGTAAACAGCTGGGTGTAGTTCATTCCTGTAGCAGCTGCATCGAGTACAATCTGGTAGGCCGTCTCAAAGGCAATGTGGTCTTTCTCACAAAGCGTCAGGGCTGACAGGGCACAGTTTTGGGGGTCCTTCATGGCACACTGCAGGGCTAAGGTGCGGGCCGAGTTGGCCAGCTTCTCCTGCTGATGGCAGTCCAGATGCAGACGGACGATGGTGCTGTTTGACATGACCGTGCTGGCCACGACACTGGTGGCTTCAGTGGGTGTGAAGAGGGTGAACCAGCTCTGCATGATGCTGTCCAGTGCAAACACACCTGAAGAGAAAAGAAAATGAAGTTCATTATTGTATTGCCTGTAACCCTGTCTTTTTCCACCAAAATATTATAATACTGTATCTACTTTCACTCTTGTTTTATGGCCAAAAAACAATGCTAAAATAGCAAACCCAAAGATTCTCTATTTTAGTTATTGTCAACAAATCTCAGAAAATGACCAAAACTAACAACCAAGTGTTTCTACCACCCTTAAAAAAGTTTACTATTAGATATAATAATAATAATTGAAAAACTATTATAACACCAAAAAATAATTTCACAATTTGGCGAGGAAGATGGAATATACAGTAAATGTTGCCAAAATGCTGCAAAGTAAAATGTATTCAACAATTAATCAATTGATTGCAAATTGTCAAGTATTGTAATTATCAGTGAATCGGTTACAGTAGGAACCTGTTTGAAACTGAAAACATCATTAGTTAATGTTTTGCTTAGCAATTTCTAACATGTACCTTTATTTGATTAACTGGTATGATATCCAAAAATGTATTTTTAATGTAATAATAGTCTGCAGTGTATCTGCGTTAAGACTCTATCCTTCCTTGGATTGTTTGTTCTCAAATCTCTACTCCAACATAATACATCACTGGCTATTTAACATCTAATTCGATATTGTGTTCAGTAAAGGCTCTGGCCCCACTCTGCATCACCGACTGGCATGTTCTCAATGAATCCATTCAAACTCCACTTTCAGAAACAGGGACGCCTTGTCACTCCCCAACATTCACAAGAAATCATATGGAAGGAGGGTTTTCCCCGCTAGACCCCACTTCCTGTCCACTTCAGGGAAAATCAGCCACTGGGTTACGGCATTCAAGTCCAAACATAAGACCCACTTAATCAGCCCGGAGCCCACAATCTTCCATAATTACTGCTCTGCTGGTCATTCCTTTCCTCCTGCTGAGAGGCCTCAAAATTTCACATTTTAAGCCCTTGTAAAGACTGACCTGGTTTTTCTCAAACTTTTCTCACATCTCTCATCTATCCTTCCAAGTTATTTTTAACTGATATTTGCAAACGGTCAATGATCCCTCCCCAAAGCAAAGTCACACACAGTAAGACCTGCCAAGGTCTGGATTTGACTACATGTTCAGGTGGTGTGTGAGGGGCTAAAGGTCTGAAGGTGTTGTTTGTTTGTTTTTGTTTTTTTTAAATCACCTAAAAATGTGACTATCATTAGCAAACTGAACAAAATAGCTCATTTTAAACACCTTCTCTTATTGCTATGCATATTTTCCAAAGTAAAGATATTATTGATATTGCAAAAAAAAGGTATACGGTGTGGCAAAATTTAAACCAAATTCAAATATTACAGAATGTTTTCCAAAGTCACATATAACCTTAAAACGTTTGTTTATCACTGGCAGTGTAGCTTCGGGGAAAGACGCATCATTCACTATATTCTGTATCTTAAAATTCACCTCTTTTCCTGGCTTTCAACAGTGTAGGATGTTTTTATGTTGCTTGTTTTATAGATGCATTTAGGACTGAAACTAAATTATATTCATAAATGATTAATCTCTTGATTATTTTCTAAATTAATCAAATCCACAACATTTTAAATATGTTCTTTAATGTCTTGTTTTGTCCACAAAACTAAATTATTTGGTTTTGTGGACAAAACAAGACATATAAAGAATGTTTTCTTTGTTACATGGAGCGTTTAAGAAGCTAAAAAAATATGAGGTAACTTGTTTTAATAAGAAAAAACACTCAAATGGATCAAATCGATGGGCAAAATAGCTGATTAGACAGATGACTTCTTTAATTAAAAATCTATAACTAATACTTATTATCTTTCATCATCTTTATATACTTTATAACCTTTTAAGAATGTTAATCCTAGTGTACAGCACTTTAGCCAACAGTTAGAATGTAGTAATTATAAATAAATTTGGATGGGATAATTTATAATCTATGTTCCAGCTCTTAGCCTAATTAAGAAATTCGTTAATAATATAACCTCAACCACATTTAAAAAAAAAAAGTGATACTGCAATGCCACATTTTGTGATTTTTTTTTTTTCATTTGTTAAGAGTCCAACAACTAGGAAGCGTACCATGTGACCATCAGTTTCTTTTTGTGGTGAAAAACAAACTCACCAACTTCGGTAGCACAAGTGACAAGCCATCGTACCATTTCCCTCCTCCTCCAGTTTAAGGTGGACAGGGTCATTCTCATGACCTGTAAGAAACGTGTGATTAGTACTGGTCAGGTCTGTCATGGTACGAAGTGTCACGTTTGTTTGTTTGTTTGTTTGTCTTATTTACCTGAAGGCCCAGCTCCAGGGAGACTTTGAGCAGAGTGATGTCGGGCAGACTGTCCATGAGCGTGGCGATCTTGAAGGCATCCTGGGCCAGTTTGAAGATGTGGGATGAGGAATGGATGTTCTTCTGGATGGTCTCTAACACTGTTTGTAGTTTACCAGCATCACCTGAAAACACGACAAACGGCCAATGATCATATACAGTATGTATAATGTACAGTATATGATGCAAATGCAAAAATCAGGCAGTGAAATTATAGCATCATGTACTGTATAGTAATACTGAATGATTAGAGTTAAATGTCTAATTGTGATTTTTCTGCGTTGTGATATAAAAATTCCGTCAATTTAATTACATTATTTGTGAAGCTTGACCATAATTGTTGTTTTAAATTATACTTGAATGATTAATTGTTCAACCATAATGTATGGATATACAAACATTGCAGAATTGTTACCTTGCAATTTAAACCACATTATTACAAAAGATTAGCCCATACAATTTTCAGTACCAGTTCAATACTGTTCAAAAATTACAGTATTGGATATTGAAAAAAAGGAAAATGCAAATTCCAACACCATCAAAAAAAACCAAAGTATCACAGAAATGCAAATGTAAATAAAAAAGCAAATAATATAGTCATACTGTAGGCTGCTTCTTTATGAAAGCAGAATATTTGTGACAGTAGGAGTGGAGAATGTAGGAGAATGTTTTTGAACTGGCTGGTTATGGCTAGGTGGTAAATGCATGGGCAAAAATGTGTTGTTAGTGGCTTAGTAGTTTATAAGATGTAAGACGACCATAGAAGTATGGGGAGATACTGAAGATTTTGATATTGGTTACAAGTTGTCCCTAATCATGACGTGAAAAATGTAAAAAGGTGCCAAACAATAATGTTGGTTTGTACCTTTAGCAGCAGTGAGCATGGTGGAGGCCAGTTCACACTGTTGGGTCTCTATGTGGCTGAGAGTGAACCAGCGAGGGTAGCGGTTGGGAACCACCGACACTATATGGTGGGGCCGGGACAAGTCACCAGAGGAGGTCGTGGACTCCAGGACTGGCAATCTGAGTGAGGAGGAAAAAAAACTCCATTAGACACAAGCAGAAAGGTGGAACAGAAGTTATTAAAGAGCAATACTCCTGTTACAGAATCAGACTGGTTCTGTTGTGTGTCTGCACAGAAAAACTCGGATGGATCTTTGCCCCAGGCTTCAGTAAGGATTGGTTTATATAACAGCTTACTTACTTCATAATTCTAAAAATTTAGGTAAAAGGAAATAGTTTCTAGTGCTTGTCAGGGAGGAAACTAACAGTATATATTTATTATTAACACATTTTGTAAAACTCGTAGCCTAATCAGCCAGCTCATATTTATTCACTCTTACAGATGGGGCTGCCTCCCTCCAATTCACACACCCTCCAATTTCATCCATGTATTTATTAACGTGGGGCACACTGAAATGATGACTGACAGTCAGAGGAGCATCACTGAAACACAAACTTTACTGGTGGTGAGCCGGTCCTTCATGTAGCTCAGCTGTGGACTGTAGCAGGGCTTCATTTGGGGCAATCATAGTGACATTTATTTCACATTACCCATCTTTGATATAACTATATATAAGAGGCTTTATTCTGATTTGCTCTGATTTGCTCTGCCCTGTGACAAACACACACACATTCTCTTGTACAGCATTCATTTATAGTGAGGACAGTCAGAGACATAAGCTTTCCCTACCCCTGAGTTAAGGTTAACCTTAACCATCACAACTAAATACCTGAACCTAATCTTAACCAGTTAAAAACCCTGACCCTAAAACCAAATCTCAACAGCAGCAACAGTACAGACAGATTACAGACAAGTCTGTTCTTCTTTCTCTCTAAACTTCAATCACGATTATCATTTATTTTACTGACAGTGGCCATTTAAAAAAAAAATATGATGTACTGTGCAGCTTTGTGATAGGCAAATCTAAGTATCAGACTTGGACTGGGTCTGGATCAGGGGCCAAAACAGCTGATCGGGATATCACTGGCAGTGACTTCCTTGCTAATTTCGGGGCCCTGATTGCATTACAGCACCATGACTCATATTTCAAGGGCTCCTTTATTTGTTGCCAACAAATGCATGTTGCTAGGTGAGAGTTGTAAAGCAATATGGAAAACCCCCGATACACCCGACTACTGTCTAATTTCAGGTCAGCCTCAGTGGTCGATGCAGCCGACAGTGGTGGGTCCTCCATAGTGGACAGTCACTAGTGTCTAATCCTTTCTTTATTCCATCAACAAGAACATAATCCAAGTAAAAACATGTGTTTCAACTCTGTCCACACTCACCTCATGGCCCTCAGTGCAATTTTGTACGCCAGCTCGGCGTCATGAGGTAGCAGTGAGGTGAAGAGATACTTGGCAAAGGTGTGCATGGGTACGCTCTCTCTGTAGAGTAGTTCCCCCAGACCACTGTAAGGACCAGCTGGAAGAAAATACAAAGATTGCTTCAGTCTGTGGAGTCTAGATCAGTGTTAAATCGCAGTGTGAGGTTTACAATAAACTGGGATACGTTTGAGTTTCCTTGTGTGACATGTCAACAGATTTAATAAAGGTGATTTAACGCACACCAAAAAATGTAGGGAGACACTTTTTTTTCTTTCTCACTGTTGCATCGACATGAACTCACATGTGATCACAGGTAATTTACAAGACTTCAAGGAAAAGCCTCTGTAATGGATCATTGCACCTTTAATTTCTCTGCTCTCTGTGCCAATTTAGTCAGAGCCAAAGTTCATTTGATTAGTTTGATGATGACTTCTTAAAGGTAGGAATCCATTTAAATGGAAGGACACTTTTGTCTGCAGTTTTTTAAACTTTTAAAAGACAAGGTTAATGTTATTTCATTTTTTCTTCTTTCAATTAACCCCATAGCACTCATACAGATTAATTTCATTTATAATTAAGAGTGCGAGATTGCAAATCATCCAAACATCACTGCGATGCAAAACTGCCATAATTTAAAATGATAAATACAAATATGTCAATGAAATGCGATTGGTTTGTGATCCATAGCTTTTCTTTCAAAGTTTTTTTGACAAATAATCAGAGTGTGACAATTTGTTTTTAAACTAACACAAGGTCACCAGGTGATAGTTACTTGTTTTTAAACTGATCACCATTTTTTAAAAATTACTATAGCCCCGTTTCCACCAAGCAGTTCAATATGCAAAATAATTTCAATTGTCAAATGTTAAAAAGTTCTGGTACCAAGCACAGTTGTCCTGTTAATAAAGGGAGGAGCTCTACACACTGCAATCCATTGACTGTCTACTGTCACTTGCATGGGAGAGTAGAGGAAAACGGCAGTGTTTTTGCCGTGCAGCCTGAATCATCTCTCCAACAAAGCTTGTCTGCTTCTTTTGATAAACAGCCACATGTCAAGAAGAAACAACAAGGGAACGCAGTATGTCTACCATTGTTGCTCTTTGCTTAATGCATATATATATATATATATATATATATATATATATATTAGCTACAAAGTAATCAGAGAGAGAGAGAGAGAGAGAGAGAGAGAGAGAGAGAGAGAGAGAGAGAGACAAGCTATACTGTGTCGCGCTGGTATTAAGTTAAGATATTTATGTAGCTGACACATAACACATAAACAGCTACAAAATTTACATGTCCGACCTACACACCCCACACAGGTCAGATCAAGGTCTACTGTTCCAAACTGTACCATGACGAGCTGAACTGCATCAGACCACTTGGTGGAAGTGATGCTTAAATATTTCCATTTTAAGGAACTATTTAATAAGTATGAATGAGAAAATAAGGCATCCAGACAACTCCCTTGGGCTGTGGGATATTAAGGAAGACATTTTTCAGTTTAACAAGCTAATTAATTGAGAAAATAACCCGCAGATTATTCAGTAATTGTCAGGTGCAGCATTAGAAAAATGCCTCCTCTACATTTACTTGAGTCAATCATGGCATCTATAGTTTGGTTCTTTTCCAGAGGTTAAAGAATTAAATGTTACTATCATAGAGGACAAAAGACAGGCAGCAAAATCAATGTAAATAATCTACAACCCACAGCGTTTTGTGGTGTTTAAGTCTTGCTCACCCTCTAGCAGGAAAACAGCTTGCTTCTGGAAGATTTTCACCAAAGAGTCATCTAAATCGACTTCTTGGAGCTTGGCCAACAGCTGCTCTTCATTGCGACACACTTTCTCCTGGGCGTAAATGCCGTCGGGCATCACCCTCTGCTGCCCCAGACCAATCAGGGCCGTCTCCACGGCCAGAGACACAAACGACTCCCCTTCTTCCAGGAAACGATGTGCTGGGAAAACGGGTTGTTCCGTCGTCCTCCCTGGACTCAGTGAGCCTTGGGGTGAGGCAGAGAGGAGGGAGGAATTGTTAAGGTTTAAAAGCTATTTGCTGTCTGTGTTAGTGTCACGCCTTCATTTTATACCTTCAAACAAACAACTTAAAAAGATTCAATAAAGGATACAAAAAAGATTCCGATTCTATAATGTGAGTCAGGATTGGATTGAGATTTGAACCGTCAGTGTGGAAGATGACTTTCAGAGTGTGTTCTCCTGGGGATTGTAGCATGTGTTTTATTGGCTTAATGATGTCTTGGCAGACCTCAGAGTTCATCCCAGAAGGGTTAACGATCCCTAATGAGTTACACACACACACCGATAAATATCACAGTCTTAATTGAAAGCTAACAACTTTTTTCCATGCATCACCATGTTACTTGTAACTTCACCAGGAGAAACAAAGCGTGGAGTTTTTTTGTTCTCTGGGTCCTGGGCCGAAGCTTGCTACATAATTAATGCATTTTAATTGGGGTGTTTTTTTCCCTGCTGCATTCCTTATTCATGAGCAGTTGTAAGAGGATGAACGCAGGCCAATCAGAGCTGTGTCTGCGTCATCACTGCTGATTGCTGCCCGAGGGCCTGCAGTTGTGACAGGAAGACACAATCACTGCAGTGTACATGTGAGTGTGTTTGTGTACTGTATCTGCAAAAGACTGGAACGGTATCTGCAAGGTACAGAACTCTTGCAGCTACTTTTATATTGAACTGTGTGTAAGAGGGCCAATGATAATTTCCATGTCTGCAAGTCTACTGAAATGGTTAAAACTAGTTTAATCTGAACCTCAACAGTAAAAAAAAAACTAAATCAGTATTAAGAACTGAATTATGAATCAGTCACATGCTGCAGATACTGTTAATACTATGGGTGCACTCATTAATCAGCTGCTCGTTGATACTGATTGATATTGACCTTGTTGATGGTTATTGGCCTATATGCAAATAAAATGACATTCATCTTCATTATCTGGGCTTTGTATAGTGGGAAAAAATATTCTAATGGAATTAGTAGATGAGTAAGATGTTTTAACAGTTTCCAAAACAATTATTTTTGTAATGCAGGGTAGTATTATATATTATTTCCTAAAACTGGATGGTTGAATTTTTGATTATTCAAAGATAATGTGATAGTGAAAAAAATATCAAACAACAAAACATTTACAAAAAAACAGTCATTATTTTTGCATTTAACCGAGTAACATTTTGTCAGGTAAGTTAATGCAGTACTTCTACAACAGTTTCAACTGCAGCATTTTAATCCCTTTTTTTTTGAAAATAATTTACTGTAATATGTCAAAACACAAACAAACTTTTGAGAAGCTACGCGAATAATAGGAATGTAAGAAAATATTGATTCAATATTGTGATAGTTCATGGTATGATACTGTATAGATTCTTTAAATCGCTGTATCAATATAGAAATATTGTTAACGATGGTTTAGTGCTGCTAGAGTTTTTTTAAATCCACTATTTTGGGTGTAAAATCTCACAATATATCAAATGTCATCCACTACATCAGGATATTAATCATATTATCAGGTTCTCGCAATACATGCTCTAACACAGAAATAGCTCGAGGCGTACAGGTACAGGTGTGCCTCTGTATCTGTGTGTACCTGAGCGGTCGAGCAGGACTGTGGCTCCTTCTTCGCTGCCATGCCCCGTCTCCATCAGAGTGCTGAACAGGGTGCCGATGGGGTCCAGAGGGTGGCCCACCCAGCCCTCCAGGTTGGTCACTGATGTCATGCCTTTGTGGAGCAGCTCTGCAGAAACAAACACATACACAAACACTGTTCATGAACTATTCACAGCACAAAGAGTGGCGTTTTATGACGAAGACAAGACATTATATGTCATAGCAAAGTAAGATTAATTAAGTGTCTAAGACTGTATTATGACTGACAGCATACTATGTGAAAGGTTTATAGTCCGAATGAAATGTTTCTGTGCAGGATATGGTTCCTGGTGCTTTAGTGCTTTAGCATTTGTGCAGTTTTTCTATTTTATAGAGATAAATAGTCAGTAAAACCATGTATTTTAAACCAGTCTTGCATATCTGCATTTTAACAGCTGCCACAGATTCAGTACAGTGTTTGCTCAGTGACATAGTTCTCTCTGTCTTAGACTCTGACAGTAAATCTAATAGTGCTTTTCCACTACATAGCTCCAGCCTGGCTCAGAATGGCACGGCTCGATCCAGCTTGGTTTGGTATCAGGCACATCATTTTCCATTACTATAGTATAGTATGAGAGGGGTCATCATACCACCGCTGCATGAAACTAAAGTGTAGTTTATAGGCGACACACGCACCAACTAGTGACGAGCAAAGCAGTTATTTTCAGTGTATTGAATCATTAGAATCAATTAATTAAGTCTTTCTAACTAATCACATTTTGTATCTGCTCAGCTTGCCTGGAACCTCACCAGTGCAGGTACTAAAATAGGTACCAGGTACTATCCCTAGTGGAAAAGCAAAAAAAAAAAAAACAGTAGAGTTGAGCTGTGCCTTGCCTTGCTGTGCTGGAATATTAGAATGGAAAGGCACCATAAGCAAATTTTTCCAGAATAATCCTTTTATGTGTACTGTAGGTACAAAGGCTGCCATCTTGAGCCACCATTTTTCTACAGCTGCCCAAATGGACAAACAAGTTTGAAACATAAGCTTGATGGACAAAGGAGATCAACAACCTTTCTGATAAGTGAGGGCCACCGTAGTCCCCTGATGTGCTTGGAAAGGGAGGGGTGAGAGGTGAGAGTCCTCCATTTATTACTGTCTGCAACAGTCTCAGCTTAATATGTATCTAATTCTTTGATGGGCACAAAAGCTGTGTATACAAAATGTACGTCTCACATATATGTTTTATATTTTTCAGTATTTGCCTCAGAGGGATTCCCAGCATTGAGCATCCTTCGCATAAAAAATTTCAAAATTCCTTTTATGTAGGAGAAAAAAAGGAAGGAAATGCTCTTGAAAGAGGATAAACTGACCCTTTTTATGAGTGCGGAAGAACTCCAGCTGTTTCTGCTGTTGCCTCCTCAGTGTGTTGACTATGGTGATGGCCAGCCTGAGTGCTTCCTTGGGGTAACCGTGCGATCTCAGGGCATCTACTCGGGCACAGGCAGTGGGGACATGCTCTGCAGGATTAAAGAAAAGATATTTCAAGATACTTTCGTTGATTTGACCTTTCTTGCCTCCGTCCTTAAACTGTCCTTGCTTTCTCACCGTGCCACAGAGGCCACCCTCGGATGTCGAAGAGGGAGCTGTCCAGGTTGTCATGGTAACAGTAGTTGGCGTAGTGGTCCTCTGTGATGATGTGCTGCAGGTGGGGGTCCTGCCAGTGCAGGTCACAGGCCTCAATAGCCCGCGTGAAGACAGTCCGATGAGGCTGAGTTAGTGGGTCTGAAAAATCACAGAATGTCACAAAACAACAAAACTGGTGGTGATCTGAGACTTTTGTCCTCCTCAGCTTTAACATGAACTTTTTACATTATAATCATTAGTAGTAGTATTACTGTCAATCGTCTCATTTAAAACATCATTATTATGAGCTAATAACAATGATAGTATGTCTGTTTTTTCTTTCGTTGACAGTGGAAGCACAGGCCTGATAAACAGGCTGGAGAAATTGTTATTAGGTTCATTCTGGCAGCTGCACTGCAAAGGTAATACGACTTGCAGGCACGAGATTGATAGAAGTAGACTTGATTAAAAGAGAGGGGGAGGGTGAAGAAAGAAAACAATGGTGTTAATACACAAGCAGGAACAGAAGGAGAGAAGGAAACACAAAGAGAGAGAGCTTCAGGAAAAAAAAAGAGGTGATGAGGCAGTCTGGGAGAGAAATTTAGTGGGGGGAAACAAAGAAAAGAAAGGCCGGGCTTGTGCTTCAGGTAGCATCTCACCTGGGTTGCCGGGAGGGCCCTGGGGCAGAACGTTGGTCAGATTGGTCAGCTCGCTGCCATGGTTACCATCCTCCAAGGGGCAGACGTCCACGCTGTTCCACCTGCGTAGCTGTCGAAGCCAGAAACCTTTCTGCTCTGGTTTACAGTGGGGGTTCAGCACGATGCACATCCACAGAGCCCCTGCACACAAACACCCACATTTCCAGTTACACGCATGCTACGCACTCTGCACTCTTATCCTGCAGCAAAAAACCAGAGGGGTTGGTGATTTTGAATAAAATATAATCACAATTTTATTGTTTACAAAAAGTACTTAGTTTATTTGTCTCTCAACGGGACATTTATGATAAAAAAATATTGAGAGATACAATTCATTTAAACAGAAACAGAAAGATTGAAAAATTTTAATGAACATAGTGCCACCCTTGAGAGGCTTTGTTTTTGTTAACATTGCTAATGTTTTTCTATAACAAAGCAACAGCTGTTCACACGCAACTGATTCGGACTCTTCAGTCTTTATTATTGTGTGCTTTTCATAATAAAGATCCTGAAGGCCTTTATTTGGTCTTTCTGAGCAACCTTGCACAAATTAACAAGCAAATGTTGTTGGAATTAATGCTGTTTTAATCTGACCAACTATGCTGGAAAGCACAAATGCACATATTATGCAAGACTGATGCATGTTCACGTGTTTTTCTGACAAAGTCAATCCTCATTTCCTCTGGTTGAAAATCCACAAACACCAGCTTACACCTGGCTTTTGTCTGCAGTGGAAGTATACACAATTGGCATTCACTCCAGTGAAGTAAATGTGACACCGGGCTGAGCACAATAATTTAATTAGCTACCATTTTATTTTGGCAGTCTAATGGCACCAGTTGACACCTTATTCAGCATGAAGTTATGATGCGAAGCAGTCACCTTAAACTGTTCATTTGACGAGGGACTGAAATGACACTGGTCCTCATTTATTCAACGTTCTTACACCAAAAAAGTGGGTGTACACTTATTTCCAGGCAAAGATCTGCATTTATCAATATGATGCAGGACAACATCGTTTTGGCCTGTGAGATTCTGTACAAGAAAAGAAATAAAACGCAGCCAGATGATCCTCCACCCACAGCGCTTTATTTTGGTAATTAACCGGCAAATTTCTGCCTGTTTTTCCCCTTATCACCACCTCAGTCTGGGTCATTGACAGGCTGAGGTCTGGCTAAAGTGCAGTTACATGCATTTTGGTGGCAATTTTGAGGTGCGATCAAGCAATAAATTTTAATATATGATGACTTGTTCAACTAGGTTAATTGGACACTCTAAATTGCCCGTAGGTATGAATGTGAGAGTGAATGGTTGTCTGTCTCTATGTGGCCCTGTGATGGACTGGCGACGTACCCTGCCTCTCGCCCTATGTTAGCTGGAGATAGGCACCAGCACCCCCCCGCGACCCCTAGTGGATAAAGCGGTAGAAAATGAGTGAGTGAGTGACTTGTTCAATGATGGATGGATTAAATATTCAAAACTTGGCTTGTCAACACCATCACTGTTCACCACAGCAGTGATTTCTCTTCAAACTGTTACTTTCTGACTTCCTTTGATCCCGCGTTTCAGGCTAACAAACAGAATTTATTATTTTTGAAATTCCAACGTCATTTTGCTTATTTTCAGCTTCTGAAACTTTGTTTTTTGGTCGTATTCCATAAGTCAGTGCCATAAGCTCAAGGAGTGAGGTCTTGAAACCATGCATATATGGAGGTGTCACATTCAAATTATGACTGTTTTGGGCCACAGCATTTATCTAAGGCTGATGTGGTGTACAACAGGATTGGGTGGTATATTCACTTTTCATGAATCACAGTCAATCTGTACAAGTTTGCCAAATGAGGGCCATTGTCACGCCATTGTGCTTACTTTTCCTATAGTTTGCATAAAAGAGGTATTAGACATACATATTAGTATACTGATTCTCAAAATATCCCAAAGATATTTTACTTTTGTTTTTTATTTAATTTATTTAAAAAGGGTCTATAAATGCATTTCACTTTATCTGTTATTGTTATTATAATTAAGTAAACTGATGCAGAACTGATGCAGAACTGATGCAATGTACAAAGAACACAGTCATGGGGAATTTGCAGTCTTTGTCCCTGGTTTAGCTCTGAAAGAGGGGGAAGCAATCTAACACTGAAAAATAAAGGATAAAGATTAGCAACAAAACTGATAAAGTAGTGAAAAAAAAACAGACAATAAATTTTTTGCTGTAAAATCAAGTAAATGAATGAATTAAACTTTAACGTATAATGGCTGGTGTTGAATTTTCTTATAAACAACTGATGAATGAATTGACTAACTGCCACTGAGACAACCTAAACTGTCACAGCACACAGGAGGACACTGGGTAAAGATTGGAATTTAAGATAAATGCACAATGTTGAGGAACAAATAAAGGATGAGATGACAAAATTAAATGGGA
This sequence comes from Brachirus orientalis, assembly GCA_016785285.1. Taxonomy (NCBI): domain Eukaryota; kingdom Metazoa; phylum Chordata; class Actinopteri; order Pleuronectiformes; family Soleidae; genus Brachirus; species Brachirus orientalis. Next base: position 977,810 of record JAFBJR010000905.1, read on the forward strand.
GAACAAAAAAAAAATAGAGCGAAATGATGGGAGAAACGATGGAAATAGAGAGAGCTGGGGAGGAAGAAGGGTATGGGGGAGGAAGGCTGAGGAATGGGGGGATGGGACTGGAGGAGAGAGGATGTATCCTCTGTGTCTTTGTTAACACTGCAACCAAGGACAACGATGAGGAGTGAAAACAGCGGAGTGATGAAATGCAGAGCAACAATCCGAGGGAGTGTCAGTGAAAACAATAAAAAAAACTGAATGAGAACCTACAGGCTGATTGATGATTTATTAATCAGAGGATTTGTGACTGAGTATTTAGAACAACTGTGTTTATTATGTGTTCACACGCAGCCTGTACAGACTGTTTACTACCAACTTTTCATGTGAAAATATAAAATATGTCAAAAGAATCTTTGAATTAGAAAACGTGGAAAATGGCAAAAAAAAAACAAAACTAATTTCTGTATGAGAATTTTTGCTTCTCTTCTCCTATATTAACTATCTACTGAGCCTTCAGCATTATAACACGTCATGCAACAAAGAGGAAGATTTTTAATATGTAATGAGTCAACAAATGGAGCACAAGAAACTGAGGGGGTCAGAGTGTCAGCTGAAACAACTGAGAGAGCGACAAGAAGATGATGTTTAGGTGTGACAGTTGAACATGAAACATTTACAGTACATGTAAACAGTGGCTACGAGTCCCACTATGTGACAAAGAAATCTAACACCGTTGCAAAAGTTCTTTAGGTCCTTAGATTCACTTGAAGTGCATTCGGAGGTGGTTTGAGGACACATATGTCCGCATTCCTGCGCTGTAAGAATGTAAATTGTCCTCAGGCAGATTAGCAATCGCTTCGTCATGTCATCTGATCTGTCACCAGATTTTTAGATTTTTTTCACACTAATCAGTGCTCATATGCTAGTTTATCTGAAGCCACCGCCAAAAATATTAACATTACATATTATATATATACCTCAGAGCAGACCTATGCAGGATTTTAACTCTAATTTAACAGCTTTGGAGTCATTGTGATGGTTAAATGTCTTGTTGTGGGGAGACTGGGGCCTGTATCCACTCCTGCTACTGTCTATTAGTAGAAAAGCAGCCTTGTGAGATCAGGGCCGTTGGCCCAGAGTTCTCGGAATCAGGAGGTCTCACGAGAAATGCTAAATGCTTCACAGCACTACACCCACCTCCAGCCAGGTACTGGCTATAAGATCAAGGCAGTTATAGTGTTATTTTACATGTTCATCACTGCAGAGCCCGCAAAAAAAGAAACTAAGTAAACCGTTTTCGGAGGAAGCGAGGAAGAGGCTGTCTGACCAAGAGAGGGGCCACACACAAATAAATCAGCTTGTATTCTCCGGCTTGGAAGTGTCGCAAGAGTATAAAACAGGCTTATGTTTCCACTACATATGATGTTGGATCTACTGTGTGTGTTTTTGGTTTGAAACAATACCTAGTTCATCCCACAGCTGTCTGTACTTGTCAGTCATGGTGGTTCCCTGTTGCCTCCAGAGCACCAGCCTGGGGTCGCCCATAAACTGCTCTGTGATCAGCGTTAACATGCGAGCTCCGTTGGAGTCCCTCATCTTCAGCATCTCTCTCACCTACAGAGACGGGGGCAGACATTGTGGTTATAGGTTGCCATACAGCTGCCACAGTGCGTTGCATGACACTTGCCCGACTGTATGTGTGTTTGGTTACTCGCGCTGGAGGCCGTTACCTTGCTGAAAAGTAAGTTGAGCTGCTTTCCTGAGCCATGGTACCCGCCCTGGGAGAGAAAGAGCTTCACCTGCTCTTGAACTTGTTCCTCGTCCAGATGCCAGCAGTTGTCATCATCCACACTGGCACCTGCTGTTGGATCTGGAGCTCCTGCAACAGGTGATACAAATCAGTCAGCAAGTCACTGCAAAAAGCTAGACAGCAAAAGCCAACTCTACTAAGGGCCAGAACTAGTCATATTTAACTAAATAAAAATAAAGTGTAGAGCTTTTAATTCAGAAGTTCAATTTTCAGTGTTTATCACAGATTTATATCATCAGAGCCACAGAGAAATGACACTCAGCAATATAATCACATACTGTAACTATAACATGTTAACAAGTCAGCTGTTGAAGAAAAGCACAACCCATCTTGGCCGACCCGAGCCGTCCTCTGACTTTGTGCTGCTACCATCAGATATAATCTGCCCCGATGTGGAACACACAGTTGAAAATGTCCTTCATTCTTGCTGCTATTAGCCTTCTAAATTACTTTTAAATTTGATTCTGTGTTTCTATGTTTGTATTTTGGTACTTGACGTTTATGTGCGACTGCTGGCTCTTTTTTTATTTTGGACTTTTTTGGACTGATGATAAACATTCTACCACGGCTGGAAAAATTGATCCAATGTCAAAAGATTATTTAATTAATAGTCCAACATTTTGATCATTGATTACATGGATTTGGTTGTTTTTACAGTAAAAACAAAAACTTTTATTTTTTAGCTTGTGCAAAATCTGAATACTATGAAAGAAATGTAATATTTTCTGATTTCTTTGCTCTTTTTTCTTTTTTCATTAGTTTATGGACAAAAGAAGACAACTCTTTTTTTTTTAAACAATAATGGACCAAACAACTACTAATTAATGAGAAACTATAGTTAGTGGCAGCCCTACATCTTACCATGAAGCCTATGTGATGCACATAAAACATTGGATGGAAAACCATTGCTTTAGCCACAAAAATACAAATTTATATGAACTGGATTACATAATAAAGGGGAGTGTTTTGTTACAGTCATTGGCATACTATACACATTCCTGTAAACTGCCAAAAGCAGCAGTTCAAAGACATTTCCTGTTGCGTTCATTCCTGCAATGCATTCAAGTCAAACTTGACAGGATTTTGACCTTGTACTGCTGCTTTGTGAGGACATTTTGACTGCAATGACTACTTCAAAGACTTTGTCTGAAGATTAAGATTTGGTTTTAAAGCTATTTGGGTTTAAATTAGGAAGACTTGGGGATGCATGAGTTCATCACACATTTACAGTACATGAAATAAATGTGTATGCATACATGTGTGTTTTCCCTCCTGCTCTCCTAAACTCTTTGTATTACCTGAGTCCTGTAGTTGGACTTCCACTGACACCCATGACTAGAACACCCTGTTCTTCCAAAAATAACAGCCAATCATCCAGACCCTCCACTCACCATGAACCTGGTTAATCTCCGAGTTCTGCGACAGTATTTCATCTGCCAGTTTCTGTGCTGTTGGCAGCACTTCGGTGTGATGCACTGTGATCAAGTACTGAACAAACTTCTGCAGCTGATCTCTGTTCATTTGGAAGAGAGTCTCTGAGATGGGCAGGCGTAGTTTGACCAGCTCGGGCTTCCGTACTCGGTATAGCGAGAGTGCCACGACGTGGGCACAGTAGAAGATGTCCTTGTTGCCGCAGCTGCATGTCACCGCCGTGATTTTGCACCGGTCGAAGCTGACGCTCACGTTGCAGACCAACTCCGGCTCAGAGGAGGTGGCAGGTTCCCTGACTGTGCCGCTGAGGTGAAAACCTGCACAGAAGCAAAGAAAATAATTTGTGTTAAACTTTTTTAATACAAAATGTTTAAGGCTGCAACTGGTTTAGTGGTAGAAGGACCAGAAGCATTTTAGGATCTCACTGTAGTTGTTTACACAGTTTAAAACATCATGTCCTACAATATATTCCCTTTTTATGTCAGAAAAAAAGTGGGAGCAAAAAACGGAGACTGAACCAGGGTTGGGCCACACGGTTGGTGTAGTGATTAGCACCCGGTCAGAACAAGGGCTTTTCTGCATGGAGTTTGCATGTTCTCCCTGTGTGTGTGTGTGTGTGTGGGGGGTTTCTCCAGGTTCTCCGGTTTCCTCACACAGTCTAAAAACATGCAGATTTGGGGATTAGGCCCATTGGACACTCTAAATTGTCCATAGGTGTGAATTTGAGAGTAGATGGTTGTTTGTCTCTATAAGTGGCCCTGCAATTGAGTGACGACCTGTCCGGGGTCGACTCCGCTTCTTTCCCTATGTCAGCTGGGATTAGGCACCAATAAATATTTTCATGATATGAAATTATTCAATTAAAAATACCTAACTGGAACAGTAAGATCCACTATACAAACCAAAAACTCACATGTTATTACTCTTTAAGTTGTTGTTTGAGTATTCACATGGCAGGTAAAGACTAGACCAACATTACCTGTTTTCTTTTGAGTCACGTTTTTTGTTGTGCATTTGAGGCCTTGAAGCGACAGATAAAAACTCTGTAGCCTCGCTCTTATCACAGATCTCTCATCACAACGGCACTGCCATGGCTTGACTATGTGCTCTAGTGCTCATTTAGAAAGTAACACTTAATGTTCAATAAGATGCAAACGATTCAAATGAAAGTAGCAATGTAATGGTTATTGCCATTATCAGTTTAATATATAGTACATACACAGTGTATGTACAATTATTTTATTGCATTTTATGTCAAGCCAGCATATTTTCATTCCATAATAACCTTTCAGTATATTGTCCACTGGTCCTTTTCAAAGAAAAATAAAATAACTAAGCTCCTAATGTGAAACAATGCGATAGTAAATGTACAATATGAAGACAGGTGATAAACTTATGACTAAGTGTATGACAACTATTTTACTAAAGTTTGTATAGTGCTTTAGCCCAGTCATTTACTGTACTATATATAGTTGTTAAAATTGACTCAAATACTGTACTTCAGTACAAATATATACACACTTAACTCTAATTCTAATTTAACTAGTGTAGACTTCTATTATACTGTTTTCAAAGGGAAATGTTTGTTTAACTGCTAGATACTCAAGTGCTATAATAGAAATATTTTTCATATATGTTTTATAATAGAATAATTTATTGTACACTTTAAATACCTTTAATACATTTTTCATGTGATGTATCTGTATTTCAAGCAGCGTGGTATTTTGGTTTCTCCTTCACAACAGTACACTGCATATTTATCACTGGCTTTGTGTTAAAATGAGAAGTGAAAGCACACTTGCTACTCGGGTTTATTTTCTTATAAAGGAACAGCAAACACGGACTTAAGAAATATAAATTTCAGGTCACACCCACATTATAAATCTGTTTCCATGACTCTCTTCAGCCTCTCCAAACACACACAAACCTATAAGGCTTTGGCATGTGTGAGGGTCAAAGGTTCATTCAACAATAGCAGGTCTCTCTGTCTGCAGTGAAGTGATCCCGTCAGTCCTAAGAGCAGGAGGAGGAGGTGCTCAGGGTAAGGTAAGCACTGGAGGTGTTGTAAAAGGGAAATTAACAGGAAATGAGAATATTCGGGTCTTCCCACTCCTCTCCCAGCGGCTGTTGTGCTCTTACATTCTGTTAGGTTGTGTGTCAGGTTGAACTACACGGTCCGGTTGATATTTCTTGAAGAAAATATATTTATAAAGGCCATTTGTGTTTGGGAGCATTCATGGTGACTCTTGCTATGCTCTTATCTGTTTATTAAATAAGCAAAACCACCCTTTTCCCTGTTGGACTACACTAACCCTATGCAGACGAATCTCTACACACTTAATTAGTTAATTCTATATGACCTGTATGTGCCGACTACACATGCTCCCTGTAGCAAAACACTTTCCGGTCCAGGTGGTGGCACTGTCTCTTTTGTGGTCAAAAGAAACAACAAAGAATGCAGTAACCCTGGAATCTTGCTTGAGGTTACATGAGGTAATATGCCAGTTCCCACATACTGTATATACTGTACAAGTCGGCACTCAAAGAATAGAATAAAACACAAATGAGGTTGATTCAGTGATAAAAACTGCCTCTACAGAAATTGAATAACTTGCATGCACATGCTTTTGCTCTGCTTTTTCTCTGTGCTTACTAATAGCAGCTATAATTATAAGCTATAGTTATATGTGCTTCACCTCTTCATATGTTTCTATTATGAGCTGTTATTCGCTTGGTGAAAAATGGGCACATGTCTTCTCCATTTCTGACCTCAGGGTCTACTTCAAAAAGCTGGAATGTTGCACTTACCAGGATTAGTTACACCAATCTTATGCAACAGACTAAACCAGGATGAACTCGGAAGCATAGGTTAGGCCCCACTTTCTCAGACATCCTCGATTTCTTGATTCTACTTTCGTGTAACAGACTCCTGATTACTTAAGATCAGTACTGGTGTTGGCTACAGAAAAAGACTGGCCCAACAGAAAGTATAAACAGAAACTAGAAGAGGTGCAGAAGTCTGCTTCTCCCTGAAATCACTTTTTTATACTGTAAGTCAAGAGTGCCAGAACAAACTGCAGCCTCAAGATCAATTGAACATTATAAACTTCATGATTAAATATTATTTGCTGGACTGTTCTCGAGAGTTCCTAATAAACTGACAACAATGAGTCTATTATGTTAAGCATGTCTATGGAAAAGCTTCATAAAAACACATATAAGTGCACTAAACCCAAGCAGAGTTTTTCACCATGGAACATCATCTGGAAGGTTCGATTTCCACTCAGCACAGATGTTCTCACACATGTGACACACACAGCACAGAGCTGACACATATCAGCCCTGCTGTATGGAAGGAGACTGTAAACAGTGTGGGTGTCACGTTATTTTTTTTTTTTGTTTCTTTTTTTTTGTTCTATAAGACGAATGGTGTTCATCTTACTGATAGCGAAAGCGTCTGTTAGAGAAAGACAGCGATTGAGTTTAGCAGACACACCACAGTAACGCTCACACACTTCCCTCAACCACCAGTCCACATCCTGTCTTTCTGAGTACACAAACACAGAGAGAGAGAGAGAGAGAGTAATGCATGGCACTCTGTTTCACAGCCCTGCCCCAGTCATGCCTGGCCCACAGCTGAACTACTGACGCAACAGAAAGAGAGAGGCTGACTCGAGGAGGAGGAGGAGGAGGAGGAGGAGGCTGGAAAAATCGGTATGCCCTCAGCTGAGTGTGGGTGTGTGTGTGCACATGCAGGAGTGTATACTTGGCAACGAGCCAAAGCCCTGAGCTCAGCATTCTGTAATGCACTTCCTCTGTGTGTGTGTGTGTGTGTGTGTGTGTGTGTAGGTGTGTGTCTGGGCTTCACAGCTTGCATAATACAGCTCTCTGTGCACGGCATGGCAACCAAACTTAACTCCTTCTTTCCCAACTCAACAAAGTTTCAGGCAGTGTGCAACACTTGGAAAGTTACTACGTGCTTTTACTCCTGTACTGTACTTTAATACAAATTTAAAGCATGTTTCCTTTTCATTATTTTTTCTGCTACACTAATTTCAGGAGAGCTGGAGTTAGGCACCAGCAGCCCCCCGACCCTTAGTGGATAAAGCGGTAGAAAATGAGTGAGTGAGTAATTTCAGGAGGTAAATACTGCACTTTTACTCCTACATAATTACATATTTAAAAAACATTACAGATTAAAACAATTTCTTGAAAACATAAACTGGTAAACTAGGTGAAAAAAAATACTTAAAAGATTACCAGCACATTGTGGTATCTAATATAAAAGTATTGTCAGTGACATTAAAGCCTCTAACACCCTATCATAGCATCTTAAAATGTGTTTATGAGCAGCAGAATGAAAAGATGTCCAGTATAATGTCATATGTGGTTAAAAACAAAGAGCATGTAATACTTACATTTTTCAAAGCTGTAAACAGAAAATGTTTGGTAGTCTAAATAAATAAATTTAAGCAACTGATTTACTATTGCATGTACAGCTGGATCCAAGCTGGCCTAAGTTCTGTGCACATGTTCAACAGTTTCCACCCCTGAGTACAGAGTAGGCCTGTGAAAGAGCAGTAGCTCAGCTCCCTGCAGAGATCAGCCTGGGGAGGAGACCTTCATGTCTGCTGAAGACTGTGGCTGCAAGGTAACATCCTCAGCTACTTTTTTCAGCGCCTTCATTCAACAGGAGTAGCAGCACACAAAAAGCAGATAGACCTCCAACCCCCATCTTCCTCCTCCTCCCTACATTAAACACAATGTTCACACCAGCCTGACCACTCAGGCATAAGTGAGAGCCTCTCAACCAAGGTGTGTGTGTGTGTGTGTGTGTGTGTGTGTGTGTGTGTGTACTTTTGATGACAATGGGGAACCTAATCTCTCACCCATGGAGATGCAGGGGCATCTCTGGGGCTGTAGGAAGGTGAAGTAAACAACCAATCAATTGTCAGTGCACGCTGATTACCAAGAGTCCTTAATGACTGTTTTTAGATTAGCTTCCTGTTGCATTTAAAAATAACTTCTTGGTGTAGTTGTATCGTTAACTGACTTGGCTGAGACAAAAAAGTATTTGAGGCCAATCTGAAAAAGGGTTTACTTTCTGCTGTTTCCACCAAATTAAATTTGGGGCTGTGTGGTGACTGACTGATAATGTTCCTTATTTGGAAATGACATAGCTTGAAAAGACCAAAAGTGACAGATTGTTGTTGGGATCAATGACTAATGAAACACCATTCATCCTCCATCATTTCTGGAAAGGCGCAAACACGTCACAACCTGTGATCTCTGACAAAATTCTTGTCAGTGTTTGTGAATACCACAAGAATGTGAGGGGAAAGAGTGTGGTTATATGAATTTGGTCATTGAATAAAGGTGCATTAATGTTCTTTTCTTTTCTTTACCATGAGCTTCTGCTTCACATGATGCAACATGTGCTTTTTGTATCAAAATATTCTTATTAAAAAAAACCCACTCTCACTAAAAAGAATAAAAACATGGTCCTGTAATACAACTTATAAAGCTAATCTTAGCTTACAGCTGCAGTGCAAATTATTATTATAAACAGAAACAATGTAACATTATTTGTCCGTGACAGAGGGAGCGTTTGTGTGTATACAGCAGCAGTGCAGGGGCGAGCCGGGTCAAGAAGCATTTATCCTTTTTAGCAAAGCATTACTCTGGTGTATAGGGGATGTCGGGGGACAGGGCTGGACAAAGTACCTCCATGCAAGCTCAGAATTGGGTCAATAGGGATTTGAGTTCACTGGGTTAATCTGTGTCCTTTAAGCTCACCACAGAATGCTAATCAGCGTTTATTCTGTTTATTCTGTAAACTTTTTTAAGATGGTCTATTAAATTTCACCTATCTAATTTTTCCACTGTGTTGTTTCTGGTTTTATAAAGTTTTGTTTTACACATTTTAGTTCTTCACCAACCTCAGATTTAAAACCAGGAAAAGCAGAGTTGCAGCATCATAGCTTTTGAAGGCAAACTCTAGAAATGACAGCCTGCACTGAAATTCAACGAGGAGGAAGGACTCCTCTCTGACTGAGTGGACAGAAATTCCTCAGCTTTGTCAGAAAAACAAGGTTCCACCTTTACACTGCATGAGAAATTGTGAATGGCCTCCTCACTCCGACAGAGAACGGCCCCTGGGACGGAGGAGGACGCTGCTAAAACAACTGTTTTACACCAACTTTTAACTGATGCCATTTCATCCAGTGTAGGCCTGTCTGGCCTGTAGCGAGCAACGGGACCAAACCTGTCTCTGAAATTGTGAGGGAATAATGAAGAATCTACCAGTGAGAGAGTTGAACAGAGACAGAGAGGATAAAATAAAAAAAGGGTGAAATAAAAAAGACAGGACTTTTAACAGCAAGCACTCAAATAGAAACCTCTCTGTGGTTTTGATCAACGCAGACCCTGGTGACATTGGTGCAAAAGAAAAATTCGATCACAATAACCAGTGCACTTAAAGATCTCACTGCTATATGCAACTTACACAATGTAATATAATCAAACCGGTGCTGCATTGAACAATTATTTTCACTATATGAAACTGTTGATCATGGATTAATCATTTAGTTCCTAAGCCAGTGTGACATTGTTCAACTGCTTGTGCAAAATCTTATCATACTAAATAACAGTTAAATATGTAGGATGTTATAAGCTGTTCCTCTGTAGAGATGTTTCCATCAGATGGTTTAAATGTCATATCAAGTCACATTAGGCTCAAGTTGAGAGCCGCCTGACTTAACTGTATATAGTACAGTTTGCATCTGCATTAACAATGTGTAATAATAAAATAATAATAAAAGTCACTGGGGACATTTTACTTATACATAGCTATATTTGTAGTAAAACCTAAAAACAATGTAGGATATGCTATCTGGTTACCCCACAGTTGGTAAACAGAATTGTTTGTTTGACTGTCATAAAATAAATGTCATTTTTGCATTTGTTGACAAGCCAATGATACAATGCAGCAGGACTTCTATGGATGTTATGTTATAGCACTTAATATAAATACAACATTTTTTTTTTTTTTTTTAAAGATATTACAAATGAAAAATAAAATGTTATTCTTTTGAGGCATGGACATGAAAGTTCCATAGTGCCAATGCAAGTGATGCAGACCTGCTCAGGCTATGACAGAGGTGATTTTCACCCTGTTGTAAGTTGAAATCATTATCGAACAAAATTTGAAAGGCCTCAAGACATTCTTCACATTTTGCATTCGCAAGAATGGGATAACTGGACAGACAGAGATAAGCAGGCAATTTTGACTTTAAAACTGAGCTCCAATATTTAGAATAAACCACAATACTTTACATGCAGTTCCCTGATTAAAGTGACAAACACAGTAATAATACAGACAGACAGCAATCTCACAACTTTTGTGTGTCATTGTGTCTTTGCTGGGACTAATAACAGTCTTCAGAGGTTTGCCAACTACTTTCTAAAGGGACTGAAGAGGATTTTCCCCTCCTTGTCTTTCCTACCATTTAAAAGCATTTGTTTGAGTGCTGCATGTTCCCGACGTGCTCAGTGAAAGTCATTTGTTTAGCCTCGGAGGACCATCAGCAGGGCCAGCCAGTGCCTCTCTCTCTCTCTCTCTCTCTCTCTCTGCAAATGCATTTGTTTCTCCTCCTGAGATCCACCACAGAGAGTCTCCACAGACTTCCTGCCTGAGCTGCAACGCTGCTGCTAATGAGCCCAGGAATCCCACGAAGACAAATAAAAATCAAATAAAAGCTTTTAAGTGTTTGCTTACTTTAGGTTATTAAATCTTCCTTCAAGACGTGATCAAAGTTAGTGAATATTCTTTGAATCATCCACATTAAAGGCACAGTTTGACATTTTCAAACAGCACTGCTCAAGTTGGTACATCATAAATAAAGCTGCCACTGGGGGAATAGGCCTAGCTTGGCATAAATACAACGGGTTTAAATAGCTATCAAAATAGTGATACAAATAACATCTGATTTATTTTATCAATACAGCAGCCTAAATGCTACAGTGAGAACATCTGAACAGAGCAAAGCAGTCTTTATGTTAAACTAAGCACACTTTCATAACCCGAGCTGTTAGGTCTTTAAACGGAACTGGTTGGTTACCTTCCCTGATATCAGAAAGTATAATCACAACTAAAATTAAAAGGTAAAATGAAAAACAAAAGACAAAATGGCAATAAACAAATATTATGAATCTACAGCTACTAGCTGCGTGGTGTATAATCCCTTGATAAGCACACGTAGACCATCTAACCAGTTTAATTCATTCAAAGGCCAGTCTAAGTATAGGTAAAAGTTGTTTAACAGCAGGGCAGAACAGAACCAATTTTCCCCCAAAATTATCCAATAAACAGTACATAGAAAATGATACGCGGCTAAAGTGAGCAGTAGCCCTGAAATAATCTTGTTATCATGTCTTTGATCATATCAGCTGAACAAAATAAAGAGAAAGAAAAATAACTTCATGTGGGAACCAGCAGTAGAACAGAGAAGAAGGCCAACATGAGGCAGATGGGAGAAGCTCACTGTGGGAACAGATGTGTGATGTGTTGAGTGGATAAAGTTAACTCAGTGTAACCTGGCTGTTTACATTCTGTATGTACTTTTTCTTTGTAGTCACAGTCATTTTATCTACTACTCAAAGTGAAACAAGTTCCTGGATCAAGGGTGCAACAAAAAATTATTATACATACATAATTATTATTATAATCAATTAATCTGTCGATTATTCTCTTGGTTAATTGAGTAATCACTTGGTCTATTAAATGTCAGAAAGTGTGGAAAAATGTTGATCAGTGTTCACTTCTTTAATGTTGTTAACTTTTAGTAAATAAAGAGGACCTGACTGAATGAATTAAATCTGGGTCACTCAGTCATTTGTTATGATCATAACTTGTGTGTGCTGTGTGCTTGAGGAAATGCAGAGCACATAAACTGCAAGGTGATGTGATGAAGCCCATCCTAGCTGGAAAGGAAAGCACCTTCAGCTGGTGAATGAGATGCCAAGAGGAGGAGGAGGAGGAGCTGGTTGGTTTGGACACAGAATGGAGAGATAATGGGGAATGACAGAAACCAAAGTACCAACGTGTCCACACATAGACCAAGCAGAGATATTTTAATACCACTGTGGTATTGTGTATCTTCTAGTCCAGTCAGACCTGCTGTTGCAGCACAGTCATTCCTCACCCAGAAAATGTTGAACAAGCTGTAATGTCTGTTTAGCCTACATAGAAAAGGAGGTTGAGGGTGTGTAAATCTGGTTTGATGCCCTGCCATGATAAGGTGTGACCTGCATCCTGTTTTAAGAGCGAGGGGCCCCTCCTCCACAGTGACGCTGTAGGAAAGTATTCTTTCCTATCACAGGCACGTTGTTGTGGTGATGCACTGACAGTTAAACGGCTGCTCTCAGTCACACAGAGAAGAGGCCTCAGGTATTTTTCTGGATTAGTAGATCAGTAAACGTATTTAACATACTTATTCAGCTAGATCCTGGTTTTTCAGTTCTACCTATAACGTGACCATGCAGCTTATTTGCAGGAATCATGACTAAGCCCCCACAGGACCTGCAACAAAAGCTGATTAATAAGAAAGTTGACTGAAAAATGAGTCAGCGATGACTTTTATGAGTGATGAAAATAACAAAATCCATTTTTTTCTTGCCTGACATTGTAATAAAGCTCATATTGTTAAAGTATGCATTCAATCTAACAAAACAACACAATCCCGGATGATGAGATGAAGGAAAATATTTCTCTGTGCAATGTGAAAAGGTCTTCGACACTCACATTTTGAATCTTAAAACACACAGAGACAGTCTATCTATACTTTCCACGTTCTTTGTTCACAGGGAGTTACATATGCCTTGAATTCACACATACAGTACATGCCTATGGTTCCATTCATACTAAAATCAAGGTCCATGTCAGTCTAGCATTCCAGACTCCACATCCCACTCCGACTTGACACATATGCTCCACATAGTCACAAATTTTGGGTTGCAGACGGACGCCACAACGGGGTCCATTTGTACCATAGTGGACTGTGGACTTGGGGACATAAGATTGTGCCTGTAGGAATGATTTACCGACTGTCCAGCAGCTAGCCCTACTTCTGTCACTGCACGCAATTCTCCACAGTCCCCCACACAGACGTGGTATTAACATCCTTCCTGAGTGGTCTTAACACCAGTGGACAGCTCTATGTTCAGTTCTGAAATCCATCCTGAACAAATCCTAAGATCTAATTAAAGAAAACATATTTGGAGGTGGTTTGGGGACACATGCGGCCACATTTGGCCACATTCCTGAGCTTGCATGAACAAACTCCAGTCTCTGAATGCATTAGAGACGTCCTGGGCCTGACCTTGTTTGACCTGCTGCAGTTTTGCGTAACCTTTTATACACTTTCTCAGTGACAATATGTCAGTTTAGTTGTAGCCACTGCTACAATATGAACACAGAGCAACAGAGTGGCTCAAGGTAAAAATGTGATTTCACGTTACAGCAGCATGAGAAGGGATTTTTTTCACTCAGCCCCTCATGACTTTTTTTTTCCCTCCCTCTCTCTACAAGTCACTCACTGTAGTAAGACACAGAAGCACACACACTGACAATAGACACATCTGTACAGGCTGAACAGACATGACATTAGTGTGTATTTATATACAGAGCAGGTGAAGTCAGATCCGATCAAATGTGGTCACATGAGACAGATCCAGGACAAATTTCACACCAAAGGCTGTCTACTTGTGATCAGGATGTATACCAGTGTCTGAACAGGGCCAAAGTCACTTTAATAGTTCTCAGGTAACCTGTAATTAACATCTGCCACATAAGCTACATGAAGAACACATGAAGGCGACATTGGACTGAGCTAAAATCAAACAATCACGTTAACTAGAAGAGAAATGTAGACAGCACACAGTTTTATTCAAAATAAGAGTCGTTTTTAGTAAACAAGAACAAAACAAAAAGTGCACATGGTTCAGTGTAATCAAGGTACACTTTATTTTAGACCTTAATATTATTTGTAAATGTTTACACAAATATAATTGTTATATGATGTATCATATCATATAATATTATACTACTTAGTTTTGTTTTGTACGCCTGTATTATTTTTCACCTGAGATAAGAAAAGAACCATATAACCCATTCAATTTTCAATGCAGCGCTGACGCACACAAATATATTGGTCTTAAACCACTAAGCACATCTAAACTTATTAGACATTATGATATAATATAATATATACAATATATTTATAAATTTAAGACCTTGGCGTGAAGAAACTTTCTTTATCTACACCTCTTGTAAATTTTCATTTGCTACACCTGGTTTAGATGAGCTGATTGATGAAACAACTGATATTGAGTGCAAAAGTTTTAAACAGTAATGATTGCTACTAACATTAATCCTAACTGCTAAGCTAACGGCTAGACATGTTGTACAACATGAATGCATGTTGTAGTCTCTAGAAAAAAAGCACTTCGTCACAAATTCACACACATCAGTCTTGTGTTTCTTGTGTTTCCCCTGACAACAAATGGAACCGAAGGTGATAAAAACCTGTGTGCATTACAGAGTCATGTGACCTGGGAGTGAATGCTGATTTAACACATTCCCACTGGTGAAAAACCTGTTTAAAGCCGGGATACAACTGCTTTTTGGACCAGAGAGAATGGGGTATCAGATTAGTTCGAAATTTGAATCCCTTTAAACAAGTTATCAAATTACTGTCAAAAGTTTCAGTGTATTGCTTAATGCTGGTTCAAAAATAATAGTATTTCAAACCAGGGATTCTTTTTTTCCCGCAGAATTATTTAGAATAATCATCCACTCGTCTCCGGATTTGTTACTCCCTTGATTTTATTTCATCTGATCACCCTCTCTTCTCTACACTGCATCAAAAGGACAGTTGATACAGTTCGGAGTTTGACCCTGGACCAACACTGCTCAAGTTTAACAGAAAACAATGACTGAACCTGCATGTGTGAAAACACACCGGATGAATCTGCCAAGCTTGTGAGACCTTATGTCTGAGGTGAGTGTACTGCAAGATACATGCTTTGTAGAGCAACAGGTTATCCTACATTAACTAGTTACACAAATGAAGACATAGTCATTGTTTATGATAATTATCAGATTATCTGCTTATTCAAAAAGGTTCATTATGTTGATTGTAACCCTAAAGACAATACAGGCTGAGGCTGAAAAAAAAAATCATATCTCAAGTTATACTGAATTTTCCCATGGATGATGGTACAATGTTACGCACTAACACTGAGGACTGGATTGAATCAGAGTAAAACTCTGTAGTAAAAATATTTTTCTCTGTTAGCGACTCAAAGGCAACAAATGGACTATAACCCCCAAGATGGACTTGAGCATAACGTGTAGAGAAAGCTTTTTTTTTTTGCTTCTACAGAGTAAAAATTGTGTTTTTGCTCATTTAAAGTAATAATGTGAATCCCCTCTTATTTTGAAGGGTTAATGAGCCATTGTCTTCTTTTTACTGAGACTTAATAAATAGTAACAACAAATCAAGGTAATAAACTGTAAGTAAATCCACAAGGAGAGTTTATTTGTTTATTTGTCTCTTAGGTCATTTTGTAAATATAGTATAATGTTGAGTAAAAAATAAAAATGGGAATTGGGAGTAAAAATCTTCAACGAGCTGCCTCTCCCACCTTTTCCACTTCATTTCGCATTATGAGAAAATCATGACTTCCATTTATTTATTTATTTATTTATTTATTTATTTATTTATTGTCTTTTGGAAGACTATGAAATTGTCAAATAATACTATCAGGTTCATTATAATGTCCAAAAGCCAGTATGAAATTTACTATCAAATAAGAAACGACACACAGAAACTTCTCATAACTGGAGTCTAGTGATGTAATGTGTGTAACTTTTGTTTATAAAGAAACATAAATGGCTAATCACTTTATCAATTAGCTATGTGAACGGGTCTGTCACCATGAAAGACTAAAATCATTGGAATCTGTCACATGTGGCAGCAGAGTTGTGCAACAGTTTCCCTGGAAGGGTTTGGAAAATGGATACATGATCAAGCAGTTTCTGGGTGCGTCTTAAAAACCTGGTTTTACTTGTCAAACTTTAAAATGCTGTACCCGTTGAAACTTCAAGCCGACTGCCCAAAAGCAGCAACACATCTGAGTCAGAAGCTCTGCTGGAGGTTGGGGAATGGCCTGCAGTTAAAGTTGGACCAAGACAACAAGATTGTTTGCGTGCTGTTGTGGATACACAAGCTATTTACATGTGTTACAGCAACATACTGATAAACCAAAAGCAGAGAGGAGGTTCCTGAGGAATAAGCTGAAGCTGGAGGCAGCTGCTCTGACTGCACTGATTAATTGTGGAAGAATTTGGGTATGTGAACACAAACCACCAAACAATTCAACTTCAACTGTACTGTAAACATATTCTATGTCTTGTTTTAAAGCTACCCAGCAAGGTGGGACCCATAAGGGTTTGTCTTTGGTTTCTCTGGTGGCCCCACCCGTGTATGCCCACTTACTACCATTTCCAGGCTACTATCGGCACTTTTCCACTAAGTTTCAGCATGACTTGGCACAACTTTTTTTTTTTTTTTTTTGCTTTTTCCACTTGTGATAGTACCTGGTACTTTTTTAGTACCTGCTCCGGTGAGGTTCTGAGCGAACTGAGCCGATACAGAAAGTGACGTCTCGGCCACTGATTGGCAGTGAGTTTCGTAGTCATAATCGTGTGTGACGTCCAACCCAGGAATCAAACCGAACAATGCTGAACTGTAGATTGGTTGTAAAGATTTTAAAATCTCAATATTTAACAGATATTAACAGATAATAACAATATTTAACAGTTTGGTAGATAAGTATTGTGGCGTTGAACTGTTGCAACTACGAGTGCGACAAAGTAGAAAACAACAACAAACAATAATGGAGGACATCTAGCAGCTTTTTCCCCGGCTTGGTTTGTGGCTGTTTGTCTCAACAAGACGTCAAGCTTTGTATGAGAATAGACTGCAGGCATTTGCCTCGACTTCCATTGGATTTTACTCCGATCTGTCACCCAATCAGGAATGTGAGGGGCTGATTATTTTAGTACTATTACTAATGGAAATGCAAAAAAACCCTGTAAATTAATGCATTAATGTCAATTTCTGCCAATAAACCCTCTTGAATGAAGGTTATGGGTAAACATTCTGTATTATCCTGTATTTCTGCAGGCTTCAGGCTGACATTCAAGAAAGCTACACTGAGACACGCCAACATGGTGGTTACATACTGTTAGCAGCTCGTATAGTACATTTCTCTAACTGCTATGATGTATGTGTTTCTGGAGCCTGTATAGATGAGAGAGGAGAGGACCATCAGTCTTCATTAAACATGGTCTGGCACTGAGCTATGAGGTAACAGCCTCTGATGGATGGCACCTTTAAGTTCCCGTTAAAAGGTGAGCACTGCTCATAAGCAGCTTCTGATTAACACCGGGGCTGAGAAAGTGAGCCATGTGATCCACAAAGACAAAAGCTGGCGCTTCTCATTCAGGCTGCACCACTCGAGTGCAGTCAGGCCCTTCAGCAAACACTTGGATTCTCATCTTTCCTTTTTTGCTCTCTCCTTGCTCCCTCTCTCTGGCTACGTCCATACTACTCTGTTTTCATTTAAAAATGCATAAATTCTGCTCCACATATACCTATTGTCTACATTCCCCTCACCGTTTAGAGCCTTGATATGTTTGAAAACTGCTGGACAGGCAAAAAGGGAGACCTGTGAAAATGATGACACAGTAACACACATTTACTCATTAGTTCCCATCAGACACTACTTGACTCAATCAGCTGTGAACAAGAAGCTCTGTTAATATTTACTCTGGGTTTTAGTTTCACCTTGTCATCCATCTAATAAAAAAAACATGTTTACCATTGTCTTAGTATTACTTTCTGAAACAAAGCCAACTACTGTGGAGGAGCAGCATGGACATGTTCAGTGTACCTGAAGGTCATATGATATACATTTTTGGTTGTATTAGTATGAATGCAGATTGATTTAATCTACAAACTCAGTTTTTAAATGCAAATGTAAAATGTATGTAGCCTCTCTTTCATCTTAACTAAATCAAGGTGACATTAGCTGACAGTCACTACATATTAGGCAAATAAAGTCACTAAATTAAGCAACTTCACTGACTTTTTCAAAAAAGCGACTAGCAACAAATCTAGCAACTTTGTGTCATAACCCTAAATACTTTCAGAGAAGGAAATGTTCAGTTCTGCCGCACGAGTTAACATTTAACTGTTTACTGTAGGCGCTGCTGTGTGAGCGCAGCGAGTATGATCTGTGGATGTGCAGAGCAGCTGACTGTGTGCACAACAATCATCTCTCCTCACTCATTCAAGTAAAAATAGTGTGAGGACAGGACGCGTTTGAGTAAGATCTAGCCTCTTTCACGCTGACTTTAGTTTTAGAAGTTGGCAACACTGTCAAACAGTCTCCACAACACAAGAGTATGATGGAGACAATGGCCTCCATAGGTGGCGCGCTGTATCTCTCGATAAGCTAGTGCTACTGAATGAGTTTCCTGTTGACCTTTTATGCCACAGACAAATGGTGAACGGTGAGATGGATCATGCTGTGGTTCTGTGTGTTTTGTTACCTGCTGTACGTGTACATAAATAGTGAGTGGGTCTTCTGCACAGCTTTCGCTCTAGCCGATGCCATGGTGTTGCTTGTTCTTTTTCGGCAATAGTACTTTAGTTTATATGTGTCTCCTTCTATTTCCGGGTCAAAGACCGGGGAGGAAACTTTGGTGCATGTGCAAAAAACACAGTCCGACTCCTATCTGTTTAAGCGCACAGACGCAGGAGTGATCAGACTTTAAATCAAATTACATAGGTATGTTAGTCCAACTAAGAATTGTTTGATTTTATGCAGACTAACATGTTTACATGACACCCATAAAACCAAACCAAACTACTGGCTTAGTCTGACTAAAATCTGACTTTTAAACATGCATGTAAATGCAATGAATGGCTGCAGAAAAGTCTTTTGCTTTTATGAAGTGCAGATGAAATGCTCCCAGCACTTCAACTGTTAACTTAAGTGCTCTGTTTGCAGAGGTCCGAAGGGTGCTGCTCAGCAGAGACCACCTCCTGAGGCCCAGGTTCTCAGTGAGGTGAGGACAGGGGCAGGCTTTGACTTGCTGAGACAGCGCCGGCTTTAATAAAACTCCCCAAACGCCTCCAAGAAAAGAGACTGCTTCTACAAACTCTTAGAGGCGAGGTGTGTAGAGGTGAGGGAGTTAGTCAGTTAATCATTTATTTGCTCGACAGCAAAATAATCAGCAACTATGTTTTTAATAAGTGGAACTTTTTGGTTCATTTTCCAGCGTTTCCCAAATCCAGCTTCTTGTCCAGCTTTTCTTTGCCTTAATGTGATAGTAAACCCGAATACACCTGCAACTAATAATCATTATCAGTAAAACTATCTTGTTTCATATGACTAAACCACTTTGACTTAATGCACTATCAAAAATTAAAGAAAATAAATAAAAAAGGCAACATATTAAAATAGCGTCATTTTGAATTTTGTATTGATTCCCTGATTGATTAAATGACAAAGAATTGCAACTTTAAACCTAGCTCCCATCTTCATTAGTGCAGCTCTTAATCAGTGTAATATGTTTAAAATAACAAAAAAAAAATCTTTTCAACTGAGAAATTTCAACAAGATAATGTATGACAATTTCCCCTGAAAAAGGTGACAAACCGTGACCACGATGAAAATATCTATGGATTGATACAGTAGTTGTCCATACTATATGACATGTGTCATATAAGCTATGTGCCACTGAGAACTAAACAGGATTTACCGAGACAATTACGCACGGGCGGAGGAAAACTAGTTGCACCCCTCCTCCATCCGCCTATCTGCTATGCTGCTTCTCCTCTACCTCAAGTTGAAGGTTAATGATGAAGGGATATATGGCAGAGGAATACAGATCAAGGAGACATAGATGGATGTGGAAAGAGGGCAAAACCATTTTGGGGGCAGTTTGTGGTGGGAGACTAGGTGGCCATTTGAACTAAAACACCAGACAACCTTTTGAAGATATTGGTTATTCATTTTTATTTTTGCCATGAAAAAGCCAAATGAACCAATGTGTCACTAAATCTGATATGTACCATACTGTACCAAACCGAACCGTTCCACTCAATGGACACACAGCTAGAGACAAAGAAATGTATTAGTGTCCTCTCATTTTAGGGCCTAGAAACAGAGCATCATGCATTTGCATCTGCATAATAATTGTTAATCAATTAATCTTCTACATGTTTAGTATGAATCACAATAAACATAAGCGCTACTTATTTTAACAAGTCCTACATACAATTCCCGCTGCTCCATATAATCCGTAGAGCCATAAATGTGGATTAATCTGCTGCTGAAATAGTCCCTAATGTTTGCTGAAAACAACCATCTCCAACTGTACAAGGAAAATATTACACTTTTATTAAACAGTAAAACTAAATAATCATGAATCAATCAGAGTGTATTTATACAGCACCTTTCATACAAGTCTATGCAATGCAACATGCTCAATGGCCCCTTTATGAGGATTTACATTCACAATAGGAATAAATGGAGCTGAAGTTGCACATCATACAATATTTATATATATATATATATATATATATATATATATATATATATATATACTGTTTTATTTTTTATGTAACAGGAAAATGTGTCTATATCCATGCGTCTATTAACTATGTAGAGGCAGAATGTTTTCCAAATTCCTTGCAGTGTCTGACACCGAGTTGAAAAATACCAGGGCAGAACACTTAAACCAGTAACAACTACAGGAAAACACCACATACCTCTTTTTCAATCTGTGGGACTCCTTTTTTTATTTTTTTATTTTTTTTTTTGGAATAATTTCACACAAGTAGAGTCAATGTAGTGGAAAACCATACTTCAAAGTGGCAGGCTTTGCCAGGGGCTGGCCTCATGCGGGCTCTCGCCTCGAAACGTACGTGATGTTGCGCCAATAAAAATCGATCTTGCAGAGCAGAAGCATATTGAGGTGCTATGCATACACCATTAATGCTGATCAACAGCCTAAAAGCCTGAGCATGTGCGCACCCTCTCAGCATTCCAGCATTCCGTGTACCAATTCATTGATTCTTCATAAAATTGCAGATGAGAGAGCGCCAGCAGCCAGTAATCAGTGTATACAAGAGGCCTGAGGCTTCATTTAAGCATCAGTGTGTCTCTGCGTGTGTGTATGAGGCAGAGAGAGAGAAAGTTAATGCAGATTAGTATTTTGATATGCTCACATCAGTACAGGCTGTCAATGTTAAACTTAAACTGAATGAATGAATGTTTGTGTTTCACAGATTTGTGATGATGAAGAGCACTCACTAACCTCATCAAGCAATCCTAAAAGTTGTCAACAGTACTGTTAACATCATACACCAGCTGAAACTAATCACTATTTTTTATCAACCAATATTCTTTCTTGAATAATTGATTAATTGTTTGGTCCAATAAGATGATAAATGTTGGTTAGTGTCTCCCCAATAATGGGAATGATGATGTCCTCTAATGTTTTATTTTGATATTCAGTCTGTCATTGAAGAGCCAAGAGATCAGGAAAATGTTTTATTGATTATTTACATCGTTCTTACACCTTTTTCTACCTATCTGTCAAATCCGAGCACTTTTAAGGTTATTTTTCATGATTTTCCAGCACCTTGCCACTGTGGTAAATTAATCACAATAAATCAAGAAGTGGAATTTTGCTACAAACAACCAAAATCATATTTTATAATAGTTTCTGTCACACAAGTGAGGTCCAGGCCCAGTTTTCATTTAGACTTGAGTAATTTACTCCTCTATCTAATAAGCAAACTATTAATAACCAATAAGCTGTTTTGGTGAAAGAAATACAGTCAGTATTTGGAACATTTTTAGCACTTTCAAGCAATTTTCAAACCTTGAAAACACAATTGATTAAAAAAAATGTCTGGCATTTTCAAGGATTTCATGAAACCAGGAAAGCTAAAATCAGACATTTTTCTATCTCTTTTATAAAAACACAGATAAATTGATTTTCAAAAGAGTTGTTGATTAATTTAATATTAATCGAGTTTTGTAAAATGAATTATTATAAAATGTATTGATAAACTGATGTACCCCTAGTTAGGACAATGCACCTCACTGGATGATCACTGAGCCTTCAGGTTGCCTCTGGTTGATCTCATGCCACTGATGACAGACGTGTGCCAGAAAGACCTGGTGAGATTTCACGGTGTGGTTACACTATTTACTATTTTGCTGCCGACCAAAGCCAACCTAACATCTCACCACAGAATCAGAAAAGGGCGCTTGCTTGAGTATCACATGATGAAATATGAGGGAAACCTTAGATATGTAAGATCACAGTGCAGCAGCAGGACTGGACCTGAGGACAAATACTTACATTCTACACTACAGCGTAGCCTGCAAACCAACTGCAACACTGATGTAAACTCAGTTACGGCCATTTGGTAAACTTACTGGTTATTCTCTTTTTCATGAAGTGAATATCTAGTAAAATAGGTTATCTGATGACATTGTCATCTAAGAAAGTTAGTCGGACATATTTAAATTTTAAAAGCTTTCTTTTCTTAATTGCTTAAGAATTGCTAATGAGCTTAATAATCCCTAGTTACATCCTTAAGTCCTTCATCTCTTGGGTTACTTTTATTCCTCACAGTTCAGGGAAGTTAAAAAAAAGGAAGGAAGAGGGAGTTTTCTTCATGGTCAACAAACACTGACTGCTAACAGCCCTGACACAATAGACTGAAGAGTAATAACAAATAGGTCTTAACAATTTTTGAATAAATATCTAATTGCAATTACACTTTATGAAATTTTGATTGTGATTTGTGATATGATATTCTCATTTTTCTTGAAAAACATTTCATAAAATGATTACTGTGTAATATTTTTTTCAGTAACCTAATAACCATGTAGCATGGCTTAAAAAAAAATCTATTACATCATCTTATGTTTCTCACCACGTATAGTAAACCATCTATTTCTTTGGTAAATGTAATCTTATAGACATGAGTTAACATCTGTGTGACTCTTGTTTTGACTGCATGTGCGGGTGAAGCTTCTGCGAGTGAAATAACCATGCTTGGGTGCACACGTAAACACCGCAGCCTATACTTCAACATGTCGGGGCAGCCTATACTTCAGCTCAAACCTACACATCAACATCAACATCCCCAGTGCATTGATGTGCAGCAACGGAGATGGGCTGCTACCATCCACACTTGAGATACTAACACTTTCTGGTGTCAGCAACGGGGGTTATTTCCCTTTTCAATGCTATGGTTAAAATACAAATTTAAGAATATAAGCAGCACAGCCTCTTATGTTGATCACAAACAATGCCTTGTCACAGCTGCTTTTTCAGACTTTAATATGTGATAGGAAATCAATCATTTGTTGATTATGAGGGTATGAAACCATTAAAGTATTACACTTTAGGGACCTGACAAATAATTATCTAAAGAAACAGCTGACAAATCAATAAATGATCACATTAACATTTGTTGGAGCCCTAGTAGCACCAATACCAATGACACTGATGCTGCAGTTCATTATATCCACGTGAGAAATAACACAAGTTTTTGTACAACAGTGCTTCCTCGTTTTAACTGTCAACACTAATAACATAACCTAGAATATTCAAAAGACGCTTTTAAAAGCAAATTTTTAAAAAACGTGAAAAAAAACTGAAACCTGTTCTTAAGTAAAAACTAATGTCAACAATACTAATAAGTTATGGCCTTTAGAATGAGTATTTTTACTTACAAACACACAAACACACACACAGATCGTAAATCATATTCCAGGTTCGTCACATTTAAGGGAAATTGTTTGTCTTGTCCATGTTCATCTCTCAGCCTGAGATACATCACACAACAATGTAATCTATATTTACTCCACTATTAAATTAAATATTTCAAAAAAATAATATTAACTGGAGGGTCAACTAATGAATAATGACAAAACTGATAAACTGGTACAACTAGAACTGACAATAAAAAAAACAGTAAATAATAATACATTTAGTTCTATAATTATGTTCAAAAACAAAATATATTTTAGACATATTTATCTTACATCCAATATGTTTAAAATTATCAGATTTTTAGGCTGATTTTTGGCTGATTAGGGCTTAAATCAGCAGTCTGACAGGCAGGTGAACTGTGATTCACTACTTTGAACTGTGGATGGCAGTGTTTAGGCCCGCGGTATGCAGCCTGCCGGAATTTATTAGGAAAGGAAGAAAAGGAAAGAACACCCTGCTTCACCCTCCCCCGACTGGACCGTCTCATTTCACATAGCACATGACTTCCATCTCAATTGGCTGCACACTCAGGAGGAGATGACTCCATCGGCTGCACACTTGGGGGGATCCAGACCCTGAATTAAGACAGAGCTAATATGTTCATGGGGGTAATAGGTAAAAATAGTGACCAAGTTTTTTGATATGGTCATGTTTGTGAATGGATAATTGAATGAAGTACGCCTGGCTCTGCTCCACTGGGGGGGCAAAACACCCCCTTTCAGCTTGTTAGCATTGGGTAGTTTCTAATTACGCATGCTTGTTAGCATGTCGTGCGCTGTCCTTTACCTTAAAAATATCCTCATCGGACCAAAGTAAAGGTGCGAATAATGTTGTGCTTTGTCACTGTTGCTTTAGTCTACTGTGAACCTGCTTTCATTATTTATGGGTATTAGCTGGGGGTGGGAGCTGTGGCACAAGCGTGGAACAACCAGGCTAGATTGAGCCAGATTCTGGTCCAACTAAAGGTAAACATGTAGTAGTAATTTGATCCTGTATGGATTTACAAAGATCATGGATGATATTGAATCTGGTGTAAGTTGCTGCTGTTTAGTGAAGATACAACCTCTGTTTGGACATGAATTGATTGCACCACAGCACACTTTTTTTGCCAATGTTTTAATTGGTTCTAGATATTTCACTCTACCAACTGTTAGATTGGAGCACTTTTTAATCTTACTTTATGCATTAGTCAAGTTTACGTGGAAGGGCCTTAACCTGCAAAACCTGTAGTAATACTCCCAACCCAATGTCAACTCTTTAGAAAAACAAAATATTCACTTAACTATGATGCAAGTCAAAGAAATAAGCAATTTCTCACATTTCGCATTTATGAAGCCACAAAAATCAAATTATTAGCATTTATGCACAAAAATAAACCCCTAAAACTAATCTTGGGGGTTTACATTACCAGCGGTAAGGAGTGCATGTGCAGTAACACACTTCTAACTCTTCACAGCTCAACTCCATCAGCACAAACTTAAACGGTGAGATCAACCATTGGGGAGTGAAGAAGCCCTTCATGTCTACACTCAAGAAGTATTTTCTGTTAAAAGAAAGTAAAAAATAAATAAGAAAAGAAGCACCTCCATTATCTGTTCACTGATGAAAAGTAAGGCTTTGCTGTGGACAGTCCACACAGCATATGTGTGCCAATTCATTCCCTCAAGGTCTGCAGTGAGAAAACCCTCCCTGCTCCGGTGCAGCCCACACGTGGGGAGATTACATCTTTTATTTATCACTCCTTGGCTCTATTTTTCTAGAAAATTCCAAGCTGGTGTGCAATCAGCCAAGAAGAAACCCTCCCTGTCTGTGTGTCTTTGTGCGCGCACTACTGCGATTCCTCTTTGAAAGCGTGCCCACCCCCCTCGTTCTGTGGAATAACAACCCAGATTCAGTTTCTTCCCAACAGAAACATTTCCCAATATGTGGGAATATCACTTTGGCAGGACAGAGCCTTGTGTGTTTGTGTGTGTGTGTGTATATTCCCTGTGGCCCTTCAGTGAGTACACAAAGCCCAAATGAACCTCCTGAATTTAAAAAGTGGCTGGAAAGAGGGGGGCGGGACATGCAGAAACTCCTGCGTTAAGAATGCATTACAATTCAAATGAGGTATGCAGAGTAATGGGATTACAGCCTTCGTGGAAGTAGTGAAAATGTGTCCTGAGTCCACTGAGCTCACAGGTGACAGACTGCAGCAACACTCCCCCGGCTGAGAGGGAACTCCCCCGGCTGACCGCACACTGATAAAGTCCATAAACGGAGGACTGTCTATATTAAAGTGAGCTATCTCTTCAATTCAACGCTACATCTGCTTCTCTCTCACTGCCAAGCATACTTCTCTATCACCTGGGTTTTTTTCAATTACAGACACACACAAAGCGCTGAACCAATTGGCTGTAGACTGGTGTGAATCGTGGCCCATTTTAAAAAGAACCGTTGTGCTCAATACGCTTTCTCCTTCCAAATCTCTTCTACTTAACATGGGAGTGAAAAGATGCTTTTGTTTGCCGGCCCTTGCAACAGGAAGCTTGAAAGACACAAATGAACATGAAAATAGGAACAAAGTGCCAAACTCACAATGGGAATGCAGGGTATTTGATATGTGTGCTGCCTAGTGATTAAAATCTCAAAGAGGGCTTTGCTCTTTTAGGCACATAAAAAAATAAGCGGATGGGGGGGGGGGGCATTTGATTTTAAATGACATAAAATAAAATGCTACTGAGCAACCAATTGTTGTTGATTAACTGCCATCTCAACTTGATGTCTACTATTACTTTTACCTATTTCAAACAACTAATACCTAAATTCCACTGGCAGAAAAACAGTTTAAACTGGTTTTTTGACCAGTGGGTATGTGTTTACTAGCATTCGGTCAAAATTCTCTCCAATGCAGGCAGATTTTTATCATCCTTGGCTCCAGTCGGCATTTATAGAACACAAGCCCTAAGTGAACACGCTAATTTCCCAATCGTCTGCTTCATTTGTGGCACCGGTGAAAATTCTAGTTTAACTTCCAGTGCAATATTACAACGCATATTCATAATCTGGCTGTTAGCCTAAAAATGTTTTAAGAAAACATTTACTTTTTACAACATGACAGCAATCAATATTTTTATATCATTTCAATAAAGACTTAGGGACTGTCCACACAAAAACAAGTCTATGTGAAGCTGCAATTTTTTATTATATCAATGCTTTATCCACACTGCTTGCATTCGTCATCTTCTTCTCATATTTGGCATTTTTTTGGTCACTTTATGTAGTTGTTTTGGGCTGTTTTATATGAATGAAGACTTTGACTGATACAATGCCGTGTTTGTGGAAAACTTTTTTTATGTTTTGTTCTATTTCCATGTGGATAGAACCTTAAAATTGACTTCAAACAAGAAACCATGGTAAAAGAAACAAAATAGCTACGCCATCGAGCTCCATTGTGTTGTTGTTGTTTTCCTCTCATTTCATGCACGGTTGACACGCAGGTAAAAAAAAAAAAAACACACACCAAAGGGCAGAACAACCACTGACAGTTTGAATGGGGTTAATCGCCGTGTTGGTGGATTCTCAAATCCTGGGTAACCTGCTAATTTTAGTGTGAAAGAGGCTTAAGCTGTTAATAACAGTATTGCTCTGATGAATAACCAGTCATTTCAAAAACATAACATGATGTTTCAACAGCATGGCAGACATGTCCAGCCCTCCCTCACGTTCTGGTCACATGACAGCAGATCACATCTCTCTACAACATGTCGCCTGTGCTCACTGACACATTTAGGTAATCTTCAGGGTTTTCACACCTCTTTTGTACGATAACAACTCCATTGATTTGTATCAGTAGCTGAGCAGTAATGATACCAAGTATCATTTTGGTTCATAAATGTAAAAAAATACACAATTTTCAGTGGGATAAACAAGCAGATACACACACCAGAGAAAGAGAGCACACTTACTTCTGTACCAATTCCACTTATAACACACCAGTGCTCCATTAAGGCTAAATAGAAAACAACAACATATGTCAGACTGCATATTTGACTTCTTACCACTTCCTTTGTTCATATTTATTAGTGACTCCCTCACAAAGATCACAATGAAACTGCTGAACAAACTCCAAACTCTCAAACATACACACAATGTGCCGGTATAATTATGATTCAACAGTCTGTCAACGCTGCCAAACAGAACAACTCATTCAAAACTAATATGTGTCAGTTGAGACCCAACCCAACACAGGGTACTTCCCTTATTACTCAATAGCTTTATGTAATCATTCATACACAGATTCTTTAATGGTTTCTAAGATGTGGATGTGGCAGATCAGCATAGAGATTGTGAGATAAACACAAAAGAAATGTGAAGTTTATGTATTTTTAGCTTATTTAGGTCAATTTAACATAGGGAGTAAAGATGCATCAGGTACTTCAAGGTGATTACTGACGACATACCTGACCCCAAAACACACTTTGTCATAAACTGGATGGATTTCACGTGAGTGCGCCTCTAAAGCAGCAGCAGACAGTAAATGTGGGTTTTTTATCTTTATTCTCTGCACCTTTGTCAGTGGATTGTGGTGTGTGTGTGTGTGTGTGTTGGGGGGGGGGGTGTCTTGCTTTGTTATAAAGCCACAAGCTGGATTTTCAACGCAATTAGTGGATTTGCAGCTCCCATGCATTTCACATTCAAACTGCCCCGAAGCCAAAACAGGATTTAAATGCCCCACTCACACAGTGCCATTCATGCAGGCAGCAGCTTTAAAGCCCCATTGTAGCCTCTCAATGTCGGTCTGTCTGTCACCCTTTGTTGTCAAAGCCTGACACTTTATCTACCCACGTTATTCCAGTGGTTCACAAAAATCATGTTTATTCCAGCTGATGTCGTTGTTTACTGTGTGAAGGGTTGCAGTGCGTAGCTGTTTTTTTGTGCTCGGTGTCCCGTCACATCACTCACCGACTTGCAGTACGTTGTCCACGCAGCCGCTCTCCAGCAGACCGATGCCCCGTCGGAACGGCAGCCGCGTGTCGTCGCCGCTCTCCCCGCTACTCCCGATCTCCTCCCCGCTCGTGTTAAACGACGAGTACATGCAGATCTCCCGCTCGCTCCTCGGGAATGACCAGTACACTATCCGTCTCTGAACGGGCTCCGGGATCCGCTCGAAGCGCTCTTCTACCCTCTGAAACGGCCACTTCTCCGCGACTTTCCTCGCCGCGATGTCCAGGAGAGTCTCCGGGCTCTGGGTTTTGCTCGACTCGCCCTGAGCGGCCGCCGAACCGCCGCACGTCGCCCACGCGGCCCGCTGGCCTTGCCTGCACGTCGCGCTGTAGCCCGGTCGACAGCAGAGCCGCTTGGCCGGGGGCTGCTGTCCGCGCTCCGCCATGATAGCTCCGCTTTAAACAGCGACGGAGGAAGTCAACGAACCATATGAACGGGGATGTGAAAGGGAAAACTGCTACTCACGGCTCGGTCGTTGGCCGTGTGAGACCAAATCATCCTTTTAAGGGAACATGGAGGCAGGGCTTCTCCTAGCTTGTCAAACCCCTTTGTTGACAAATTAAGAGGAGGCGGGGTTTGTCCAGTTATAGCTCAGTGAGGGCGGAATTCCCGCACGGCAGCTAATCCTTTGTGAGCCACAATTGAGACCTGGAACAGCGGAGAGAGGAGAAGGAGTGGGGGTTAGTTGAAATAACAAGCGTCTCTTCTTCCAGGCGGTGGTTTTACCCGACGAAGGTTCACAGATATTACCGGCGGAGAGGCGACGCTTTGTCCGGCGGTTGACTGGTGAAGTCTGGGTGAAGAGCCAATGTTGCGTGCCTGGGGGCGGTGATTGGCCTGTCAACACCGGAGCCTCGTGGTTTGGGGGGAGGGGGAAGTGAACGCGTCTCCGCCCTCCCGTGTGGCGTTCAAGTTCCGCTGGTATGTGGGTCCGTTGGAAGGAAACAGTTTGTTATCGGGAACACAGACAGGGAAGCACAACACTATGTACAGTATGTGAGCACGAGAACATTCAGTAAAAAGCTTATACCAAACAAAGAGTGGCTCTTAAAACGTAGTTAAGATTGTGAAAATGTCAAACATTCCATGGAAATCTCATAATCATGTCTGCTTTTGTACTGTAAAATATTTTGAATTAGGTTTAAAACATGAAGTACAGAGAATAAATGCATTCTCTATTTTATATTCCACTCTTTCCTCTTTCTACCTTAAAATGCACAATCCATTTCTGGTGAATCTTTGATATTTTTGCTTATAAAAAGTGACTTTTGCCACTAATTTTTTCACCCCAGCTTCAGTGCAGTGGTTATAGATTAAGTGTGCACTGCTGGAAATCTGAAACTGACATGTACAATACAGGTCACACAATATTTTGGGGCCCTGGTCCTGGAACAATAATACAGTCATGTGGAAGTGGTGACAGATGAAGACTACTGTTCTCACAGTTTCATTAAAATAGGATTAAAAGATTAAAAGGGAAGATAATTCACAAGATTTTAAATCGTGTTGATAATATTTTTATTTCAGCAATACCATGTGAGCTGTAGAGGCTGTGACAGGTAGATCTTTTTACCTTTAGACATAAATGTTTCCCAAATATTCAGTTAGAGGTTATTGTAATAGTGTACTAGAAAGCAAAGGTTGCAATTGTTTCTTTGAACTAAGAAAATGAGTCAACCCAAGACAAAAGTCATGTTGTTCTCACACAGGTGCCCTCGGGGCCCAACTGCTGGATTTGTGTTTTATCAGCTGTGTTTCTACCAGGAGCCCTGTAGGTGTCAACCAGTCCTCATATTGGTGTCTATGGTTGAAACAATAGGTGCATTAAGAACACATTTTTCACAGTTGTATTAAGGAGTGTACAAATAGCCTTCATCTGTTTGGAGTAGCAGTATTTTTGAAGTACAGTAGAGTAGGTTGCTAATGTTAAGTACATGTACTCAAGCAGTTTTTACTCCACCACATTTATTTGACATCAGTAAATATTCAGTATCTAAGATTCAGCTTTATTAAGCGTCAGGAAACAAATATGACTTATGAAAATTGGTAGTAAAGATGAATTAAGCATGAATTGTTTTGTTCACTAGCCACTATTTTTGGTACTGGTCAGAACTGCTGGACCTTTTATATAAACGTTGCCTTCGAATGGGGTTGTTTTCTGTGTTCATGAGATGAGCACATTTGAACACTTATTTTCACGACCCATTTACTCTAAGTTCTCTGAAGTTGTGTGGTGGTAAAGAAATCAAGATGGCATAAAAGCAACTCTCTGGTTTTAATTCCAAAGAAAGCCCTTTCCCTCCAGGACTTTTAAGTAACTTGATGCATTTGTAATGTTACACGCTTGTTTCAGTGTTGGCGTGGCCACACTATCAGGCTTGTTTTGGAACCTGTAATACAAACCAATAAAAAAATTATCCATTTTATAAGCAGCTACAATAAGAATGTTGATATAGTGCTTACAAGTCAAGTCAATTTTTTGCCTCAAAGGGCTTTACAGCACACATCACAGTATCTGGGGTTTTAATTTTCTTTTACTTTCAGTTTCTCCCTTTAGATGACTCAGATCATCTGCCTCCATCTTGTCCTCTCCCCTGTGTCCTCTTCTGTTACACCAACTGTCCTCGTGTCCTCCTTCTCAACGTCCATGAACCTTCTCTGTGGTCTTCCTCTTTTCCTCCTTCCACCATTCTTCATGATGGATTACTTTTACACAAATTTCGACACCGGAGTACACTTCGTTTTTGCTTACACTAACCAGCCGCAACATTAAAACCACATACCACATATAATAACGAATAAGAAAACATTTTTTTTACAGTATACTGTATAAACATATATAAAAATGCCAAGCTAAAGGTTGCGATATTGATAAACAAAGAAAGAAATCCTCATCCTACCAAGCTCCATCAGAAGATGATATCTGATACTGTATATCCTTTTGATCAGCACCATGGGAACATTTTGGGCTGGATTTTTTAAACAGTTTTATTTGTGCATAAACACAATGTCTGTTACTGTAATGACTTGTTCTGTCTCTCTTTTCCCGCCATTATTTCCCGGCTACAGTGCCACCTGCTGCTCCTGCAGGATAGCGTTATCAGCGGCCTCATTTCAGTACACTTGCTCCATGCTGTGTAAGTGATTTAGGTCTCCGGTTAAAAATCTTTACCAGTGGCTCATTTTACCCGTCAGACAGTGCAGCAGAAGCAAAGTAATGACTGAGCCTATTCGCCCAGCATGGTGGTAACAGTAGGTGGGCTGAGCGAGGAAGACAACAACATAGACACGCCGTCTTCAACAAGAGAGAATCACCTTCTAACATCTGAGTTGGGCTCCATTTTTTAAAAAAGGCATTTCACTTTCACTGCATGACTCCTACCTTGTTTTTCATCAAGAGCTTGTATGTTTTATGAAATGCGTCATTACCGTGACAATGTCTTCAGGTGGGCTCTTTTGGTGCATTCCACTTGGAACTGGGAAGGCTGATTTATCAAATTCCTGTTTGGAAATGTCAGCGTCAGATTTTTGAACTCAGATAGTTGGAAGACCATCACCAACCCAACCTTAATTTTGGACCAAATTTTGTGGATTCTGGTCACACTCGTGTGCACTCGATTCACAGCTGGTAGAAATGAGCATATCTCAGGAACAGTTCAGGTTGAACTGTTTGGAGATAAAGAGTCGTGGTTAAGATGGTTTGTCCACATGCAGAGAAGGTGAGATGTTAAAAATGGAGCTGCTGGGCAGGTGGAAAAGAGGAAGACCACAGAGAAAGGCCCATGGATGTTGTGAAGTAGGACATGAGAACAGTTGGTGGAACAGAAGAGGACACAGGAGAAAGGTGGACAAGATCCAGATAGATGATCTGCTGTGGTGACCCCGGGAGAAACCAGAAGTAGAAGATCATCCAGTAAGAGTTTTCAGGTGACACCACTGAATTTCCACTTGCAAATCGTCAACATTGCCTGTTGCTTGCTTTAGATTGATTGTATATAGGGGGCCCTGGGTCCCTTTTGCCTGGTGACCTCAAAGTCTTTTTAAACACCCCTGTCCCTACTTTCTTTTCTTTGGCACAATGTCATACTTACTCATTCAGTGCCATCATCAAGTTCAACTGTCCGATAATTGGGGTTTTGACTAAACTCATTATATTTCCAGCAGTTTTAACTGCACATTTCTTTGTGTTCAGATTTTAGTTAATGTTGAAAAACATACAGGTCAAAACACACCATTCATGCTCTCACCACATACAGTAGCTGCTGTTTGTGTTATAGAGCTCACTGATGTGGACTTTTGTTCATAACTCGCACACACACATGCAAACTGAACCTTCAAATTCAACATATGTATTTGTTGTTGTTGTTGTTGTTGCACTGATTACGTAAAATGTTGCTGCGTTTTTACGTAGAGCTTATGGAATGTTTTATACAATTCAGAGATTCTGACATAAAGAAATGCTTTGAGACTCCCATTAACATGATTTCTATTGATGGCCTCTCTCCGCTCTGCTGAGATGGCTAGCGCGGGTGATAATGACACTCGACACTCACTCCTGGGGATAATCAGACACACACACACACACACACACACACACACACACACACACACACACACACACACACACACACACACACACACACACACACACACACACACCACAAACCATAGTATCTTTTCACGCTGGGCCCATTTGCATTCTCATCAGTATGCATGAAATTTCTCACTGAACTTTAATACCCTAACTGCTGCATAATACACTTTAATGAGCATAAAAGTGAGCATGACAATTAAAAATCGCATTAATCACTAAATGCTGAGGGGTGGGGATGCGATGAGAGGGGGGAGAAAGGAGGGAGAGGGAGGGAGGAGATGATACTGAGGACTGGGGGGATAAAGAGCACTCCAGAGAGGATGGTTGGGGGGGGGGGGGGGGTTTATTGGGGCATTTTAGTGATATTAAGAAAGGACAGAGTGAATAGTATAGAGCATAGAAATGATATTCATGTCTTAAGGAGCCGTCAGACATTTCATGAATGATGCGTTTTAATCTCAGAAATGTGTGGGTGCTTTGTTCTCCCTTTCTCAATTGAGCTTCCCCTCATGCTTCTGTATCTTTTTTCCTTTTCCATTCACCTTCTCTCTTTGCTCTTCTTCCTCTAAACTGAACCAAGCAGGTTTTACACCTTCACCAATCCCCCACTGTGCTCCTTAATTCCCTTCACACAAATGATGATTGGGGGGGTTATGAATATTCAGATGTAAAGAAAAAAAGTCCTCACATGAGCTCATTTGGACTTCTCACATCTTTCCATCTCTCCCCCCCACAAACTACAATCAATAAGCTGAGCTGCGAATTTTATTCTCCTCTTTGGTCGAATTTTATTGCCTTTTTTTTTTTTGCTGCCAATATAAACAGTGCCGTTGGCCATGTTTGAAATCTTGCTGTCATCTTGCTTGAGTCATGCAGATGTCTGGTTGTGCAGACAAAGGACAATTATGAACAAATGCTCACAAACGTATGCAAACAAAAGACAGTGCTGGGAAATATCACAATATATTCACTCAATACAGATGCAGTTTGGCAATACTGTCAGATTAAGATTTTATAATCACCAAAACCCATCACCGAAGATGAAACCAGTGGTTTATAATCTTTTTTGGCTCATGAACATGACTCTGACTGAACTTCTGTCAGCTGACAGTTAATATGCAGCCTGAGATGATAAAACATGATTAATTGCCTCAATCATCCATCATCTGGCCCTCGGTTTCTGACGGTCAGCTGTGTTTCAGTTGGAGCTCCATGGTGTGCGTTCTCACACGGCTGCTGTCAGAACGTCTTATATAAACTGTAATGAGGTTGTTTTAATATTAATGGAGCAGTAATTTACTGCAGTCCTGATTGAGACTGTGTCATGACGAACAGACACGATGTTGTTATGGCTTCCTGTCATTGTTCAGCGCATTATTATCTTGTTTGAATTTTTGCTGGAAGCGTTGTGGGTCAAAGAAGACATGGGAGCATCATGCTTACATTTAGTTCAGCAAAAAGATGCTGACACAGAAGCTGGTAACAAATGTTTGTCGGTTCCATACATTGTACAAGATCAGTAAAAGGAAAAAAATATATATATATATATTTATATATATAATCTGTATAAAAAGTAGTGTTGTCATGACAGATCAAATAATTTGACCAGTTCCACCAGAGGTGAGTGGACCTCGGAACATCTCATATGACCTCACTGATGCAAAGAGATATGATTTTTTACATTTTTTAAAATAATTTTATTAGCAAGAAAGAAAGAAAGAAAGGACCAAGCATGTTGTGTTATATGCTTTTTGTTACTGCCTGCATGCTCTTACCAATATTGCAAATTCTTTAGGATTGTTTCATCTTTGCTCTTGTTTTAGTGCTTTAAAATTATTATGTCATTTTAATTGTATTAAGTGAATATCAACATGGTAAAACTAGTGCAGTACCTGCTCAATACAGGCTACTGCACCATGTGAGAGTGTATCTGTCACATTTCCATTATATACTGACCCGTTGTACAGTTATACAATTAACAGATATGTGTTCCTTGCATTTATAGGCAGGTGTTCAGTGTTTCCCAAAGTTACTTGTTGCAGCTTTAGTATTTTTTTAATATTCCCATTGTAACAACAGGCCAAGGATTACAAATGAAAGAAAGAAAGCTTAAATGTACACTTTAAAACACTGCATACAGGCTGACATAGAGTATAATAATTTAATCTAATAATATGTAACGATATCTCACTGATATTGGACATATGTAAACTAAGTTAAGGATGCGAATGTCTGCAGCTATTACACAACAATAAATAATCATCACATGCAGGTGACACACACAGAGTAGAGCATGAATTACTGACTGCTTATATCACTACATGATGAATTGAGTTCTTACACATGTTAATTATACCTATAATTATCACAGACCCAACATGCACATACAGTATATGTAGGCTACACACGTATATATATATAGGACACACACACAGATAAACATGCATTGACTTCCATTCATTTGGAAAGTCTAAAAAGCCTTATCAATAACCTTAACCATAACCAGTTAATGCCTACAATTTAAACCTCACCAGATCTGTAGAAATGAGGTTCTGCCTCATTAGGACCAGGTTTTGTTCCTCCCAATGTTTATCCCAGAAAAGGTCATAAAAAGGTAACAAATACAAGCACACACACACCAACATGAGTGTAATCCGATCCCTATTTGCGATGCCACATTCACGTTTCTTGCAGTGTTTGACCCTCTTTGTCCTTTCTTTACCTGCATCCAGGAGGGTGTGTGTGTGTGTGTGTGTGTGTGTGTGTGTCTGTCCAAAGGAGCCATAATAAAATCTCCATATTCATTTACATAAATCAGAGAGTCAGGTTTGTTGTGACCCAGTTGAGGGGCCTGAGAGCAAAGCCTCTGGGTTCCATAGGGATTACAAACCATGTGCAGGTGTGTGTGTGTGTGTGTGTGTGTGTGTAACTAGTCCCACCACTAGTTATTTTTGATCAGTTTTTCAACAGAGGAGTTTATTGCAGCATACATTTGGAGATCATAATAAATGTGTTACTGTAAGTTAGAATTCTGATATTTAAAGTCAGACCTTACATTTAAGAATTTTGACTTTTTCTCAGAATGTTCAGACTTTTTTCTAAGAAGGGAATTTGATTTTTTTTCCCTCTTCCATACTAACTCCAATCCTGTGCAAAGTCTAAATTTATTTTTATTTAAAGTGTTTCTTCTTCATTTTAATTTCTACACTGCTTTATGTATGTGGATATAGTTATTTGATATTGAGCAATCGGGTAAAATTGCATATGCATGTTACTTAACCCTTAGGACCTTTCAAAAAGGTGAACAGGAAAATACAAGCTTCAATATAACATTATCATTTTAAATGCAGGCTCTACAATAAATTTCATCCCACTGTTTATGTACATATGCAATGACAATATAGAACACCAGTTTAGCTTTACTTAAAGCACATCTATTTTTCTTTTCTACAAACCATGTGATACATTACATTTGTACATGCGGTGCATAAAACATATTTGAATGCTACATTTTGGTGTCACACAAGTTATGTCAACACTTCTAAAGTGACCTAATTCTCAAGTGTTTGATGAGAGAAAGGGGTTGTGTCTAACACAGTGAGACGTACACCTGCTGTGTTTTTACCCAGAAACACATTGTTTTCTTGAAGAGTCTGATGACGAGAAAAACCGTGATGTTCTCCTCACCCCACACCAGGTGCTTTTGTGTTTAGTAAACCTAACAACATTCATGCTCAGGAAATCCTCTCCCTCATCTCTCTGTTATAACCAAACATATCATGTTGGTGTTCCTTCAACTCACTGTTTGAACGGAGGGAGAGTCTAGACAGACAGACAGACAGATAGATAGATAGATAGATAGATAGATAGATAGATAGATAGATAGATAGATAGATAGATAGATAGATAGATAGATAGATAGATAGATAGAGATATGGTTTGGGGACGAGTATATTATAGAGAAATTTCAATTAATTTGTGACCCAGATGTGTCTCTAAGTCAATAATTTATGTTTGTTGTATTCTGTCATGAATGTGGTTCATAAGAGAATATGCTGGTTGTAAAGCAGATAGGTATACAGACCTGTGGAAGAGCATAGGGCTATAGAGAAGAAGAAGAAGAAGAAGAAGAAGAAGAAGAAGAAGAAGAAGTAGAAGAAGGCGGCAACTACCTGTATGTCTTTCTTAATGCTGCTGCTCTACTACCTGTTATATTGTTAATTGTTAATTAAACAGCTTTGTTCAAGGTTCCCTAAACTGTTATCGTAACACAACCTCTTCTCTGACAAGTTAATCACAAAGTTTAAAAAGCACTTTTTTAATCGTCTCTTCTCAATTAGTGGGGAACCCCTGAGGCTTTCACCCTGCTCCACAGAGAGGCTTCATCCACCATCACTAAAGACATCGTGGGCATTTGAGTGCCCAATCGTAGCTTATCCAGCAGGTCTGCACTGGTGAAATTGATCCCTGTGGTAGATGCACTGACAGGCCCGAGGAGCCAGTGTTCAGACGGACTGGGAAGAGGAAGAGGAAGACGGCAAGGGGTTTCTGTTTGTTCTGCCCCTAAATAATACAGCACAAAGGCAGCCGGCAAACAAAAGCGTGGTAGCGTGTAACAAAGAGCAAAGTCGCAGTAACACAGAGGAACAGTGCTTAAATTACAGATGAGGACAGAAACATCTTTTTTTTTGTTTTATATGTGTTGTTGTGTGTAAGACAGTGATGGGACGTACACCAGCAGGGGCGGAGACCGTGTGCGTTT
Source organism: Brachirus orientalis (assembly GCA_016785285.1). Classification (NCBI taxonomy): domain Eukaryota; kingdom Metazoa; phylum Chordata; class Actinopteri; order Pleuronectiformes; family Soleidae; genus Brachirus; species Brachirus orientalis. The sequence continues at coordinate 1,016,316 of JAFBJR010000905.1, forward strand.
GACCATCAAAAAGACTCACAGAGGAAGCCTGTGAGCAACAAACTGCATGAAGCTCAGTGCTCTGCTCCCAAATGGACGCAACTTATTGTGGTTTTTTCTTTTCTTTTTCTTTTTTTTTTTTTTTTGGATATTTGACAGCATTAAACATCATCCAACTTCTTCTTTTTGGAACTTAATTGCCTCGCTTCAGGGTGAAAAAGTGATAGAAACCAAATTCCCTGAATGTGATTAAATGTAAATGTGCAAAGGGTCGGTTGGGGAGATTTCGCACTGAATAATTGACGGAGAATTTTATTGCTGTAGGAATTATTGTGCTTTAAAATGCTCATTTAACTATGCATGTGTTTTTTAACATTCATGCACGTAAGAAAAATAATTGAAGGGCCGGCACGCTGCTAAATATTTCATCCCGCCCCTCCACCTCCACCTCTTTCCCCAAATTTTCAGCAGCTGAACGATGGCTTTTCACCCCCAAAAAAAAGGCTATTAATTTTTCAGGCATTTTAAATAATTAAGCTCAAAGTGTTTGGGGCAGCGAAAGTGCTGATAAACTAATCTTATATGAAGGAGAAAGGGAAGAGAGAGGGACATTGGAAATTTATTATTTTATCAGCAGCTATTTATTATTAACATAGAGAGACCACATTAGCATTCATAGACAAAGAGACTCTGGGGATGATGCCCAGTGGATTTCAAGGTGATACATTAAAAGAGAGAAGTTAAAAGGAGGAGAAAGTAGTGGCTCCCAGACCCTCAACCTGCACATTGGCCAGTGTTTCTCATTCAGTGTGGAATGAATGATTTCTTGAATCGATTATTATTACTTTTATTTATTTATTTTGGATGGCAGATGAAGTATATGATGATGAAGCATACTGAATTTCTCTTGTATTCTGGAAGGGCCACACAGGGGTATAGTGGTTTACACTGTTGCCTTGCAGCAAAAAGACCCGGATTACATGTTCTCTCTTTGTGTGTGTGGGTTTTCTGCAGGTTCTCTGGTTTCCTCCCTCAGTCCACAAACAGGCAGAGGTGAATAGGAGACACTAAACTGACCATAGATATGAATTTGAGAGTGAATGGTGTTGGTCCGGTGATGGACTGGTGGCCTGTCCATCTGGGATTGGCTCCAGTTCCCTGCAACCCTCATGTGCAGGATAGACAATGAATGAATGAATGTGTTACGAATGTAAGAAACTTAAAATTAGAAATATAAAATTAGGGTATACATAGCACGCGACTGTGTGCAGGTGGACTCAGATGCAGGACACAACACAAAAAGTGTTCAGGCAAAAATCAGTAGCTTTTTTTTTTGAAAATACGTTTATTAATTTTTTCCTTTTACAGCAACTCAAGTAAACATACATTAAAAAAACACAGACCATGTCAACACAACAACACACATTGGTTCAGTGAGTATTCAGTAAGTGAATGCGAAGGAAAATACAACAGGTTCACAGCAACATGCCCTCTGCAGAAAATCCCTGTAACAAAATGGGAGACAGACTGGGATCCAAGTAATTCAAATAAGGTTCCCAAACTTTATCAAGCTGTTGAATGCAACATTACAAGTCAAGTATTCCAAACACACTAAATCAAAAAGAACTCTTGTGACAGAAAGTTCTCTCTCCTACTTTTCCCCGAGTCCTTGTAAAGTTATAGATGGAACAGCAAACATAGCTCCATAAAGTAAACTAATAGATATCTTTCGAGTTGTTCCAAACAACACTGTATAAAATATAATGTCATATCTGTAGATAACGAAAGAAATCATCAGCCTTAACTGTGTTGAGTGTAACAGGATTATCAGCTAATCCCCTAATCTTAAGAAAAGGACCGGAAACGGAGACTGAATGAAAAAAGGAATACAGAGTCTCTTTAATGAAAAACCAAACAAAAATAGAACCAGTCCATGATTAACTAAAAGCGCTGAGTCCGGCAAGCTGGTGAGGCGGAGCTCAGGAATCAGGTGAGACTAGAAAAAGGAAACAAAATGATCATTAGGAAAAAACGCCAAAGAAATCAAAGACGTGGTTACCCGACTGAACAGAGAAGGAGGAACAGGAAATCCGAGCTTAAATAAGGCAGGCACTGATTGGGGATGAGGAGCAGCTGTGCTGATTGGCGTCCCGCCTCACCTGTCACCCAGACTCCTAAAACAAAAGCAGAGCAAAACTCCCAGGAAGTAACAAAATGGTGTAAGAAAATAAAACAGGAAGTAAAAGTAAAAACCCAGGAGCAACCCAGACCAGACATGACAAAACAGTTTAATAGTATTAAAATTCCTAACAAACAGCATGTCTCTTAGTGGATATTTTGGAAAAGAGGATTCAACATCAAGCCAGACAGATGTTGTCTTACTTATAACCCAATCATAGGTATATCTATATACAGTATATGTTGTATATGAGCACACAACTGGTACCTTTAAAAATCAGGCAAGTCTAACCCTCCGTCAGAGCTTGGTAGTTGCAAAGTAGCCACCTTTAGCTGAGGTCTATGTTTGCTCCATATAAAAGAACGGAGCCAGACATTTAATATTTTCACAACCTTATTTGAAAATAAAACAGGAAACACTTGGTTAGGGCAGTAAAGTAATTTGGCAGTACCATCATTTTAATCACTGCCATACATCTAAGTCAGGATATCAGCAACAAATTCCAACGCTGCTTCACTTTCTCAAACATGGAACAAAGTTAGCTTTGTACATTTCCTTGAATGCAGGCATTGTGTGAACCCCTAAATAAATAAAACCTCCCAGGGATCACTTAAAGGAGAAGAAGGGCAATGCTGTAGGAATTGAATTTTGTCCAAATTCATTTTATATCCAGGAAATTAGCAAAATAACTCAATAATATGAAGTAAGGCAAGTATTGAATTCTCTGGACTTAAATATAAATTAAAACGTCATCTGCACGAAGGCTTATTGCGAGCCGCGATAGAGGGCATCGCCCTGATGGCCTCTGCTAACGGTTCTATAAACATGGCAAATAAAAGGGGAGACAAGGGGAATCTCTTCCTTGTCCCTCTATGTAAAGGAAAACTGCCTGATCTGAGTTGGTTAACTAAAACAGCTGCTTGAGGATTAATACACAGAACCTCAACCCATCTAATGAAACACCAAGACCAAATTTGGTCAAAGAGTAAACTCAGTCCATTCAACTCTGTCCAATGTTTGACCATCAACCTGAATGATATCAAGCAGATCGTCTTTGATCCCCTTTTATATTTTTAGACAAGAGGCCTTCAAGGCATGTGGCCAGGATTTTGTCACAGTTTTCCGGTCATTAAGAAGGGTAACATGGGCCAATAAGAGGCACGGGATTCTGGACATTTTTATAGTTGCATCTCTCAACGTCTGGGTTACCATATTATTTGAGAATGTGTTATTAAACATACTAACTAACAAGTCCACTAATGAGTCTAAAAATTCTTTTTAAAATTTGCTACTGAACCCAACTTGTCCAGGGGCTTTTCCATTCTGTAGAGGTCTTATAGCATTAACCACCTCTTGTCTCAAGATGGGGGGATTAATAACAAGTCAATGTTTTGACGATATAGTGGGCAAGCTGAATCGTTTGTGACTCTGCTCCTTTTTATGGTAAAATATGCATTTTGTGCATTTATTTCCCAGGTTTATCCCCATAAACCTTATATCTTGTGTTAGAAGGTCGCTTAAAGTTGCTCTAATTGCAAAGATTTCTGTAAAATATTGACATTTTCTTTGGTGTTATCCTCAGTCATGGACAAATTTTGCTTTTCTCTTTTCATCCGCTCTTTACTGGTTGAAAAAGAAATAATTAACCCCATAAGCTTTAGCGGTTTCCCATAATATGGCAGGACTATGAGTGAATTGAATACTGATGGGAAAAAAAGTGTCTGAATTCAGTGGTAAAGTAAGTTATAAAAGCATTGTCCTTTAAGATAAATGTATTCAATCTCCACTGTTTCACTCCACTATTTATACCCTGGAGGGAGAGGTCGAAAATCACCTTGGCATAGTCAGAAATGAAAATATTGCCAATAGTACAGGACAAAACTCGTACAGGAGAAACACAGACAAAGCCCTGAGAGAAAAATGTAATCAATTCTACTGTGACAACCATGAGGTGCAGAAAATAGAGTAAACGCTTTGTTTGCCATATGGATTGTTCTCCAAACATCAACAAATCCCAGTTCCTCACATATAGTACTAAGGGCTTGAGCTTGTGAAGAAAGGGACATTTCTTTTGGAGACTGTGTGCTAAACCAACTATGAAAGGTCAAATTCATGGATGTATTACTAGAACTGCCCGGTGATGGACTGGCGACCTGGCCAGGGTGTACCCTGCCTCTCGCCCTATGTCAGCTGGAGTTGGGCACCAGCGCCCCCCGTGAAAATGAGTGAGAGTGAGTATTACTAGAACTGGATAGAGTAGCGCTTCTTTGGCGCCACTAACCCAGTGGACATGCCAAAAAAGTGTCTGACTTACGGGTTTATTTCCGGGTTGTATGGTCCATAGAGTTTGCACAGTAGCATTACTCCCATCATGCCTCTCGTCTATGGGAATGAGCCGTCTGCAATCGCGACTTGCTTGGCGCGTCCATTAATGGCCAGAGGCATCATGGGTTATCGCAGTAACAGTACTACTGATGACTTTTCTGGGCTTTTTCATGGCCTTCAAGAAGGTTTTACAAAAATGAAGTTCAGTGAATTAAAAATATAGAATATAAAGATCCATCACTGCCTAAGTCTACGTCTCGAGGTCCCAGGCGTCAGTGGGAAAATTGCTTTTTTGAGTATCTTTTTGTTGTAGTACCACGAGTGTCCACTGGAGAAAATTGGCTGCAAGCATCGGTCCCCTTCATTTTCGCTGCGACTTAGTCGACCATCATGGCAGTTCATAGAAAATGAGTCACGTGATGTCTGGAGCTCTAAACTAATAACGAGGTAAGTTAACAAGAATCAGTTGTATGTGATTTAAATATAAAATGAGAGAGTGGTGGATATTTCAAACGAAAACAAGATATGATGTTTACAAAGAAAATGAAAAAGAAACACATGGCCTGAGGCAGATGTGACAAGAGTGTGGGTGCATGTTATTTTCATTTAAAGATACTATTATACACACTGAATATGGCTATGAACGAGAAACCTAAAAAAAAAAAAACTTTAATTGGTAACACTTAAATCAGAGGTGTCAAAATGGTGGCCCACCACCAACATTATATCATGTTATAATGACCTCCACTTCCTTAAAACACAGCGTGTGGGGCCGAGCCACAGCTGCCAGCAAAGTGATAGAAGTTAGAAGACAGAATATAATACTAATTATAGTTGCTAGCAAATTATTAGAATAGTGATTCACTTATAATTATGACAATCTTGTAATTATTACAGTATAATTTTGCATCATAAATATGTTTTTCTTATTGTGAAGTACACATCTTTCCATGTCAAAGCAAGAATTTTTTCTTTGAAATTCATCATGAATGAAAATTGTGTCGTAATCTTAAGCTGTTTGACAGCCCTGACCTAAATCATAAAACTGAATTTATGAAGGTGTTACCAATTTTTTGGTAATCCCTTTTTTTCTCAGTGTATGCACAGTAACTTAAGCACATTGACAGCCTTTGAAGCCCGTCACATTGACAGAGACTGAGTAAAGTCAAACATGACCAAACACTGAGGCGTGTGAGGAAAATCCAATTTGTTTGTCTGCTTGATGTTAGAGGTCACATACATCCATGGGTGAAGGAATCGACTCCTCCTCCTTTCCTTGATTCCTAGAGGAGAGGAGGAGAAAGACCTGGAAAGGAAATTAAACTGACCCCCCCCCCCCCCCCCCCCCCCCCCCTCATGGCTTTTATGGAAATATCCTAACCCCCCCCCAATCTCACACCTCATGGCTTTTATGGAAATATCCTAAATTCAGCCAGGATCTGCAAGTTTCATGAGCTGGGTCGTCTTCCTCCTGAATTTCTCGACGTGGTGTCAAAACAATCTCGACAGTGACATGTGACACTCTGAACGCTGAATCAGAAAAAGCGGCTCAGTCCAGACTGAAACCATCTTTCTCTCTGTTATTAATCTATTCTTATCTCACACCCTCACAGACGGTCTCCCTCCTCCTGGGTTATGCAGCCTCTGACTCCCTCTGTGTTCAGCCCCAAAAACTCATTAGACTGGAAATTTGAGGGGAAAGTGTAACACTATGGGATTGCCTATTATCATCTGGTATGAGGAGGGGGAATCAAGAAAGAGAAATAAGCCTGCAGTGATGCCAACAGCACTGTCAAGCACAGGAACAGGCCACAGGCAGCCCCCCTTATCAAGTTTATGGAACTATGTCTGCTTTTTTGACATATTTACAATAAGATTCATTTTGCAACATATATTTGTTTTTTTTGTGTGTGTGTGTGTGTGTGTGTGTGTGTGTGTGTGTTAACTATATTTTGTTCCATATCAAAGCCCACACTTTTATTTTGAAATTATGTGAAATATCGTCACTTATGTCATTATTGCTACATCATGATGGAATATTGAGATATCATTTTTGACTTGACAAGAGTCGAAGCTCATGTGGCCCCGTGTCATTTGAATTTCACCCCTGCTCTGTCTGTCCAAAAACAACAACTTATAACTATATGATTTTCACCAGGTACAGGGAGAAAGGAGGGCTTTGACGGGTCTCACAGATCACATATTATTTATATTGTAATATATGTAAATAGATACAGTATATTTCTCTCTCTCTTTTGGGTGGGGGTTTGCAAATTTGTCTATAAGAAGCAATTTGTAACTAAGATATAAACAGGGAGCCATCTTGTGATTATTATTTATGAAATAGTGGAAAAGGAGAAGACTTAAATAAGATTAGGCTTATTTTCAGACATGTATTATTATTTGATTTTTATTTCCCTTCACTTTCTTTTTCACAATTATTAGTGTGTTTTCTTTTTTTTTTAAGCGTATTATGTTCACTTGTTCGAAATAAAGCCCTCATTCATTCATTCATTCATTCATTCTGTGCACAATGACAAAGGTAACAGGCTAATACTTAGCGAGCAATCTACAGACAAGGATGCGTTGGATAAAGAGAAATGTCGTCATGGTGCTATGAAAACTTTAACATCTGACAGCACGCATGAAATTGTGTGTCAATAACTCATCTGTTACTGGGACGGCCTCAAATGACACTGTACCATACTGTATGTATAAACAATAAATGAATCGACGTCTTCTGAGAATTTCCCCACACAACAAAACTGTTATCACTGAATTATATTTCAGAAATTAATGCATTTTCTTAACCAAATTCACAGTCCTTGTCTACAGAGCTTAAACTGCTTGTGGCACGTAAATAAAACAGCAAAAGGCTAAAATAAGGACATTTGATTGAACCTTTGACCCCAAAAAAAAAACGAAGTACTTAGTGATTGGTGACATTTCAAAAACAGCGCAGGCAACTATTGGGAGTCCGTTTGTCTCCTTGACTTTACTTACACTGATTAACGCACACATCTGTTGTACCGTCAGAGAGCACTGTCTGACATTGATCTGTCAGTCCATCTTGACCATGTGGTCATATTTTATGTCAATTTTTAAAAAATGTAAAACATGATAACACTTTAGCATTAATGCAGGGATAGTGCAGGACTGCTATATCAGCCACATTATTCAACCAGAAGAAAACATCTGACCGGATTTTACCACTTTAAAAAAATATATAAATAAGGGAAACTTAAATATGTTTACAAATGATACAAATTTGGTATTTTACAATATTAATTAAGAAAGTAAAAGTATTTAAAAAACAAAAAACCAGGAGTTAGAATTTAGTGGCAGTAACTCAGTGGTAGAACATGTCATTTACAAGTCATAGATTGTGGGTTTATGTCCTGGCTCTGCAAGAAAGTAATACTTACAAATCTTAGTCCAATAGATCAGTTCAGCCAGCAGCTGCGATGTGGCTACAATGTAATCCTAGAAGACATATATGTTAGGTTCACTAAATTAGTCATATTTACTAATAAATGGCTCAGACTGTTGAAGCACACTGGACCAATTCTAGTTTACTCTTAATTATTCAAAGTAAATAAATAACTAAAAAAATAACTATCAGCACTTATAGAAAAGCTGTTTGCACAGATGAGAAATGAATAAGTAAAAACACTGAAGTAGAATTTGATTGGCAAACGTTCCACTTACCATGGCAACACATATGATTGGACAGAATATAAGTAAGTACATTAGACTTCATGAAAAGTCATCATTTGCAATTCTAATTTTGATGAACCACTTTCAACACACATTAAAGGATTTAGTTAAGCTCTTCTCTGCATGTTCAAAAAAATCCATTTACTTTTCTTCTTTTTCCTTCTTTTTTCTTAAAAGAAAGAAAGAAAGAAAGAAAGAAATGAAAGAAAATCTGCCGACTCCTTCCTTTGACCTGTGCCAGCCGTGTAGACAGAGCATATATATATATATATATATATATATATATATAGATATATATATATATATATATATGTG